>JAINUW010000652.1:0-88337 GCA_020205615.1 Panax quinquefolius | reverse complement strand
TTTAGATGGTAATCCTGAACATCTAGAGTAGATAAAGGAAGCGTCCCTACATATATTAGATTATATTCTTATGCTCAGTATGAATACCTTGTAATAAGAACTCGTTATGAGAATTTTGTAATAAAATCATAATATTATGATATATATAACATCTTTTATTTCCGTTAACCGTGTTTTCTTACATATAGATGTAAAGTAAGATGTCTTCTATTCTAGTTGAGATCCTTAGGGAACTATTTATCTCGAGTGAGGTGTTAATAGCATGGATCTGCTCATGTTGTTATTAATACTACTAAATTTCAGATAGATGGTTACTTATCGATCACGATAGATATATTCGTATTTATTAGACTATACATCTAGGTGAGGGTATTAGTAATATGGACTGTTCATGTTATTATTGATACTCTGAATTTCGGATAGATAGACTCTAGTCATAGATACAGTTCATATATTCAAATGAGGGTATCCAAACACAGTAATATTTCTCTTGGGAATTACCATCTGTTATGGGATACTGTGAATCTTGAATCTATGGGAATTATATCTGATAGTCCCTCTATCTAATGTAATATTTTAATCAGATACCATGGGTGTATAGATTTAAATGCATTGTGTTAATTCTATGTAAACACCATACCGGATACCACGGGAGTATAGGTATTGGGGTGTTACAATTTTGGTATCAAAGCTGTTAAGGCTATAGATATAAGGAAGAGTTTTCTTAGTATATAGTCTTCGAGTCCGTAAAAATTTTAAAAAGGCATATAAAATATAACATTAAAATTATTATGTTGTGTAAACCTTTATACTAGTAGTTATGGAGTTTTCTTTTGTAGATGGTCAACTCCAATGCTGAAGAAAGAGTGATAGTAATCAATCCACCGTAAATAGAGTCTTTTATAGTTAGTGATGCAGAAGAAGAAGAATTGTTTCATGATCAACAACTGCTTGATGCTGAAGAAGAAGAAGAAGATCCAAGTACGGACAATTAATGAGAATAGATGAGCATGATGAAGGCAATGGCATCACTACTGCAATAAATGTGAATGTGAACAATAAGATGAAGTTTAGGCAGATTTATGAGTGTATGCTAATGGATGAAAGGAGTCATAGTCATCGATTTGAAAAGTACAATCGCACCACGCATACGTAGAGTAGGAGGAAATTCACCAAGGTTTCTTAAAAACATCTCTCGGAGTTCTGAGATACTTTTAATGATTTGCGATACGTCAGTGTAACTCGATATCCAAAGAGGGAGAAAAAATCGCTTATCTCATCGATCGATCCGTGGTTTGTCACATGATCCGGGATTCCTTTGATGATATCAATGAATTCTAGAGAGCAATAGAATTGGTTGGATGCTTTGTATTAGTATAATAAAAGAAGCATTCTTAGTTTGTAATAAAAGTTGTACCAGAAGATACTAGTATGTTTAAAGTTGTTGTAAGACTGTGAGTTATAAATAAACAATATGTTTTGGTTATCTAAGAATCGTATGTGAATCTTTGTTGTTGTTTTATAGAATCATGCCACCAACCAGAAGACCCCAAAGAGAAATGAATAATGAGGATAATCCTACTCAACAGTTTGTAGATATGATGTTAGGAGTAATAAACAGACTTGTAAACCAAAATACATCCTTTAAAGACTTTAAATTAGTTGGACCACCTGAATTTAAAGGTACATTAGAACCTGTAGATGCACATATTTGGATTTCTGAGATAGAAAAATTCTTCTTAGTAACCAATGTTAGTAATAACCAGAAGACAACTTTTGCAACTTTATTCTTGAAAGGTGAAGCTAATTATTGGTGGGAATCAACCAAAGGTCGAGTAGAAACTGAAATTGTTCCTTGGGATAGATTTAAAGAGTTGTTCTTTGAAAACTATTTTTCCCAATCCACGAAAAGACCGAATGAAATAAAATTTCTGGACTTAAAACAAGGAGATCTTCTTCGTAACTCCAATATCGCCTAAGTTTAATGAACTATCCAGTTTGCTCCTCGTCAAGTAACCACCGAACTTAGAAAGACTCGTAGGTACCAAGAAGGTTTAAAACCTCGATTCTTGAGTAAATTATCGTGCTTCAAATCAAAACTTTCTCCGAAATACTAGAGAAGGCCACTATAATCGAAAGTGAGAATGAAAATCTCGCTAAGTTTCATCAGACAAAAAGACTCGGAGTGAGAAAGGAAAAGTAAGACAGAACCCGCCTCGGTGGGTTTAATAACAAGTTTAAATGGAATAATTCTTTTCTAACAACTCGTGGAAAAGATAGAAATACTAATAACAATTTTAGTAATAATAATACTAAACCTTGTCCTAAGTGTAGTAAGAAACATAGAGGAGAGTGTCTTCTTAACAAATGCTTTAATTATGGACAGTCAGGACATTATCTTTCACAGTGTCCTCTTCCAAAGAAAAATAAATGTTTTAATTGTGGTTTAATGGACCATTTTTCTAAGAACATCCCCATAAACCAAGGAGGAAAAGGGTTAGAATACCGTAGAATAATCAATCGACAAGATGTCTTGCGGTTGGGGTTCGAGAATCGACCTATCATGAGAACATTTAATATGCTCTGCGAGGGATGTTGTTGCTTCACAGACGTGGTGACATGTATCATCCCTATCAACACTTTAAATGCATATGTTATTCGATTTTGGGCGCTACTTGTTCATTCGTGTCTCGAAATTTTCTCTACAAACTTGAATATGCCTTGTGAAGATTTAGACAAACCATTTTGTGTAGAAATTGCTAATAATGAAAGAATTCCAGTTAAGACCATATACAGAAACTGTAGTGTGGTAATAAAAGGACATAATTTTAAGGTAGATTTGATACCAATTCAGTTGGGAGAATTTGATGTAATTCTAGGAATGGATTGGTTAGTTAATCATAACGCGATGATTGATTGTCATCAAAAACGTATTAACCTTTTGACTACTTCGAAGTTAAAGGTAGTGTCCAACCAGTAGTTGTTCACCCAAGAAATCTCGATGTTTGACTATAGTTCAAAGTGAAAGATTACTTAAAAGGGTTATTTAGGATATTTGGCCTATATAGTTGATACTTCTACAGAAGGAGTAAAACTAGATCAAATACCTTTAGTTAAGGAATTTCTGATGTATTTCTAGATGATTTACCCGTTTACCTCCAGACAGGAGATTGAGTTTATCATCGATCTTGCACTGTGGTGACACTAGCTTCTAAGGCACCATACAGAATGGCACCTATAGATCTGAAAGAGTTACTTATTCAATTACATGAACTCTTAGATTAAAAGTACATACAACCTAGTGTTTCACCTTGGGGAGCACCAGTGTTGTTTGTAAAGAAGAAGGATGGAACTATGAGACTTTTTATAGATTATAGGGAGCTAAATAAGCTAACTATTAAGAATAAATATCCTTTTCCAAGGATTGATGATTTGTTTGACCAATTAAATGGGGCCGAACATTTTTCAGAAATTGACCTTAGAATAGGTTATCATCAATTAAAGGTAAGAAAGGAGGATGTGCTTAAAACAAGCTTTAGGACCACGCTTATGGACATTATGAATTTCTTATAATGTCTTTTGGATTAACAAATGCACCGGCAGCATTTATGGATTTAATGAATCGAGTGTTTAAACCATGCTTGGAAAAATTAGTTGTAGTGTTTATCAATGATATCCTGGTATACTCGAGAACACGGGAAGAGCATGCTGAACACTTGAGAGTCATTTTGGAGAAATTACGAAAGGAACAACTTTATGCAAAGTTTTCCAAGTGTGAATTCTGGTTGAAGAGAGTTCAATTTTTAGGTCATGTAATTGACAAAGATGGAATATCTGTAGATCAAACTAAGATCGAAACAGTTGTGAACTGGGAACAACCAACAACTCCAACAAAAGTACGAAGTTTTCTCGGTTTAGCGGGTTATTACCGACGGTTTATAAAAGATTTTTCAAAAATAGCAACCCCATTAACCAATTTAACTCGAAAGACGGTGAAATACGTCTGGACAGATAAATGTGAGAAAAACTTCCAAGAGTTGAAGAAGCGACTGAGCATGGCTCCAGTGTTATCCTTACCAGATGATACATGAGGTCTTGTAGTATATAGTGACGCATCACACAGAGGATTAGGGTGTGTGTTGATGCAACATGGGAAAGTGATAGCTTATGCATCACGACAACTCAAAGATTATGAGAAGAGATATCCTACTCATGATTTAGAGTTAGCCGCAGTTGTTTTTGCTCTAAAAATTTGGAGACATTACTTGTACGGGGAGAAGTGCGAGATATATACAGATCATAAAAGTCTGAAATATATTTTTACACAAAAGGAATTAAATTTAAGACAGAGACGATGGTTAGAACTGATAAAGGATTTTGACTGTGAAATCTTATATCATCCCGGTAAAGCTAATGTTGTAGCTGATGCGTTAGGTAGAAAGAATCAAAAAATTAAATGTGTTAACCACCAATGATAGGTTAATAAAAGACTTTGAAAAGTTAAAAATTGAGGTGGAATGTCCAACTACCTCTACCAAAAAATTGTATATTTTAGAAGGAGTTTCATCTCTGCTCGATAAAGTTAGAGAGATACAGGAAAAAGATGAAGAGTGTAAGAAATACAAGTTTAATATAACTCATGATAAGTATAATAAATTTTGAATAGATATGGATGGAATAATAAGATATAAAAGTAGAATCTGGGTTCCATTAGATCAAGGTTTAGAAGATGAAATTTTGAACGAAGCACATAATTCTAAATTTTCCATACATCCTGGCAGTACTAAAATGTTCAAAGATTTAAGTCGACACTTTTGGTGGTCGAATATGAAAAGGGAAATAGCTGAATGGGTAAGTAAATGTCTCACAAGTCAAAGGGTTAAGGCAGAACATCAGAAGCCAAGTGGTTTACTTCAACCCTTACCAATTCCTGAGTGGAAGTGGGAACATATAACCATGGACTTTGTAGTGGGCCTTCCAACTACACAAAAAAGGCCATAATGCCATTTGGGTAATAGTTAATCGCTTAACTAAATCCGCCACTTTTTACCTATTAAAATTACACATAACCCGGATCACCTTACCAAATTATATATTCATGAAATTATCTCTAGGCATGGAGTACTGCTTTCCATAGTATCGCATCGAGATCCACGCTTTTACTTCAAATTTTTGGAAGAGTCTTTAGAAAAATTTAGGAAAATAGTTAAGACTAAGTATGACCCTATCATCCTCAAACCGATGGATGAGGTGAGAGAACCATACAAACATTAGAGGATATGTTGAGAACATGTGTCATGACTTCAAAGGAAGTTGGGAAGATCGCTTACCTTTAGTCAATTCACCTTACAACAATAGTTATCATGCTAGCATAGGTATGCCACCCTATGAAGCCTTATATGGAAGAAAATGTAGAACGCCTATGTGTTGGGATGAAGTCGAGGAAAGACAAATGTTAGGACCTGAAATAATTCAACAAACCACTGAAACTATCAGAATCATACGTCAATGATTGCAAGCATCTCAAGATCGACAAAGAAAATACTGCCGATCCACATCGTCAACAACAAAATTTTAGCGAGGGAAGCCACGTATTCTTGAAAGTATCTCCTTGGAAGGGCAAGATACGCTTTGGCAAGAAAGGAAAACTAAGTCCGAGGTTCATTGGACCTTTCAAATTTTGAGAAGAATTGGTGAAGTTGCTTATGAAATAAAGACTACCACCGAAAGTTAAACCATATTCATAATGTGTTTCATGTGTCCGTTTTACGACCATACTAACCTGATTATAAACACGTTATAAATTATGAACCTATCCAAATCGAAGAAGATCTTTCTTATGTAGAAGAACCCATGCAGGATCGTCGAATCGTAAAGAGCAAGTCCTCCCGTAATAAAGTGATAGCATCGGTTAAAGTAATATGGAGAAATCGTAACGTTGAAGAAGCTACATGGGAGCTTGAAGATAAAATTCGAGAGAATTATCCTCAACTTTTTACTTAATAATTTCGAGGACGTAATTTTATTGAGGTGAATGTAAAACCCAAAACACTAATAAGACTCAGATATGTATAAATCCAGCTATATAAATAAAATTTCTCTTCTCAATGTGTTACGTGTTATTATATACTTGGTTTGACAAAATTGACCAAATAAATTTTTATCCTAAAAACGCCGTGTTTTGACACCTCGTGCTTAATTTTTTTTTTCCATAATCGGACTTTTCGGTAAAATTATTTAGACAAGTTGCTTTGTCGTGCTTACACTGACAAAACGCTTTGCCGTGCTTGTTAAGATTAGTGAGAAATTTAGGTTAGTAAACCTAGGTTAACAAACCCTAACCCTAATTAGAAAAACCCTAAACCTAGTTTATAAATTAAACCCTAATTAGCTAATCTAACCCTAACTAGCTTATGTTAACACCTAATCATGGTTAGTAAACTTCTATTAGGTACTAATTAACATTACTTAACATTCCTAATCATTAGAAACAAAACCCTAATCAAGATTAGTGAAGATTTAAACATAATTAATCTACTAATTTGATCAACTATCTCACAAGTAGGTTGAGAGTCACCGTTTCAAGTTCCAAAACATCACATGACATGCTTCCAAACTCCCAAGCAGCAGAAGAGTCACAAATCAGATTTTTATAGAGGCAACTGGTGGAAAAATGACCAAAAAGCCAAGTTGAAGAATTCTATAAATAGGAACCTTAGGGCTGAGCAAACTCACAAATTCTCAAAGCCTAGATACACTTATAAACCTACCATATCAAGCTCCGGTGTTAATAAAGAACAAGATCGTAAGATAGAATCAAGAATTGCTCAAGTTAAGGTGCAAACCCTAGTTCATAAATTTCTCTTTGATCTTATGTTAGATTTGTTGTTTAGATGTTTAGAATATTGTATTAGGATGTTAGAAAGTATGCTAGAGTGGTAGAACACGTTTTCATAACATCTAGATGCCTTAATTAAGCGTTTTATGAAATCGGAAATTTTGCAAAAAATGGTCCGACAAATAGAATGTCGTGGCTTTTCGATTCATGTGTTTTATGATTTGTCTGCATTAATTAATTGGTATTTGTAGCACATGTAAGTAGGTCTTTAATCTAGAAAAGAAAATAGGTTCATATAAACCATAGATTCCAAGATATAAGCAATCAAAGTGGGTCGACTTGCTTCACGGAAGTTGGTTTTCGGGTTGCCCGAAAGCTCAAGAACGATTAAACCAAATTTAGTTTGATTTCCTTTTTAATCATTTTCTGATTGTTAATTGTTTAAATTTTTGTTATATACTGGTACCCTGTTATACATACTACATATCTATGATCTTTAATCGAACAAATAACTCATAAGATTACCGAAATTATTGGTCAAAAGTAGTTGACCGAGCATGACCAAGTTTTTGGGTTTTTTCCAGAAACTGAAGAACACGAAGAACAGTTGGTAGCTTTACTTTGACCAGCATAAATAGAGGCCTTATATTTAAGATTTGTTCATGTTAATGTTATATATATGTACCCTAACATATAGATTACATGTTACAACAAACACAACATACATCTAATACACAGAATCAAAGTTATTCAAGCCACAAAACCGTTGACCGGCCATGACCACTGTTCTGGGTTACCCAGAAACCCAAGAACAACTCTGACAATAACTTTGAACCTTTATAATTTCTTGTTAGATGTAGATTAAAGCCTGATTATTGCTTGATCTTGTATTATTATAGGAGTACTACAACACCAATATTTGATCTAACAAAAAATCATTACCAGTAACGAATTATTTGATGGTCAAACTGGTCACTCGACCATGACCAATTAACGCCTGTGAAACTCAAGAACACCTACAATGACACTTTCATCATTTGTAGAGCCTTAATGACAGACGAAATTATTTTCTTTAAAAATAAATTATAAAAATTTGAAATAATTAATAAATAAATATAAAAAAGCAGCTTTTAAAATTATTATAAATTATTTCGATATTTCTACTAAAATGTAATAATTATTTTATTTTATTTAGATATTATTTATAATTAACTTATTAATAAAGTAATTAGAATAATTACTTTTAAATACTAAATAATTATGTAAAAATATTATTATTGAAATAAAAATCATAATAAATGATTATAAATTATTTAATAATATTAAATAATGTTTTTATAAAATTTTAGTAAATATAAATTACTTATAAATAGAGATAAATGATTTAAAAATCATTTAAAAGATAAATAAATACTTTAAAAATACTTTAAACCTTCTAAAATATATTATAAGGATAATTAAATTATTTAAAATATAACCAAATTTTATAAATAAAATTTAGTTCATTTATCAAAGGTATTAAAAGTCAAATCTAACCCTAGATTAAATAGATGTTTTATTTGAGTATTGTTATCAATACTAACGTGTTAGATTTATATTTATAAACGTCATAGGTACTTATTAGCCTTGAATAGCATAACTTGGTGATCTACGCTCGAGCAAGTCTCCTATACCCAATTTATTACTTATGCAAAATTTATCAACCCCATTTATTCATTTGAACAAGATTCTATCTTGATATACTTGTTGATATAATACACCTACATTGAATTACCTATTATTGAAAAGTTATTGCTATATTTTCGGACGACTAAGAAATGAATTGTTTATTCATATGATATTGTTTATTGAGCATAAATTGTTGTGTCAAACCAAATTGTTTTGGTAAGACAATCTTATCTTCGTTGAGTATCCCGTAGTGGAGAAGCGAAGTTTAGTCAATGAATATATTGACAATGAAATTGTAAGTGTATTTTGAGCAATTGTAGGTGATATGCATACTCTAGGATGTTGAATAAATCGATCCCTATCTCACATCCGAATGTAATTTCTAAAGTCTTTGTGATCGATGAAATGATAAAAATTCCGAACTAGTTGGAATTAGAAATCCGAAATGGTAACAACTATCACTTAAAAATTTGAATTGTTAAAATTCTTCAAATCCTATATTGTTATAAATATACAACTTCTTTGAGCGTGTCATAGCTCACCCTTACAAATTATTTCCTTTGCGCTTTTAGATGGTAATCTGGAACATCCGAGTAGATAAAGGGAAGCGTCCTACATATATTAGATTATATTTTTATTCTGTATGAATACCTTGTAATAAGAACTCGTTATGAGAATTTTGTAATCGAATCATAATATTATGATATATATAACATCTTTTATTTCCGCAACCTTGTTTTCACACATATATAGATGTAAAGTAAGATGTCTTCTATTCTAGTTGAGATCCTCGGGGAACTATTTATCCGAGTGAGAGTGTTAATAGCATGGACCGCTCATGTTGTTATTAATACTCTGAATTTCAGATAGATGGTTACTATCGATACGATAGTATATATTCGCATGACATAGACTATACATCTGGGTGAGGGTATTAGTAATATGGATTGCTTTATGTTATTATCGATACTCAATTTGGATAGATAGACTCTAGTCACGAATACGATTCATATATTTCAAATGAGGGTATCCAAACACGAAGAATATTTCTCTTGGCAATTACCATCTGTTATGGGATACTGTGAATCTTGAATCTATGGGAATTATATCTGATAGTCCCTCTATCTAATGTAATATTTTAATCAGATACCATGGGTGTATAGATTTAAATGCATTGTGTTAATTCTCTGTAAACACCATACCAGATACCACGGGAGTATAGGTATGGGGGTGTTACACCCACTTTAAACCTTCTTACACACTTTGAAGCATTTCTCTTCATCCTTGCACACACCATTCTTCAGGTTAAGAGTTGTGTTGTGTGTGTATGCCCGGACTTCAGTCCGTGGTTTCATTTCAATTTATATATATATATATATATATACTTATATATATTTTTATATATGGACTATCATTATCGAGTTATGCCTCGATTGAGCCTAGACTTTGCTCTGGAGCGTTTATTTGCTTTTATATATATATACACTTATATATATGAACTGTGTGTCGGACTTTGTTCAATGAGCCTAGATTTTACATCTGGTGTGTTTACTGCTTTAATATATATATAAATATACTTATATATATCAACTGTTGTCAGAATTTGTTCGATGAGCTTGGATTTTATATATATATATATATATATATATATATATATATATATATTTACTTTTATATCCCGCCTTTAGTTTATTTATTTATGTTGATTTCTTTTACAACCTTTTACATTTCTCGATCCCCATGGAGGTGATTCGTGGTTCTTGATCATGTCTCATATATATATATTCTGATATATATATATATATATATATATATCGCTTTCTTTATAAATTGCGGCATCATGTGAGCCTAGGAATCATGTGATCACAGATTCATCTCTCAATCTAGATTCTTTCCTCGTGATGGACATTTTCATTTGTAGCGACTTTGTAATTTATTCACGGTGTCCGGATTTCCTCGAGATGGTTTTCATGCCCATGAGGAATTGACACCATTTTGTACATTATTTTCTCAAGATGCTTCAGATCTCAAAAATAAAAAAAGCAATCAAGTCGAACACTTAATAAAATAGAGGTGTAAAAGGTCTCAATTACTATTGAGCATAAGGGTTTGAAAAACCTCTTTTATAAAACATCATTGTCATATCTTGTTTAAAATTGAATTTTTACACAAATTCAAACCCTGTGTATATAAGTGCGAACGAGGCCTCGCACTACTTCCAAATAACAACACATTGACCCACACACACACACATTCATATAACAGTTTCTTGAAAAGTGGCGGTCACCATGGTAACACGGATGTCGGGGGGTGCCTAACACTTTCCCTCCGCATAATCAAGTCCCCGGATCCTAATGAATCTCGGTTTCACCGACCCATTTAGCAGTGTCACATCACTGGGTCAATGTGCAAACCTTTTCTCGGTTGTGTTGGTACAACCATATAAAAAATCAACTGGCAACTCTTAACAGTCCATCGTCGACATGATACATGTCGAACCTTTTTCACTTGTTTTTTCAAACAAATCTCACCTAACATGAGAACACCAAAGAACAAGAAATGAAAAGGGACAAATAAAAATCCTGACGTTGACAGGTGGCGACTCTGCTGGGGACTCCAGTAAGAGGGCTTAAGTCGCTACTACAATCTTTTTAAAATTGTTATATGTTTGTGTGTGGATGTTGTATTTACATTTATGATGAATGTGTACGAATGCATATATTTTACTGCGCTTAATGCTTTAAACTATATCTGCTTGTGATATTAGTGCTTCGCACATGTCATCATTTTCATAAACGGTGAGACACGTTGTATATGAGACCCCAGATTTTTTTGAATAAAGATTAAATTTTCTCGAAATATATTTTTGAATATTATGGTGTGAATTTGATATAATGTTATAGTTGTGGGTAATATTTATAAATTTTGCAAAGTACGCAAGTTGTTATATAATATTCGATTGGTCGGGGAATATTCGTTTTAACAGGAATATTCAGACAACTAAGACAAACATTGGTGGACCCCACAATGGAATTATTGTTTGATTGAGAAAACGACAAAAATACTTTATGAAAATAATGGCGGAAGTTTTACCGTTAACTCGTTGAAACACCCTTGTTAAAAAATACAATGTACGCAGTGGTTGCATAGTAGCACACTCGGTATTGATTATCGATGCTTACGTGAGAAGTCACTCAGCTTATACTCAATTATTTCTATAGTAATTGCCGCATCATATCTATCATATTATTGATTCAATTATTGTCACAAAGATCATCCGCATAAAATGTTTTTATTAAATCAATACTTGAGACGACAAAGTTATTCATATTATAAATGCAATATTTACAATGTCTAGAAGTTCACGAAGGAGAGGTTTGGTCACCTAATTGCGCGCCCGATAGGAGAAATCCTTATTGAAAGCCCCTCTTTCCGGGAACGACACGGTTGATAATTATTGTGAGTTATAATATTAATAGTGAATGTTGTTCGAAGTTGAATTTGGAGACGTGGACGTGATATTTGAGTCCTAACGATTTAAATTAGTAAAATAGTCTATAAACACAAAATTTTCCGGGATTCACTATTTGGTCAAAAAGTCAATAGTTGACTTTTTCGAGAAAAGTCAAACTTTGAAATTTTAAAATTTATATTTTTGATAAAAATAGTTTCATTATGTTGGAATTGTTTGTGTTAGTGAAAATCGACATTTATTCCGATGATAATTGATGTCTAGGGGTTATATTGATAAATCGGGTAATTTATCAGATAAATGAGCAATTAATTGCTACTAATTCACATGCTTATATAACTATTTGTTCATATATGTGTACTATTGAATCACATTATTTACTATTAGGGGAGTTGGTGCAAGATTGATAATACTTACATGACTAAGTTAAAAATGGAGGTATAGATGGAGGTACAATACTGTAATTCGTATTTTTTACATGATTATACTATTGATTCACATAATTGAACTATTGATTCACATTATTTACTATTAGGGGAGTTGGTGCAAGATTGATAATACTTGCAGGACTAAATTAAAATGAAAGAAAAGTTGGAGGTATTGTCTCGTAATTTTCGAGCCCCAAACGTGCAATTATCGAAACTATATTTTCTATAAATAAAGCTCATTCTTCCTTCATTTCTCACCAATTCACAAAAGATTTAGAGCGATTATTATAGAGAGAAATTATAGAAAGAAGAAGAAAGTCTCGCTACTTCACTATTCCAAAGATCTAGTTTTTTTCTAAAGGTAGGGAATATTATTTGTTGTACTAGTCGTAGGGAGTATTATTTCTTTCTTATCTATGAAGAGAACTTCATTATTCCATTCTTTATGATTATGTTGAATAACTCAGATACGCCGTGCTACCCTATTCTTGGTGAAATTCTTCCATTGTTCCATTCTTTATCATTCTCGGAACCGCTTTTTATTATTCTCGTTGGAATATCCTCGTTTGCATGCGCTTTCACGCCGGACTTCGATTCCGCTTTATTATTCTCATTGGAATATCCTCGTCTATGCGCTTTATACGACTGATTCCGCTCTTTATTATTTTGTTGGAATATCCTCGATCGCGCTTCTACGCCGCACTGTTCCGTATTTATTATTATTCGTTGAATATCCTCGTCGTATGCGTTTTACGGGACCTAATTCCGCCTTTTTATTATTCTCGCTGGAATATCCTCGTCAGTGTGTTTTCTGTGGGACTGATTCCGTTATTTATTATTCTTTTGAATAACCTACCCGTATGCGATCTATCGCATGCCCGGTGATTTCTTTTGTTATTCCATTCCTTATCATACTCAGTTGGTTAAGGTTTTGACTTCTATACTCCATGAAATTAGTGGAATATCCTTGATATTTGCGCTTCATCCAATATCTTTTCATGGAAATATTCTTCTGAGCATTCTTGAATTTTACTCTATAAAGCAGTATCATGTTGACAATTTGGACGTTATTAGTTCCTGGATAAAATAATTCTTGAACTTGTTTTATTGAATTCTTATATCATTGTCATCATCCTCATGTTTATATTTTATTGAAAGTCATCTGTGGCCTATAGTGCATAGATGGACTTGGTATGATTATGACAAGGGATTATTCGGTGTAATCATGACCGTAATTTTACAAATGATGTGGTAAAAGTCCTCATTGGCCCGTAGTACATTGATTGACAGTTGTTGGCATTATCATGACCATTAATGAATACACAAATATTCTTGGCCCGTAGTGCATGGATAATTGTGATCGTGATACTAAAGAATATCCTCGGTCAGAAAGTGTAGGTGATTCGATGATGTGGATTATTTATTAAGCTGAGTCCCAGCCATAAAAGTGATGAAAAACCTTCTAAATCATAAAAGATAGTAGATTTTATTCTCTACTTGACTCTTTTTAATGGATTGCTTGTTCCGCTGCAGGTAAACTTGATGGTTGTTATATTGTATCAGTTTAACACTATTGAAGGCTAACGGTAATATATTCTGCATTATCTTAGTCATAATATTTCCTACTGGGCTAGTTGAGCTCACCCTTTTACTTTTATTGTTCTCTTCAGGAAATGAGAACGTAGCAGGGACTAGTCGGGGAACGGAGTGAAGGACCTGATGATAGCATTAGTAGTCCTCACTATTCTGTGAAATAGTGTGATAATAATTGTAATGAGGACTCCTTTTGAGTTTGAATAATCTCTAGTAGACAATATTTGTATTCAAAACTCACAACTTATGTTTTGTCGTATTGTACACGACATTGTATTATTAAGTTGTATTTGAATTTATGTACCATATAAGTGGCGACCCAAGATGGGTGACGTATACCTAATTTTGGGGGCGTCACAATTGGTATCAAAGCTTAGGGATATGATCCCTGGCTAAGATGTGAGACTAGAACTAGGAGGGGAGAGACGGGAAATTCCTTAGCTAGTATGACCTACCTAAGTTTATTTGGTATTTGATTGGTCGGTCATAGTATAGTGATAATATGTTGCATGTCAATTAACCCTTGTTTTGTGGTAGTTTGAAAATGGCATCCGAGAATGTTGAGAATAACAATGGAGCACAGGAGACCATTGAGTCTCCACAGATCAATAATCAAGACAATGTGCAACAGGATGGCGATAATCCTCCTGTAAACAACAACACTGATCAATTGACGAACGACGGTACGTTTAAGAGCTTTTTAGAATTCATGCAACATCAGGCGAAGACGGCTCCTTTTCATAATGCAGGAGGAAACAATGGCAACCCACGGTTGGTCACCCCTAAACAATTCAAGGAGTTGGGACCACCGGAGTTTTTGGGAAAGCCAGAACAACTTAAGGCGGAGACGTGATTAAAGCAGATCACCAAGATATTTGATGTCTTGGGATGTTCCGAGGAGCAAAAGGTTCCTTTTGCCACCTTTATGTTGCGTGAAGAGGCAGATCACTGGTGGGAATCAGAAACGTACTCACCCGACGACTCAAGATGTCATGGGAGAAGTTCCAAGAGTCGCTTCAACGACAAGTACTTTCCCGAAAGTATTCGCTACATGAAAGGAGGTGGAGTTTATCAAGTTGGAACAAAACAATATGAACGTGTCGCAATACGAGGCTAAATTTGCGGAGTTATCCCGGTTTGCATCTCATTTGGTCGATAATGAGGAGCGAATGACGCGAATGTTTTTAAGAGGTTTGAAGCCGAAGATACGCCAATATCTTATTTCTCATAAACTGTGTTTGTATTCAGATGTTGTAAATAGGGCTCAGTTAGTGGAGCGCGATAACGAGTCAACGCAACCAAAAGAGAGCAGCGGCAAAATGATAATACCGGTGATAACAGTCATCAAAGCGGTGACAATAAGCATAGAGGGAATCAACATGCCAGAAATGGTAACCACTTCGATGGTAAGCATGGTCAAAACAATAAGAATTGACATTTCAAGAAGAGGAGATTCAACAATGATGGAAAGACGCCAAAGACCAAAGACCCGTTGTTAAGGAAGGAGAACGACCACCTATCATATGCTTTAAATGCGAGGGAGAGACACATCATCAAACCAAGCTGGCGATGCCATCAAAGCATGTTATAATTGTGGAAGAGAAGGTCACTTAGCTCGATTTTGTCGCTCACCAAGACAAGTTCAAATAGGATGGAGGCACCAAAGGTCGTCCCGTAAAAGTCAAAAGCCGGTAGTTTAAGAGAGAACATTTTTTTTCCGTGACAAGGAACCTGAATAAAATTATCACGGGTATGTTAGTCATAAACTCTTGGGAAGTTTATACTGTGTTAGATACCGGTTCTACTCACTCTTTTATTTCACCTAGTTGTGTTCAATGTTTGAATTTAACTCCGGAGAAGTTAGATTTTGATTTATCTGTTGAAACTCAGTTGGGAGAAACCTTCATTACCTCCACTATTTATAAATCTTGTTCAAATCAACACTTTCATGTTACCTGTCGATCGTATCTCTTTGAAAATACTTGCCTTTGATGTGATTTTAGGAATCGATTTGTTAACTACTCATCATGCTTTTCGTCAGGTTGTTAGCTTTCATATTCCTAACCAACCTGTTATGCGAATTCAAGCAACCAAATCACTAAAGTCAATCATGGTCATATCAAGCCATAAGTAAAGAGCCCCGGTTCTTTCGTTGTTGACTTCTTTGTGTGGAATGCACCGAAGCCAAACTTTCTGTAGGCGACGCTGTGAATGACGATGGCAAGTTGATAGGTATCAATGTGACGTGTTACCCAAGTCTTGGATGAGAGTTACAATTTTGAATGATATTTCTATTGTTAATAAATTTCCTTACGTATTCTTGAAGACTTCTTAGCTTATCCCTAGAGCGTGAAATCAAATTTTGTATTGACCCCAGTACAAAACCCATTTCTAAAACCCTCAAATATTTTTTCAACTAAAATGAACGTAACATGCGCCAAAGACGTTGGCTCGAGCTGTTAGAGATTACGATCGTACCATTCAATACCATCGTGGGAAAGCGAACGTGGTAGCTGACGCGTTGAGTAGAAGATCGTATGCGTTTACGAGTGTGATGTTATTAACACAAAGACCCATTTCGTACGACTTACAAATGATGAAGATAGAGTTAAAGACTCTAGGAACCCACGTGAAGATAACGAATATATGAGTAGAATTAATCAACTTTAATCGATAAAGTTAAAGCCGCTCAAGCTACACAGCCAGAGCTGATGAATGTGAAGAATTAAGAAGGTTCAAGAGGGCGTTATTCTAGAAGCACGAATCAAAGAAGAGAAGAAATCTCAACCCTCGATTTAATTGGCCCATTTGAAATCCTCGAGAAAGTAGGAACTGTGGCTTATAGACTCGTTTTACCGCCAAGTATGTCGCGTGTTCATAACATTTTTAACGTATCGACGTTACGTAAATATGGGGCTAACCCGAACCACATTATTAATTTAGAACCGGACGAGATAGCGGATGGTTTAACGTATGAGGAGATACGTGTTAAAATCTTGGATAAGAAGGATTATATTCGACACTCAAAGGTTATACCTCGAGGGTTAGAATTTGAAGTGAGGTCAAGTATCCTCACCTGTTCGGCATACCAGGTACGTACATAAATTTCGAGGGCGAAATTTCATAAGAAGGGGAGATTGTGAGACCCCAGATTTTTTTGAATAAAGATTAAATTTTCTCGAACTATATTTTTGAATATTATGGTGTGGATTTGATATAATGTTATAGTTGTGGGTAATATTTACAAATTTTACAAAGTACGCAAGTTGTTATATAATATTCGATTGGTCGGGGAATATTCATTTTAACAGGGAATATTCGTACAATGGCACAATCATTGGTGGACCCCCACAATGGACTTATTGTCGGATTGAGAAAACGACAAAAATACTTTATGAAAATAACGGCGGAAGTTTTACCGTTAATCGTTGAAACACCCTTGTTAAAAGTACAAGAATACGCTGGGTCGTTGCATAGAGTAGTAGCACGGTATTGATTATCGATGCTTACGAGAAGTCACTCGCTTATAATCAATTATTGCTATAAAGAATTACTTTGCATCATATCTATCATATTATTGATTCAATTATTGTCACAGTATCATCTGCATAAAATGTTTTTATTAAATCAATACTTGAGAAGACAAAGTTATTCATATTATAAATTGTAATATTTACAATGTCTAGAAGTTCTTTCAAGTAGAGGTTTGGTCACCTAATTGCGCGCCAATAGGGAGAAATCCTTATTAGAAAGCCCCCTCTTTCCTTGGAATGACCTGGTTGATAAATATTATGAGTTATAATATTAATAATGAATGTTGTTCGGAGTTGAATTTGGAGACGCGAATGTGATATTTGAGTCCGGAACGACGAAATTAGTAAAAATAGTCTATAAACACAAAATTTTTCGGGATTCACTATTTGGTCAAAAAGTCAACAGCTTGACTTTTTTTTGGAAAAAGTCAAACTTTGAAATTTCAAAATTTATATTTTTGATAAAAATAGTTTCATTATGTTGGAATTGTTTGTGTTAGTGAAAATCGACATTTATTCCGATGATAATTGATGTCTAGGGGTTATATTGATAAATCGGGTAATTTATCGGATAAATGAGCAATTAATTGCTACTAATTCACATGCTTATATAACTATTTGTTCACATATGTGTACTATTGAATCACATTATTTACTATTAGGGGAGTTGGTGCAAGATTGATAATACTTGCATGACTAAGTTAAAAATGGAGGTATAGATGGAGGTACTATACTGTAATTCGTATTTTTCACATGATTATACTATTAATTCACATAATTGAACTATTGATTCACATTATTTACTTTTAGGGGACTTGGTGCAAGATTGATAATACTTGCAGGACTAAATTAAAAATGAAAGAAAAGTTGGAGGTATTGTACTGTAATTTTCGAGCCCCAAAACGTGCAATTATCGAAACTATATTTTTCTATAAATAGAAGCTCATTTTCCTTCATTTCTCACCAATTCAACAAAAGCTTTAGAGCGATTATTATAGAGAGAAATTATAGAAAGAAGAAGAGAAGTCTGCTACCTCACTATTCCAGTATCCAGTTTTTCTAAAGGTAGGGAATATTATTTGTTGTACTCGTAGGAAGTATTATTTCTTTCTTATCTATGAAGAGAACTTCTGTTATTCCATTCTTTATTATTCTTTTGGAATAACCTGTATACGCGGGCTGCCCTATACTTGGTGAAATTCTTCTGTTGTTCCATTCTTTATCATTCTCATTGAACATCCTGTTTATGTCGTTTCACGCCGGACCGGGTTCCGCTCTTTATTATTCTACTGTTGGAATATCATGCATGGGTTTTTATATCGGGACCTAATTCCGTCTTTATTATTCTCGCTGGAATATCCTCATGCATGCGTTTCTACGACGACCTCGATTCCGCCTTTTTATTATTCTCGCTGAATATCCTCGTCGCATGCGCTTTTTACGCCGGACCTATTCCGTTATTTATTATTCTCGTTGGAATAACTCCGCACTGTAAGGTCTCTATCGAATGCCTAGTGATTTCTTTTGTTATTCCATTCCTTAGTATACTCAGTTGGTTAAGGTTTTGACTTCTATACTCCATGAAATTAGTGGAATATCCTTGAAATTTGCGCTTCATCCAGTATCTTTTCATGGAAATATTCTTCTGAGCATTCTTGAATTTTACTCTACAAAGCAGTATCATGTTGACAATTTGGACGTTATTAGTTCCTGGATAAAATAATTCTTGAACTTGTTTTATTGAATTCTTATATCATTGTCATCATCCTCAAGTTTATATTTTGTTGAAAGTCATCTGTGGCCTATAGTGCATAGATGGACTTGGTATGATTATGACCAGGGATTATTAGGTGTAATCATGACTGTAATGTTACAAATGATGTGGTAAAAGTCCTCATTGGCCCGTAGTGCATTGATGAACAGTTGTTGGCATGATCATGACCATTAATGAATACACAAATATTCTTGGCCCGTAGTGCATGGATAATTGTGGTCGTGATACTAAAGAATATCCTCGGTCAGTAGTGTGCGGGGTGATTCGATGATGTGGATTATTTATTAAGTTGAGTCCCAACGATAAAAGTGATGAAAAACCTTCTAAATCATAAAAGATAGTAGATTTTATTCTCTACTTGACTCTTTTAATGGATTGATTGTTCCGCTGCAGTTATACTTGATGGTTGTTATATTGTATCGGTTTTAACATCTTTGTTGAAGGCTAACGATAATATATTCTCGCATTATCTTAGTCATAATATTTCCTACTGGGCTAGTTGAGCTCACCCTTTTACTTTTATTGTTCTCTTCAGGAAATGAGAACGTAGCAGGGACTAGTCGAGGAACGGAGTGAAGGACCTGATGATAGCATTAGTAGTCCTCACTATTCTGTGAAATAGTGTGATAATAATTGTAATGAGGACTCCTTTTGAGTTTGTATAATCTGTAGACAATATTTGTATTCAAACTCACGGCTTATGTTTTGTCGTATTGTACATGCAGTTGTATTATTAAGTTGTATTTGAATTTATGTACCATGTAAGTGGCGACCCAAGATGGGTGACGATACCTAATTTAGGGGCGCCACATTATTTGCGAATGTATGTTGTGTGGTTCCTACATCAGGAGGATATCTTATCGGTGTTTGATTACTGGACTCATAGGAAGACTAATTCCAACGAGGCTCAGGAAAGGCACCACACAAATTCGCTCCAGTTGAAAGACCAGATTAACTTCCCGTCGAGTAAATTACAATGATTTGGGAACCTTCATGCCAAAAGGTCGCGAGAGTAACCTAAGATAGGTCAACCTTTGATAAACCGAATGCGAAGGAAAGTCTCTTCATGCTTTCTCATATCAAATTACTCGTAAAATCATTTACTTGTAATTTCATTCCATATTCATCTCCATGTAATGAGAAATATGAAGAAATATGTGTACATACATATTTAACTTAACATGTTATCCTGTATTACAAACAGCTAACATCCGTCTTGCAGGATAATATTCCTAGAACGGATACATCACATAGCATGTAAACATTTACACATTCACTACAGACTAAACTATGCAAGTCTTTTGTAGGGAAACAATCGAACCTATTACCCGTTCAAAGTCCAAAAAGGCCACGAGCCTTCAACCAATCATGTCTTCATCTGACCAGTCTAATCCCGTTTCCCGCGAAGAATTTGACGGATTAAGTAAACAGATTACAGATTTGGCTGTTTTGCTTAAAGAACTACACTAGTCTACTCAGGGTACAAGGATACCCGTACATGCTGAATCCTCTACACAAGGAGGAACCCAAGGTCCTAATACAGCCATTACAGTACCTGAACTTCAGTTGGATACGACCAACAAAATTCATGATGCCACCCATCTCAAAGGAGATCCAGACACCTGTGACATCAGGAAGAAAGTCCTTAAAATGGAAGAAACCCTTCGTGCTATCAAAGGAATTGGAGCACACGAAAGTGTCTCATATGCTGACCTTTGTATATTCCCTGGTGCTCATTATTCAGAAAAGTTCAAAACTCCTGACTTCGAAAAATATGATGGGGTAGGAGATCCTTACACACATTTGAAGGTGTTCATTGGAGAACTTAGATCTTATGCAGAGGACGAGAAGATTAGGATGCAGCTATTCCAGAAGAGTCTAACTGGAGATGCCCATTCGTGGTATACCAAATTAGACAACTCAAAGATCCATAGTTGGGAAGAGCTAGCTCACGCCTTCCTCACTCAATACAGCTTCCAGTCTCAGATGGCTCCTGACCGGTACCAGATTACGAAGGTCAAGAAACAGTCCAATGAGTCTTTCAGAGAATATGCTCAAAGGTGGAGGCGCCTAGCTGCTCAAGTTATTCCTTCCATGATAGAGTCGAAATGGTCGCGACCTTCATAGACATACAAGAAGCTCCTTTCTATGAAAGAGTCTTAGTAGCATTGGTAAACCATTTTTGAAATGAAGTCGGCATTGGTAAACCATTTTCTAAAATGATTAAACACGGGAGATGGGTTTGAGATGGGATTGAAATCGGGAAAGATTCAAGACCTAATCGCCTCTTAAAGTTGTTCTTGAGCACATCCAAATTCTAAAATTATGGAAACAACCCAAGGGTCCTAAAAAGAAAGATGAGGATGTTTCATTGATACTACATGTAAGACCCCAAATTTTATGAAATGAAAGTATTCAATTTTCTTATAATTATTATTTTATTTAATAAATGGTTTAATTGATAAAAGGTTAAAGTTAAGCGTGATATTTGAAAATTTTGCAAAGTAAGCAAATTGATATAAAATATTCGTTGTGTCGGGGAATATTCGATTGGTCGGGGAATATTCGTTTTAAATAGAAAATATTCATACGACGACACAATCATTGGTGGACCCCACAATGAAATTATTGTCGGAGTTAGAAAACGACAGAAATATCTTTTTATAAAACTAACGGCGAAAGTTTTATCGTTAAATTGTTGAACTACTCGGTGGTAAACGTACAGTAATACGCGTGGTTGCATAGTAACACACGGTATTGATTATTGATGCTTACGTAAGAAGCCACTCAGTTTACTCAATTATTGCTACAGTAATTGATGCATAGTATCTCACGTTATTTGATTCAATTATTGTCACAGTATCATCTGCATAATATTTTATATTATTAAATCAATAATTGAGACAACAAAGTTATTCATATTATTATTTGCAATATTGACGATGTCTAGAAGGAGAGGTTTGGTCACCTAATTGCGTGTCAATAAGGAGAAATCCTTATCGGAAAGCCCCCTCTTTCCTGGAAATGATTTGATTGTTAAATATTGTGAGTTATAATATTAATGATGAATAATTGTTGAAGTATTAAGAATGTGTTTATTGAAGATAAGTGAATTACAAAAGTTAGAGGGGAATAATGCAAACTTGGAAAACTTTAGGGATACTAAAAAAGTTAAATCAATTTGGACCATTGGTGGTTATTTTAATAGTAAATCAATCTGGACCATGGGTGGTGGTTTTAATAGTAAATCAATCTGGACCGTCGATGGTGGTTTTAATAGTAAATCAATCTGGACCGTCGATGGTAGTTTTAATAGTAAATCAATCTGGACCGTCGGTGGTGGTTTTAATAGTAAATCAATCTGGACCGTCGGTGGTGGTTTTAAAAGTAAATTAATCTGGACTGTCGGTTGTGATTTTAATAGTAATCAATCTGGACCGTCTGTTCTAATAGTAAATCAATCTGGACCGTTCAAGAATTAGTTACTATTTAGTTATTTCTCCTATAAATAGAAGCTTAATTCTTCTTTCATTCTCACCAATTCACTGAGACTCACAAGAGAAACTATAGAGAGCAAGAAGAAGAGTATTCTACTACTTCACTATTGCAGTATCCAATCTTCTACTAAGGTAAGGGGTATTGGGTATTATTTCTATCGTATTCATAATGAATACTATTTTTTTTGTATTCATCCTTTAATATGTCGGAATAACTTGTCTACGCGGATTACGTACCGTATGACGGGTGAAAATCTATTTGCAATTTTGTATGTTATTTCTTTTCATATTCTTAAATCTAAACTTACTATGGTAAGTATTGCTTCTATAATCCTTGAAATTAGTGGAATATTCTTGAGTTTTGCGCTTCATCCAGTATCATTTTATTAGAATATTGATATGAACTCTCTTATTAAGTATCAATATTTTCATTGGGGTACTATTCATGGGTTACTATTCACCCGATTACTATTCACTAAAATATTATTCACTCGGGTATTCGGGGCACTTTTCATGCTGGGGTACTATTCACGAGTTATTATTCATGGGTTACTATTTACCTGATTACTATTCACTCAAATATTATTCACTTGGGTATTCGGACCTTTTTTCATGTCGGGTACTATTCATGGGTACTATTCTCAAGTACTATTCATAGGGTACTATTTATGGGTACTATTCAACCGAAAAATTTATTTCTTTTTGTCCAAATTATTTTTGATACATGGATATTATTCTTGAATTTTACTCCACAAAGCAGTATCATGTCGACAATTTGGACATTATTGAATTCTGGATAAATTAAATTATAAATCTTTAAAATTTATCTTGTGCTTTATTTTAATTAAATTCTTATATCATTGTCATCATCCTTATGCTTATATTGTGATGAAAGTTATCTTTGGCCCGTAGTGCATTGATGGACTGTTGATTGGTATGATTATGACCAGGGATCATTCGGTATAATCATGACCCGTAATGTTACAAATGATGTGGTAAAAGTCCTCATCGGTCCGTAGGGCATTGATAGACAATTGTTGGTATGATTATGACCAATGATTATTCGGTATAATCATGACCATTGGTGAAAACACGAATATCCTTGGCACGTAGTGCATGGATAATTTGTGGTCGTGATACTAATGAATATCCTTAGCCGTAGGGAAAGGATGATTAGATGATGTGGATTATTTATTAAGTTGATTCTCAGTGATAAAATATGGATAATAAGCTTTTAATTCGTAGAAGATAGTAGATATCATGCTCTACTTGACTCTTCTAAAAATACAGTTTCATGTCTTTAGCGTGTAGTGCAAAGATGAACCATTAATGAATATCTTTGGCCCGTAGTGCAAAGATGAATTTAATAGTATGATTATGAACAGGAACTGTGATTTGGTATAACCATGATCTTTGATGTTTCAGGTAAAGACAGGTGATGAAAATTATCTTTGTCCTGGGTGCGAAGAGGAATTTAGAATCACAATTATGATTATGAGTTATTCACATAATTGTGGACAGGAACTGTTGATTGATGTTACAGGGATAAAACATGGTTGGTGGACTTTTAACATGGAGAAGATAATAGACTTTATGGTCTATTTGACTCTTCTAATGGATTGCTCGTTCCGCTGCTACTATGGTTGAAAAGTTTTATCATCTACCATATGTTCTAAATCTCTGATTTATTACTGACGTAGGCTATTGATAATTTAATTATCTTTAGTCATGATGTTCTTTCTTGAAGCTAGTTATGCTCACTCTTTTTGCTTCACAATTTTTTTCGTAATAATAAGAGTGTAGCATGGTCGAGTGGGGGTAACATGAATGGAATAGAGCGATGATCTATAGTCGCTGAGGTTTCCCCTAAATAGTATGGAAATAATTTTATTGAGAATTATAGATAAGCGTGTCGTATTTTATACGTCATTTTAACCGCTTGATTTTGGTGAACCGAATAGAGTGATGTGAACCCAACTTTGGAAGGGTGTTTTGCAACTATCATACAAGATGTCTAATGACATACGACTTCGTGTTATCATAAGACACGGTTTGTGCACATCCACTTGCTTGAGTATATCTACGAGAACTACCTATATAATCTTGAGTTTGGTTGAAATATAATTCTCAATTGGAGACAATGGAGATAATTATATGTCAAGAGAAGACTCACCATTGGAAAGAAACATGATAGCAATCTCCTCATTTTTCTTTGGGGTCTTGAAATATTTGTTGTTGTATTTTATATGGAATTGTAATAATTTGAGTTTGGATACTATCTACGATACAATATTATATTAAAACTCATAGCTTATGTGTTTGTCGTACTTTGCATGACGATTCAACAACAGTATAAATTAAGTTTGTATTTGATTTACGTAGTGTGATATCCGGCGACTCGTGAATGGGTCATGTGGACCTATTTTGGGGGCGCCACATTTGGTATCGAGCTTAGGATATATCATCACCGGTGAGATGTGTGACAAGAACTAGGAGGAGAGACGGGAATTCCTTTGGTAGTATGACTTGCTTAAGTTTATTTGGTATTTAATTGGTCGGTTAGAGTATAGGGATAATATGTGACATGTCAATTAACCCTTGTTTTGTGGCGGTGTTTGAAAATGGCATCCAAAATGTTGAGATCAACAATGAAGCACATGAGACTATTGAGTCACCAATAATCAATACCCAAGATAATGTGCAATGTAAAGACAATAATTCTCATGTAAACAATAACACCGATCAAATGATGAACAATGGGATGTTCGGAGGCTTTATGCAATTCATGCAACATCGACATCAGAGAGCGGCTCTTGTTCAAAATGCGTGGAAACACTGGCAACTCACGGATGGTCACCGCTAAGAAATTTAAGGAGCCGAGACCATTGGAGTTTTGGGGAAAGCTAGAACCACTTAAAGGCGGGGGCGTGGATAAAGCGAGATCACCAAGATATTCAAGTCTTGGGATGCTCGAGGAGCAAAAGGTTCCTTTGCCACCTTTATGTTAAGAGGAGAGGCAGATTACTAGTGGGAATCAGTAAAGCGTACTCAGTCTGCCGCACTCAAAATGTCTTGAGAGAAGTTCCAAGAGCTGTTCAACGACAAGTACTTTCCAGAAAGTATTCGTCACATGAAGGAGGTAAAGTTCATTAAGCTGGAGCAAAACAATATGAACTGTGCGGCAAGACGAGGCTAAGTTTGCTTGAAGTTATCTGCGGTTCACTTCCCACTTGGTAGATAATGAGGAAAGAATGACGCGAATGTTTCTACGAGGCTTGAAACCGAAAATACGTCAATACCTCATTTCTCACAAATTGTGTTTGTATTCAGATGTTGTAAATAGGGCTCAGTTATTGGAGCGCGATACTCTGAGTCAACCCAACCAAGAGAGAGAAGTCGGCAAATCGATAATACTAGTGGTAGTAGTCATCTGAATGCTAGTGACAACAAACGTGGAGGGAATCAACATGGCAGAAACGGTAACCACTTCGGTTGTAATCATGGCCAAGATAATAGAAGTGAAAATTTCAAGAAGAGAAGGTTCAACAATGATGGAAGGACGTCATCACCAGCACCCGTTGTTAAAGAAGGAGAACGATCACCGATCATATGCTACAAATGTGGAGGGGAGGGACACATTAGTCCAAATTGTACGCAGCAGTCCAAAGCATGTTACAATTGTGGAAGAGAAAGTCACCCAGCCCGATTTTGTTGTGCACCAAAGTCAAGTTCAGCTGGGATGGAGGCATCGAAGGTCGTCCCAGACAAGACAAAATTGGTAGTTCAAGGGAGAGCGTTTGTCATAACCTCCCAAAAAGTGAGGAATCTGAACAAGGTGGTCACGGGTAAGCTAATCATAAACTCTTGTGAAGCTTATACCTTATTTGATACCGGTTCTACCCATTCTTTTATTTCTCTTACTTGCGCTCAATGTTTAAATTTGACTCTGGAGAAATTAGACTTTGACTTATCTGTTGAAACTCTGTTGGGGGAAACCTTTATTACATCCACTGTTTATAAATCTTGATTGATTCAAATCGACACTTTCACATTACCTGTCGATCTTATCTCTTTGAAAATACTTGCATTTGATGTGATTTTAGGAATCGACTGGTTAACTACTCATCATGCTAAAATTGAGTGTTTTCATAAGGTTGTTAGCTTTCATATTCCTAACCAACCTATTATGCGAATTCAAGCAACCAACCCATTAAATTCAATCACTGTCATATCAAGCCATAAAGCCATTCGTTTATTGAAAAACAGATGTCAAGCTTTCTTAACTCATATCACAGATTTAAACAAAAATACGCCAGATTTGAATGATATTTCTATTGTTAATAAATTTCCTGACGTATTCCCTTAAGAACTTCCTGGCCTACCCCTAGAGCGTGAAATTGAATTTTGTATCGACCTTGAACCCAGTGCAAAACCCTCAAATATTTCTTCACCCAAAACAACAGTAACATGTGCCAAAGACGTTGACTTGTGCTGTTGAAGGATTACCATTATACCATTCAATACCATCTTAGAAAAGTGAACGTGGTAGCTGACGCATTGAGTAGAAGATCATTTGCATTTACGAGTGCGATATTATTAACACAAAGACCCATCTTGTACGACTTACAAAAGATGGAGATAGAGTTAAAGACTCCAAGAACCTACGTGAAGATAGTGAATATACGATTAGAATATACTTTAATCAATAAAGGTAAAGTCGCTCAAGCTACAGACTCAGATCTGATGAATGTGAAGAAGAAGGTGCAAGAAGACGTTATTCTAGAAAAAAGAATCGACGAAGAGAGGAAATCTCAACCCTCGATTTTATTGGTCCATTTAAAATCATCGATCGAGTAGGAACTGTGGCTTATACACTCACTTTACCGCCAAGTATGTCGCGTGTTCATAACGTTTTTCACATATTCATCTTTGACCTGTAGTGCATAGATGGACTGTTGATTGGTATGATTTTGACCAGGGATTATTCGGTATAATCATGACCCGTAATGTTACAAATGATGTGGTAAAAGTCATTGACTCGTAGTGCATTGATGGACAGTTGTTGGTATGATTATGACCAGGGAGTATTCGGTATAATCATGACCATTGGTGAAAATACGAATATCCTAGGCCCGTAATATATGGATAATTCATGGTCGTGATACTAATAAATATCCTTAGCCGTAGGGCAAGGATGATTCAATGATGTGGATTATTTATTAAGCTGATTCTCAGCGATAAAATATTGATAATAAACTTTTAATTCGTAGACGATAATAGATATCATGCTCTACTTGACTCTTCTAAAAATACAGTTGCATGTCTTTAGCCTGTAGTGCAAAGATAAACTGTTAATGAATATCTTTGGCCCGTAGTGCAAAGATA
Organism: Panax quinquefolius; assembly: GCA_020205615.1. Classification (NCBI taxonomy): domain Eukaryota; kingdom Viridiplantae; phylum Streptophyta; class Magnoliopsida; order Apiales; family Araliaceae; genus Panax; species Panax quinquefolius. The sequence continues at coordinate 60,149 of JAINUW010000652.1, read as the reverse complement.
AATTTATTAGTATGATTATGAACAGGAAATACGATTTGGTATAACCATGATCTTTGATGTTTCAGGTAAAGACAGGTGATGAAAATTATCTTTGTCCTAGGTGCGAAGAGGAATTTAGAATCACAATTATGATTATGAGTTATTCACATAATTGTGGACAGGAACTATTGATTGATGTTACAGGGATAAAACATGGTTGGTGGACTTTTAACATGGAGAAGATAATAGACTTTATGGTCTATTTGACTCTTCTAATGGATTGCTCGTTCCGCTGCTATTATGGTTGAAAAGTTTTATCATCTACCATATGTTCTAAATCTCTGATTTATTACTGACGAAGGTTATTGATAATTTAATTATCTTTAGTCATGATATTCTTTACTGGGCTAGTTGTGCTCACTCTTTTGCTTCACAATTTTTTTCAGGTAATAAGAGTGTAGCATGGTCGAGTGGGGGTAACAGGGGAATAGAACGATGGTCTATAGCTGTTGAGGTTTCCCCTAAAATAGTATGGAAATAATTTTATTGAGAATTATAGATAAGTGTGTCGTATTTTATACGTCATTTTAACCGTTGATTTTGGTGAACCGAATAGGGTGATGTGAACCCAACTTTGGAAGGGTGTTTGCCACTATCATACAAGATGTCTAATGACATACAACTTCGTGTTATCATAAGATGTGGTTGTGCACATCCACTTGCCGAGTATATCTACGAGCACTACCTATATAATCTTGAGTTTGGTTGAAATATAATTCTCAATTGGAGACAATGGAGATAATTATATGTCAAGAGAAGACTCACCATTGGAAAGAACATGATAGCAATCTTCTCGTTTTCTTTGGGGTCTTGAAATATTTGTTGTTGTATTTTATATGGCATTGTAATAATTTGAGTTTGGTTATTGTCTACGATACAATATTGTATTAAAACTCATAGCTTATGTGTTGTCGTACTTTGCATTATAGTTCAACAATTATATATATTAAGTTTGTATTTAATTTTTGTAGTGTGATATCTCGGCGACTCGTAATGGGTCGTGTGGACCTATTTTGGGGCTTCACACTACAAGGTTAAAATGGCAATCGAATATGCCTATCCGGAGGAGAAATTACACTCCCTTTCAAGCACGCCTTCAAACCCTTCATTGCTAAAAGGTGGAGAATTCAAACGCCTCGAGTGTTCACACCCTTAGGGGACTCACTTGAGAACATTCTCACTCTTCCGACAACTCGTAAGAAAATTACGCATCTTCTTCCACCACCAACCCTAATGGGAGGGGTTTCAATGTCTTTCAAAATGTGCTTATCATGTCGGGGCACTGGACATGATACTCAAGATTGTTGGGCCTAGAAACACAAGATCCAAGATTTAATAGACAATGGTGAGATCGTGGTCACCAAACCGATCAACCTCACGTCTGAAGACAATCCTCTTCCTCGACACAAAAGAGAAGAGGTCAACATGATTAATTGGAGCAATGATGAGTTCTAATTTTAACGATGAATCATCTCGCACCATAAAAGACTTGTTGACAAATGGGATTATGGAAAGTTCCGATTTGTAATGGAATGAAAGATGAAAGCTCTGTGTAAGCAGATTGTGCAATTGGCAGAACTGGTGACCTATCAGCAACAAATCACATGCCAATTAGTCAGCTAGGAGCATGCTAGTCTCCTCCCTTTTGTTATGAATACTCCCTCGTCACCTTCAGAGAACGAAACACTGGAAGACAAAGTGACGAAGAGAGAGTAAGTGCCAAAGCTTGGTCGGGATTTTGCCAATATAAGGAATTTACATACCTGGGCAAACCTATGGAGGAGATACTTCAGATGTTGATCAGTGAAGAAAGGATCACTTCCCTTCTGCCTCCAATTAATCCCCGTTCAGGACGGTTCAATTCTAATGGAGTATGTCAGTATCACTCCCATTCTCGCGGTCACAGCATGGAAGAATGTTGGACACTCCGCCAGCTTATTCAGAATCTAATTGACAACGGTGTCCTGCAACTGGCAGACGACGATACTGTGCTATTTGAAAGTGAAAATAAATGTCCTGCTAAGTGGAAGGGACTGGTAGCAATTATATCCGCTGAGGCTGAAGGAACTGTCAAACCATTCATAATACAAGCAATTCAACTCAGAGGAGTTGACAATCCTTTGAAAGTGGCTGCTCCAGAGCCAATCAGCTTACCGTTCAGACCACAATATCCTGTTATCAGCTTACAGAAAGTTCCATGGAATTATAGAGAAGCTGAAGGATCCGCCTCTCATACAACTGCTGCAGTGTCGAAGGAGAATCCATTGTATCTTCCCCAACGGGTGATGAAGCCTGCCATCAAATCAAAGGGGAAATTTCCCATGGAAAAAATTGATAAGTTCCTCCATACTATGGGTCATAATGAAGCCAAGGTGGTTTTAAGCTTAAGAGAAGCTCCACATCAAATTTTAATACTGGACTTGGTTTTAACTTCCGAGGATCACAGGAAGATCTTACTGAAAGATTTGGAAGAAGCCTATTTGCCGAAATCAATGGATGTGGAAAAATTTTACCATTTGGTTGATCACATTTTTAACAACAATGTGATATCTTTCACTAATGATGACATACCGCCCGAAGGGACCGGTCATTGCAAGCCGTTGCACATTGTGGTTTTGTCCTCCAGATACATGCTAGCTGAAGTCTTGATAGATGGAGGTTCATCTCTGAATATCTGTCCTTACGCTACATTGCTGAAGATAAACGTCAATCTCAAATGGATCTGAAGCAGCTATACGGTTATTAACGCTTTTGACGGAGCCCGCCGGAATTCAGTCGAAGAGATTGAGCTGGCAATCGAGATTGGTCCCCATAAATTATGTGTATCTTTTCACGTGCTCAAGATAGATTCAGGATACAACCTGCTATTGGGAAGACCGTGGATTCATATGGCTGGGGCCATCCCCTCCACTCTTCATCAGCAACTTAAATATATTATCAACAATAGCCTAGTCACGGTCAACGCTGAACCGAAATATCCTTAACATGGTGACATACCATTCATCAACATCAATTTAGTTGTTGAGCCGGTCAGTTTTCATACCTTGGAAGTGAGCAACACTCAATACCATTCTATTGGAATGCCATTTCCCGTACCCAAGATTTCTGCCAAAGTGATGTCGGTTACTCAAGAAATGATGTCATTGGGTCATCAGACTGGACAAGGGCTAGGTAAAAGTCATCAGGGTATTAAGCACCCGATTCAAGTGATCACCAAACTAGACAATGGATCGGGCTATTCTCGCGATTCTAGTCACAGGAATCCACATAAGTATAAACAGATTCCTCCAGCTTCAGTTACACGACAATTGTCTCCACTTGCAAATCCTGAGTCCGCACAACCTCCAGTAAAGGTGCCAGCCAGCGTAATGGCTATGTTATTTACCAAGTCGATACCGATTAAGGAGAAGGAAGTCTTTGTTCCATATCCCAAAGTGGAAGAAGAAGAACGAAGAATTAAGCAAGACATCGTCAAAATGATGTCAGGCATACGCATCATTGTCCATGATGAACATACAAATAGATACACCCTAGACGATGATTTCCCAGACATAATGGTCATCATTCAGGAAAAGGAGGATGATGACAACCCTTCCATCACTGTAGTCCACCGGGACTTTGCCCTCGACAATTGGAGTAGTACTCCTTGCATTGATTGATGAGGGTAAAACGGGTGGAAACTCTTTCTGCCCTGTAGATATCATAATTGATTACTTTTATGTATAGTATTAGCAGTTATTTTGTCAATGCATGTTAACACTCTGTACTTAGATGTGCATGTACTTGCTGATAAGATGCCTTTTCTCCATAAGGATTGTAACTTTGATGAAAAGTTGGACTCAAACTTGATGGAAATACAAGAGGACATTAAGGTGCCTCAGGAGATCAAAGAATGGGTCGAAGATAAACCTAAACCCAACCTTGATCAAACCACTTCCTTCAATCTCTGAACCTTAGAAAGCCCTAAGTTAATCCAGATTGGTTCAGACCTTAACCCAAACCAGAGGAATGACATGGTTACACTACTAACCCAATTCGAGGATGTGTTTGCATGGTCTCATAAAGACATGGTGGGTTTGTCCACTGACATTGTCCTTCATCACCTTCCCATTAAAGAGGGATTCAAGTCGATCAGTAGAAGCTCAGCGATTGAAACCTAAGTGGAGTTTAAAGGTGAAATAAGAAGTTGTGAAACAATTTCAAGTCGGTATTATCATGGTGTGCACATATCCCCCGAATGGATATCCAACATCGTTCCCATGCCTAAACCTAGAGGAAAGGTGTGAGTTTACGTGGATTACTGTGGATTTGAACAAAGCTTTCCTTAAGGATAGCTTTCCCATGCCATTTATCCACATTCTCATTGACAATACTGCTCAATACGGCATGTACTCCTTTGCTGATTGCTTTGCGGGGTACCATCAAATTATAGTTGCTAAGGAGGATCGTGACATTCATCAAGCCTTGGGGAACCTTTTGCTATAGACGGTTGTCATTCAGCCTCATCAACGTCGGAGCCACCTATCAGCGAGCCATGATGGCTCTTTTTCCATGACTTAATGCACAAAGAGATAGAGATCTACGTGGATGACATCATTGTCAAGTCCCAAAAGGAAGAAGACCATTTGGACCATCTCAGAAAGCTCTTCAACCGGTTACGTAAGTACAACTTGAAGTTGAATCCAGCCAAGTGCGCCTTTGGCGTTAAATCAGGCAAGTTGCTTGAATTTCTAGTCAGCCACAAAGGGATTGAGCTGGATCCCACCAAAATCCAGGCCATCATTGAAATGCCCATTCCTTAGACAGAGAAAGAAATGCGGGGATTTTTGGGAAGAATCAACTTCATTAGCAGGTTTATTTCTCAACTCATAACAACCTGTGAGCCCATCTTCAAGTTATTAAGGAAGAACTCATCCATGAAATGGAACGATGAGTGTCAGAAGGCCTTCCTTACAATCAAAGAGCAGCTAGTCAAAGCTCCCATTTTGGTACCACCCAAGGATGACATTCCCCTATTTATGTACATGTCCATAAGTGACAATACCATGGGATGCATGCTGGGACAGAAAGACGATAGAGGCCGAGAACGAGCTATCTACTACCTCAGCAAAAGATTCAATAGCAGTGAACATAAATACACTCTGATTGAGAAAACTTGTTACGCTTTAGCATGGGCTTCCATGAGGTTACATCATTACCTCCATGGTCACACAACCCATCTCATATCCCGAGTGGATCCTCTCAAGTATGTGTTCTGTAAACCCATGTTAAATTGTCTGCTGTCCAGATGGCAGTTGATCCTACAACAATTTGACATCGTCATGTGACACAAAAATCCATCAAAGGTCAAGGAATTGCAGATCAACTGGCCGCCGCACCTTCAGGGGACTTCAAACCCTTGTAAACATACTTCCTCGATGAAGGGTAATGACAGATTCAAAGAACACCATCAAGACGATACATGCCATACAAGGAAAATGTATTTCGATGGAGTCATTAATATGGAAGGCTCTGAGCTAGAGCGCGATTATAGTATCCCATGACGGGGAGCAGATCCCGTCAGCCAAATTGTAGTTAGTTAATCGGCACCAACAACACAAATGGTGAGTATGAAAGCTATATCATGGGGCTAAAACTTGTCCGCTTCAATGGGCATCAAAGGTTAACTGCCTTTGGGGATTCGATGTTGGTGGTCAAATAATCCACGGAATCTATCAAACCAAAGAACTACATTTGTCGCCTTACCATCGAGAAGTTTTGAGATGGCTTGGGAGTTCAAGAAATCTCTTTCTACACATTCCTCGTAATAGGAATGACTTTGCAAACGCTAGCAACTTTGGCCTCCTCGATTCACATGCCTCGACAAGGAACACATGCCAAGCATCACATTTGCCCTGCACAAGGCACCAGCCTTTGGGAACTACATTGGAGAAGTATCGGATGAGCTACCTCCCATCCAACATCCTTGGTATCAGCATATCAAGGAGTACCTATGAGATAGATCTACACCCGCTGAGGCAAGCCCGACTGAGAAAAGGTGGATCCATCGACTTGCTATGAAATTCTACTCGAGCGAGAGATGCACTCTACAAAAGAGATGCGGGACTTGGTCTCCTCGGATGTCCGGACCAAGAACAAGCTTAGAGACTCATGGATGAGATCCATGGTGGAGTCATGTGGTCCACACATGAGCGGCCCCCACTTGTAAAGAAAAATCCTCAAAACAGGGCATTACTAGTTCTCTCTCTCTCAAGGCTGACTGTGATGACCACGTCAGAAGATGTTATCAGTGCCAAATTCATGGGAATGATATCCACGCCCCTCCACGGGAGCTCCACAATATGAGTTCGCCTTCGCCCTTCTCAATGTGGGGAATGGATGTGATCGGGCACGTCGAGCCTAAAGCCAGTAATGGACATCGCTTTATCTTCACCATGATCGACTACTTCACCAAGTGGGTAGAAACAGCCTCCTTCCCAAGGGTTACCAAAGAAGTCATCATTGTTTTCATCAGAAACAATGTCATTTATCGATATGGACAGCCAGAGGTAATTGTATCAGACAATGCTAAGAACCTCAACAACAGAATGATGGAAGAGTTATGCAGTATATTCCACATCAAACACCTTAACTCCGTTATCTACCATCCAAAGATGAATGGTGTTGTTGAAGTGGCTAACAAAAAATCAAGAAAATCATACAAAAGATGTCCGCCAATCACAAAGAATGGCCTAACTTATTGCCTCTTACTATGTTAGCCTACAGAACATTAATGTGAACTTCCACTGGGGAAACCCCCTACGCATTAACCTATGGGATGGAAGCAGTGCTCCTCATAGAAGTTGAAATTGAATTCCTCAGAGTGTTAATAGACGCTCAGCTGGATGAAGACCAATGGGTATAAGACAGGTATCACCAATTATTTGTCCCTAATAGACGAAAGGCGAACCGCGGCTATCTTCCATGGTCAATTACTAACAAAGGATCGCCAGATCCTATAACAGAAAAGTCCGGCTACGGAAATTTAAACAGCATGACTTGGTTTTGAAGAAGATCATTGACAACCAAGATCAGTCCAATGGAAAATTCGCTCCTAACTAGGAAAGATCGTTTGTTATCAAGGAAGTATTGACAGGAGGCGCTCTCAGATTGCAGGAAATGGACGGCGATGAATTTCTACAACTCATCAACTTGGATACCGTGAAATGATAATATGTATGAAGTTACCATCAAGCAAACATGTTGGTGTTGGATTATCAGATCACCAGTCATTCTGGTTCTTTAACCCTTTACCACATACAACTCTTTTTCACACTTTGCCCCTTAGGGAAACATACTCTTCAAGCCAGCAGCCTGGCTTCACTCCATTCATACAACTTCGGTTATCCCACTAGGGATTAAACCTTTCACACTTGCAGTTTTCCAAAATATGGGATCAAACTTTTTCAAACCTGCAGTTTGTCCTTAACTTAGGATCAAACTTTCTTTTTCCCCGCACTCTATCCTGCACATGGGATTAAGCTTTTCATCGGCTACAAATCGTCTTGAGGGGAGAACTATGTCGACCTGATCTCCTTGATACACGGGAGTACGTAGGCAACCATTTTACATGGCCTGGTCACAATAAAACAAAAATAACAAAAACATTTCTTACACCCTTCTCATTACAAAAACAAAAATAACAAAAACATTTCTACACCATTTCTACCACAAACAGCGTTGAACCTCTTACACCAGGTTCGAACTACGCAGACCTGATCTCCTCTTCAATATGAGTACGTAGGCAGCCATTTATGGTTCGGTCTCACCCACTACCAAAACACAAACACTTGTCATTTGATCGGGATCATCCTTCAATCCACTACATTTCACTCCGACTTGCACGAAAGGGATGGAATTACCTGAACTCCTCCTAAATAGGAGATTCGGCGACCATCTAAGTTGTGGTTGTACCGTGAAGAGCAATACCAATCCATAAGAGATGGAATTAACTAGGCTCCTCCTAAATAGGAGTATTTGTGACAACCCGAATTTTAGAAAATTATTAAAATAAGAATTTAATAAATAAAATTTTTATTATGATATGAGAGAGTAATTTATGTTACATATAAATATATATGTTAATATGTTATGATTGTGAGATCGTAAATAATTAAAATATTTATCAAGTAAAATAAGTATTTTAGTTGAAATATTTATGAATTAAAATAAAAATTCAATGGAAATTATTATGGAATAATTTATTTAACTATGATGATATTAAATAAATTGATGATAAATAATTTTATAATTTATGCATATTTATTACGCTAATGTGTTGGTGATTTTCTAATTTAATTAAGTAATTAAATTAGAGGATTAATGATTGTTAAATAAAATTATAATTATATTGGCTAAATAGAAGCTATAATTTTATTAGTAAGGTTTAATTGGATTTATTAATAAATTGAGATTAATTCAATTCAAATAGTTAATGGATGTGACAAGGGTATCATATGATAAGAAGGATTGTAAAAAAAGATAGAAAGGGTTTTAAATTGTGTCAACCAAACAAGGTCTTATGACCTTTGGAATATTGTAACTGTTGAGACCTTAATTTATTTAAGCGTAAACCATTTGTCAGTTTTTATGTTACGTAATATTTTACTAAGTCTAAATAACAGAGAGAAAGGGGAGCCTTATAGAGGGTTTGAGAGATAAAGAAATTTTTTGTGGATTAAGAAGAGAAATCATGTGAATCAAGAGGGAAGTAGATGTGTAATCAAGGTTTCCTAATCATCTTCTAACCAATCTAAAGAAGAAATCAAAGGTAACAACTTGGTTGTAAAATCTATTTTGTGTTCTTATATATACTTCTCTGTAAATGGATTTTAGTAGAGGATTTGCTAGTAATTGATGATATATGTTGTTAGTATGTTGAATTACAAAAATAACGTAAGTTGAATGAATCAAAATGGTTGAGAAACGAATTCGTAGTGAATGAATTCGTTAAATTGTCAAAACATGTTCCAATTAGAATGAACATGAGTTGTAAATTCATATTAAGGTTAGTTAATATTTATGTTAGTTGATGGGTATTTGGTATGTTGTAGTTTTATGAGTTACAAACATACAGAATCAAAAATGGACTGAATTGGATGAGTATAACTCATGTTATGATCATTGGAAGGAGTAAGGGTCTGTGTAATCGTGAAGAGCAGAGCCTGAGGGCCTGTTCTGCGACTTTGGGCGCAACTGCGCTGCCCTCAAGACCAATTGGGGCGCTTGTTGCGCGCCGGGCATCGATAATAGCTTGACCGCTTTGCTCGACTTCTTTTTAGTAAATTAAGCATAACTTTTTCATACGAACTCCAATTGAGGTGATTCAAGATGATTCGAAACGAGGACGAATAGACCTGCAACTTTTGTATGTTACGTTTTTTAATTTGAGGTCGTTAGGAAGGGTACAAATAGTCATCTTTGTGACTATTACGTATTTGGAGGCAATCGGAGAGCGTCGAGCGAGCACATAAGCAAGTATAGCGCTCCCGACGATGGAATATGTTCTTCTAAGTGATGTAACATGAAAATGCATGATATTATACATGAAGTATAAGATTTCCTTGCTCATAATAGAAAGCATTAGCATGACTTAGTATGTGTTTTAAAAAGAAACTTAGACATTTTGAAAACATTATTCATGAGCATTGTGCTGTCTAAACTTCTGAACTTGTAGGATGACATACTAGTAACTTTTGGGTCTTTAAACATGGCCTATATGTGCAAACATGATAATACTTTTATGCCTTTAGACATGTTGGGTACGTGCACACTATTAGATATACATACTATGAATTATACATATCTTAAAGTAAGATTTCAAGTCATAAACCATGCTAGTCATATGATTACATGTAAGCATGTATATTGAAATTTGTTTAACCTTGTTGATGGTCATTTAGTTAGGACCTTGTTGTATGAACTTACTTAGCCATGAAATAAATAGCAATAGAGCTATAAAGTGTAAAACAACTTAAGGTAAATACAAGAGGCACCAAACTTGGGCTAAGACCTCATAACATGTGAGTAAGATATGTGTTAACAGTTATACATTCTAAGAACCAAGATGAAACCAGAAAATATTCAACTTTGGTCTGGTCAGGGGACGGCGCAACTGCGCCCATCCCATGCCTAATTTTAGCGCAGCTGCGCCACAGGGCAATGATGCCTGATTTTTTTAACTTTAATCTGAACCTTAAAGCATATGTGTAATAATTGTCTAAAGCTATAATACTTAACATAGATGATGTTTACGCATGAGATCATGTAATGGTTATATAAAACACAGAGTTGTTAAATTTTATTAAAGTTTGTAAAATGTAAGAACGATGTAGATCGCGTATCTATGAACTTTAAATATGTGTCGAACACATAGCGAGTCAAGTGTGTGAATGATATATATGAATGTTGATGTAAGTATGAGTTGTTAAGGTATACCTATACATACTTATCTATTCTAAGAGCATGATGAGAAATTGAAAGGTAGGTTTTACAAACCTTGTTAGGAAATAATGTAACGTTACTATTATATTAAGAATGTATGAAATATATGACTAATGGATGTGAATCCATGATTATATAACTGTGTAGGAATACACGAAGGGTAGCTACGCGTTAAGCAGTTAAGTCATAGTTCATAAACTACGAATCAGACAAGTCTTTCAGTTCCTATTTGCTATGTGAATTGGTGATAACTATTTTAAATCTTTATTGCAAAGAGCATGATCTGTTATATACATGTTGAATGTATGAAATGTGAAAGTCAACTTATGACTACATTGATTGAGTAAAGCATGCTGATTGAGTAAGGAACTCAATCTTTATACTTGATTATATGAACTGTAACATGTATGTTACGTTAGTCTAATGTTTATGAGATATATGCCAAGCATGTCAATATGTGCTACGTGATGCATGAAAACTGTTAGATTTTGCTGGGCTGTCGAGCTCAACCTTGCAAATAACCATTTTTGCAGGTTAAGGATTGAAGGTAACACTATGTGGTACTTTAAAGATATGAATCAAATGTAATACACGAAGACTATTATTTTAGCCAAAGTTGTTATTCCTTTAAACCATGATTAAGGTTAATGAGATGTACTCAATGTTTTATGGTGTGTACTTTATGTTTAGTTGTAAAGTTAAAGTTTGAGTTGGACAATGTATAAAGGATATCGATTTGTTATGTAAGTATATATATACATTAACTCCGATAAAAGTGAATCATGGATTATGTATGATTCAAAGACAAGTAGATAATAAAGGTTTTGATTCGTGAATTGAAGTAAGAAGTTAGAAAATTTTAAATTATTCCGCATTTTATAAAGTTTAACATCGAATAATGATGTAAAATCGGAAGGTAGATGTATTATTAACGACAAAAGTTGAGAATTAAATTGTATGATTTTTTTGGGTCACATTACGCTTGGTATCAAAGTTGTAGGTTATAAACCTTGGGTAGGAGTACCATAGGCTATAACCTTAGAGAAGGAAGGTAAAGATAATGAAAGAATAAACTCAAGTAGAGTTTGCATAATAAGAAGTAATTTAAGAAATTTATAAAGAAGGGATTTAAACTTGCGTGAAAGGATTCAAAGAAGAATCTCATGAGGTTATAAGAAATATGAATGTGGGGTTACCCAACTTCAATAATAAGGATGTAAGGTGATAATGAATAGACAATGTCTATAAAAAGAGAGAGATAAAAAAAAGTTAAGAATAGAGAGTTATATTTAAGTGTGGTACAATCGTACTCTTTAATAGTTAATGTATGGTATCTGGGCTAAACGATTCCTTCATAGAGCAGAGGTATATACGAACTAGCAACTCGAAACCTAGTTTATTGGTTATTTGTGGGAAACCACTCGGCGTACCATATTGAAACTGGTAGAGACTCAATGTGTACCAAGTCTAGAAAATTGATACGTATGATGAAAATGTAGAACTTGAATTAAATGTTGAACGATATAAATGAAGTTGGAAATTCTTAAAGCAAGAATTGTTATATAAACAAGAAGATTCAAAGAAGAATCTTGAAGAGATATGTAGATAAGAAATGGGAGTTACCTAACTCCAATAGCCAAGATAAAGAATAATGTCGTAATGAAAAGAAAGAAAGAGGATCGTAAAACAAAACGATCACGAGTTAAGAAATGAATTTTAAGGGAGATGATTATAGAATAAGATCACGACGTGATCTGTTTAAGTTATAAAGGAAAGATGGTCTGTAATGTTTGAATAATTATAGCTTGATGCTATGAAGATGATGTACTATGAAATAGTATGAGATAACTCACGAGGAGTTATAGTTGATGTGATACGAGGAATTCATATCGAGCAAAGAGCAAGTTATGAGCAAGATAGGGTTAGGTGGTATTTTAATTGAGGACTCATGTGATGGCTGAGTTATACAAATCTTTGTATGGATGAGGGTTTTGTGCTTGCACTCAGTTTATCACATTGATAATCATTGGAATGTTGGTGTCGCACTATCAATGTATATGTGGCAAAAAGGTGATTCTTTTTCATGTGTATATTTGATAGTTAGAAACTATTAAGATTAGTTAGATATTATTAGGATTAGGTGCGGTTCTTAAGACTAATGCATATGGTAAGTTTGTGACTCAAAATAATATGGTATGTTTTGAGCCCCTCAGCGAATGGACGCCTATGGTCTGACTAGGATAAGTTCTTAAACTCATATTATTGTGGCAAGTTCTTTAACTTCCAATGTGCGGTAAGTTTGATGAACTATATTGGGTAGAAAACGGTTATAGTATAGAGAGCATTGATGAAGTTGAAGATTAATAGAATGGTTAAGTAATGAAGTAATGAAGTAATGAAATAAAGATTTAAGTTGATGGATACCAGATATTCTAAATCTACTAGCTATGCTTTAGACTTTTGAAATTTATCGACTTCGTCGATGTTACACTTCTATTTTCTTGAAAAACATTGGATCAAATGATGAAACCAATGAGTTTTAAAAACAATACCATTATTCGTATGTCATGCTAATTGTTTTTTGGCTAGAAAAAAAAATGATTTGAAATATATCAAAATATTTTTTTTATATATCATCAATGTATCATGGAACCTGGTGCAGGGATGATAAAAATGATGGAGTCATCAATGTAGTATTACTTAGTGTTGGATGTGATCTAAGGATTGTCAGCCCACTATGGTATGATGTAGTATGATAAAATCACCAAATGATAGAATCCTCAACGGACTGTAAATACAGTGCGGTATCATGATGTCATAAAAATATTTTTGAGATTTCTTATGAGAATATATATATATATATGTATATTTTGATTGATGTCTGAATTGTTGTAGAAGTCTATGCTATTTGATTCAGTTAGACGAATATTGAAAGTTGTTCATGAGATTCAAGCGTTTCTTGAAAAGTTATGCCAAACCAAATTTCGTTGGTGCGGATTCGGATGTTGAAAAGGTGAGATGAACAACCCTTTTATAGGGGATTACGCGGAGGCGTTTAGATGTTTGTGCACAATACATTATATGAAGGATTGATCCCCCTAAGTACGTGGAGTCCTTATAGTCTTATGATTGTTAAAGTTAAAGTTGAAAGATTACTTATAACTATGGACATGGTTCGTGGTCATTAGACCCTCAGTTGAATGTTGGTACTCTAAATACTGAGATGAACAACCCTATTATTAGGGGTTTATGCTTACTTTACACTTTGCGCTGAAATGTTTGTGCACAATACATCGTACGAAGGGCTTAAAACCCTAAGTACGGAGGTCCATATAGTCTTATGACTGTTAAAGGTTCAAGTCGAGATACTTGATAACCTGGGGACGTAGTTCAAGGTCTCATGACCCCTTAGCATGATTTGGAATCTTTTAAATTCTTGAGTTATTTATATTGCTTCCCAATTATTGAGCAATTGTGGAAGATTATTGTTATTCAAAAAGATGAATGTGGTAAGGATGATATTCCTTAGAAAGAAGTGAGTCGTAGAATGCGACACTGAATGATGAATATATTGAATAAGTGAGAAAAGAAATTTTGAAATGAGAAGGATATGAGTTATCAAAGAATAATGTAAAACTTTTAATAGAAAAGTTTAATAATTGTAGAAAGATCTTTGTGGAAAGAAGTGGTTATAGAACCCAATGAATGAATAAAGTATTAACATAAAATCTATTTTGATAGATTGAATGAATGAAGATTAATAAATAAAATTTCAAGGACGAAATTCTTAAAAGAATGGGTGAATGTAATATCCCGAGTGTTTATGATAATGATCCTTAGAAAAGGAAATGAATGGGTTAAATAATATATAATACTGAATATATAATTGAGTTCAAGTGAAAGTTATGAAATAAAACTTACAAGAATTTATAATGAATAATGGTGGGAGTAGGAAATATAAAACTTATATTAAGGTAATGTGTTGAAGTTATTCAACGAAGAGATTTGATGAAAACCTGAGTAAGGTAGGGTTTCGGTGATTCAGAGGACGGAATCCTTATAAGGAGGGAAGAATGTGACAACCCGAATTTTTGAAAATTATTAAAATAAGAATTTAATAAATAAAATTCTTATTATGATATTAGAGAGTAATTTATGTTACATATAAATGTATATGTTAATATGTTATGATTGTGAGATCGTAAATAATTAAAATATTTATCAAGTAAAATAAGTATTTTAGTTGAAATATTTATGAATTAAAATAAATATTCAATGGAAATTATTATGGAATAATTTATTTAACTATGATGATATTAAATAAATTGATGATAAATTATTTTATAATTTGTGCATATTTATTACGATAATGTGTTGGTGATTTTTCTAATTTAATTAAGTAATTAAATTAGAGGATTAATGATTGTTAAATAAAATTATAATTATATTGGCTAAATAGAAGCTATAATTTTATTAGTAAGGTTTAATTGGATTTATTAATGAATTGAGATTAATTCAATTCAAATAGTTAATGGATGTGACAAAGGTATCATATGATAAGAAGGATTGTAAAAAAAAATAGAAAGGGTTTTAAAGTGTGTCAACCAAACAAGGTCTTATGACCTTTGGAATATCAGAATCTTTGAGACCTTAATTTATTTGAGCGTAAACCATTTGTCAATTTTTATGTTACGTAATATTTTGCTAAGTCTAAATAATAGAGAGAAAGGGGAGCCTTATAGAGGGTTTGAGAGATAAAGAAATTTTCTGTGGATTAAGAAGAGAAATCCTGTGAATCAAGAGGGAAGAAGATGTGTAATCAAGGTTTCCTAATCATCTTCTAACCAATCTAAAGAAGAAATCAAAAGTAACAACTTGGTTGTAAAATCTATTTTGTGTTCTTATATATACTTCTCTGTAAATGGATTTTGGTAGAGGATTTGCTAATAATTGATGATATATGTTGTTAGTATGTTGAATTACAAAAATAACGAAAGTTGAATGAATCGAAATGATTGAGAAACGAATTCGTAGTGAACGAATTCGATAAATTATCAAAACATGAACAATTAGAATGAACATGAGTTGTAAATTCATTTTAAGGTTAGTTAATATTTATGTTAGTTGATGGGTATTTGGTATGTTGTAGTTTTATGAGTTACAAACCTATAAAATCGAAAATTGATTGAATTGGATGAGTATAACTCATGTTATGATCATTATAAAGAGTAAGGGTTTGTGTAATCGCGAAGAGCAGAGCCTGAGGGCCTGTTTTATGACTTTGGGCATAGCTGCGCTGCCCCCAAGGTCAATTGGGGCGCTTGTTGCTTAGGGCATCGATAGAATAGCTTGGACTGCTTCCGACTGCTGCGATAAAATTAAGCATAACGTTTTCATACACACTCCGATTGAGGTGATTCAAGATGATCCGGAACGAGGACGAATAGACCTACAACTTTTGTGCTTTATGTTTTTAAATTTGAGGTTGTTAGGAAGGGTAAAAATAGTCATCTTTGTGACTGTTACGTATTTGGAGGCAATCGGAGAGCGTTAAGCGAGCACATCGCAAGTATAGCGCTCCTGACGATGGAATATGTTATTCTAAGTGATGTAACATGAAAATGCATGATATTATACATAAAATATAAGATTTCCTTGCTCATAATAGAAAGCATTAGCATGACTTAGTATGTGTTTTGAAAAGAAACTTAGACGTTTTGAAAACATTATTCATGAGCATTGTGCTGTCTAAACTTCTGAACTTGTAGGATGATATACTAGTAACTTTTGGGTCTTTAAACATGGCCTATATGTGCAAACATGATAAGACTTTTATTCCTTTAGACATATTGGGTACGTGAACACTATTAGATATACATACAATGAACTATACATGTCTTAAAGTAAGATTTCAAGTCATAAACCATGCTAGTCATATGATTACATGTAAGCATGTATATTGAAATTTGTTTAACCTCGTTGGTGGTCATATATTTAGGACCTTGTTGTATGAACTTACTTAGCCATGAAATAAATAGCAATAGAGCTATAAAGTGTAAAACAACTTAAGGTAAATACATAAGGCACCAAACTTGGGCTAAGACCTCATAACATGTGGGTAAGATATGTGTTAACAGTTATACATGCTAAGAACCAAGATGAAACCAGAAAATACTCAACTTTGGTCTGGTCAGGGGACGGCGCAGCTGCGCCCATCCCATGCCTAATTCTAGCGCAGCTGCGCCACAAGGCAATGATGCCTGATTTTTTTAACTTTGATCTGAACCTTAAAGCATATATGTAATGATTGTCTAAAGCTATAATACTTAACATAGATGATGTTTAAGCATGAGATCATGTAATGGTTATATAAAACACAGAGTTGTTAAATTTTATTAAAGTTTGTAAAATGTAACAACGATGTAGATCGCGTATCTATGAACTTTAAATATGTTTCGAAAACATAGTGAGTCAAGTGTGTGAATGATATATATGAATGTTGATGTAAGTATGAGTTGTTAAGGTATACCTATACATTATTTTGATTAGTGAGAAATTTAGGTTAGGATTAGTGAAACCCAGGTTAACAAACCCTAACCCTAATTAATTAGCAAAACCCTAAACCTAGTTTATAAATTAAACCCTAATTAGCTAATCTAACCCTAACTAGCTTATGTTAACACCTAATCATGGTTAGTAAACTTCTATTAGGTACTAATTAACATTACTTAACACTCCTAATCATTAGAAACAAAATTAGTGAAGATTTAAACCTAATTAAGCTACTAATTTGATCAACTAGCTCACAAGTAGGTTGAGAGTCACCATTTCAAGTTCTAAAACATCACATGACATGCTTCCAAACTCCCAAGCAGCAGAAGAGTCACAAATCAGATCATTATAGAGGCAAGTAGGTGGAAAAATGGCCAAAAAACCAAGTTGAAGAATTCTATAAATAGGAACCTTAGGGCTGAGCAAATTCACAAATTCTCAAAGCCTGGATACACTTAGAAACCTACCATATCAAGCCTGGGTGTTAACAGCAACAAGATCAGAAAATAGAATCAAGAATTGCTTAAGTTAAGGTACAAACCCTAGTTCATAAATTTCTCTTTGATCTTATGTTAGATTTGTTGTTTAGATGTTTAGAATATTGTATTAGGATGTTAAAAAGTATGCTAGAGTGGTAGAACACGTTTTCATAACATCTAGATGCCTTAATTAAGCGCTTTTATGAAATCTGAAATTTTGAAAAATGGTCCGACAAACCAATGTCGTGGCTTTTCGATTCATGTGTGTTTATGATTTGGTCTGTTAATTAATTGGTATTTATAGCCTGTAAGTAGGTCTTTAATCTAGAAAAGAAAATAGGTTCATATGAACCATAGATTCCAAGATATAAGCAACAAAGTGGGTTGACTGCTCACTTTTAAGTTGGTTTTCTAGGTTGCCCGTAAAAGCTCAAGAACAATTAAACCTAGCTAGTTCGACCGACCTTTTAATCGCCTTCCGATTGTTAATTGTTTAAGGTTTTGTTATATATTAGTACCTGTATACATACTACATATCTATGATCTTCAATCGAAAAAAATAACTCATAAGATTACTCAAATTATCGGTCAAAAGTAGTCGAATCGAAAGTACGACCAAGTTTCGGGTTTTCCTAGAAACTCAAGAACACGAAGAATAGCTTGGTAGTCAGATTTTGACCAAAGATAAATAGAGACCTTAGATTTAAGATTTGTTCATGTTAATGTTATATATATGTACCCTGACATATAGATTACATGTTACAATAAATACAACATACATCTAATACACAGAATCAAAGTTATTCAAGCCACAAAACCGCTGACCGATTTACGACCACTCGCTTGGGGTTACCCGTAAACCCAAGAACAAACTCGACAAGAATTTTGAACCTTTATAATTTCTTGTTAGATGTAGATTAAAGCCTGATTATTGCTTGATCTTGTACTATTGTAGGAGTACTACAACACCAATATTTGATCTAACCAAAAATCATTACCAGTAACGAATTATTTGATGGTCAAACCGGTCACTCGACTACCACCAACTACCGCCTGTAAACTCAAGAACACCTACAAATGACACTTTCTCACACTGTAGAGCTTTTAGCGATGACATAAATTATTTTCTTTAAAAATAAATTATAAAAATTAGAAATAATTAATAAATAAATATAAAAAATTTTTAAAAATTATAAATTATTTCGATATTTCTACAAAAATGTAATAATTATTTTATTTTATTTAGATATTATTTATAATTAACTTATTAATAAAGTAATTAGAATAATTACTTTTAAATACTAAATAATTATGTAAAAATATTATTATTGAAATAAAAATCATAATAATGATTATAAATTATTTAATAATATTAAATAATGTTTTTATAAAATTTTAGTAAATATAAATTACTTATAAATAGAGATAAATGATTTAAAAATCATTTAAAGGATAAATAAATATTTTAAAAATACTTTAAACCTTCTAAAATATATTATAAGGATAATTAAATTATTTAAAATATAACCAAATTTTATAAATAAAATTTAGTTCATTTATCAAAGGTATTAAAAGTCAAATCTAAAATCTAACCCTATTAAATAGATGTTTTATTTGAGTATTATTATCAATACTAACGTGTTAGATTTATATTTATAAACGCCATAGGTAATTATTAGCCTTCGAATAGCATAGCTAAATGATCGATCTACGCTAGTGCAGTCTCTTATACCCAATTTATTACTTATGCAAAATTTATCAACCCTTTTTTATTCAATAACAAGATTCTATCTTGATATACTATTGATATAATACACCTACATCAATTACCTATTATTGAAAAGTTATTGCTATAGTTCCAAAGATTTACTAAGAAATGAATTTTTTATTCATATGATATTGTTTATTGAGCATAAACTGTTGTGTCAAACCAAATTGTTTTGGTAAGACAATCTTATACTGAAGTTGAGTATCCCGTAAGGGAGCGAAGTTTAGTCAATGAATATATTAACTGTAAATTGTAAGTGTATTCTGAGCACTGTAGGTGATATGCATACTCTTAGGATGTTGAATAGGCTGATCCCCTATCTCACATCTGGACAGAATTTCTAAGTCTTTGTGACTGACAGAAATGATAAAAATTCCAGAACTAGTTGGAATTAGAAATCCAGAAATGGTAACAACTATTAGTTGAAATTTGAATTGTTATAATTCTTCAAATCCTATATTGTTATAAATATACAACTTGCTGAGCATTCCATAGCTCACCCTTGCAAATTATTCCCTTTGCAGTTTTAGATGGTAATCCTAGAACATCTAGAGTAGATAAAGGGAAGCGTCCCTACATATATTAGATTATATTCTTGTCTGTATGAATACCTTGTAATAAGAACTCGTTATGAGAATTTTGTAATCGAATCATAATATTATGATATATATAACATCTTTTATTTCCGCAACCGTGTTTTCTTACATATATAGATGTAAAGTAAGATGTCTTCTATTCTAGTTGAGATCCTTGGGAACTATTTATCTGAGTGAGGGTGTTAATAGCATGGACTGTTCATGTTGTTATTAATACTCTAAATTTCAGATAGATGGTTACTATCGATACGATAGTATATATTCGCATGACATAGACTATACATCTGGGTGAGGGTATTAGTAATATGGACTGTTCATGTTATTATCGATATCAATTTTGGATAGATAGACTCTAGTCACAGATACAGCTCATATATTCAAATGAGGGTATCCAAACACAAAATAATATTTCTCTTGGGAATTACCATCTCATTATGGGATACCGTGAATCTTGAATCTATGGGAATTATATCCGATAGTCCCTCTATCTAATGTAATATTTTAATCGATACCATGGGTGTATAGATTTAAATGCATTATGTTAATTCTTCAAAACACCATACCGGATACCACGGAGTATAGGTATTGGGGTGTTACAATTTTGGTATCAAAGTCATATAGGCTATAGATATAAGGAAGAGTTTTCTTAGTATATAGTCTTCGAGTCCGTAAAAAAAATTTAAAAAAGACATATAAAATATAACATTAAAATTATTATGTTGTGTAAACCTTTATACCAGTATTTATGGAGTTTTCTTTTATAGATGGCCAACTCCAATGCTGAAGAAAGAGTGATAGTAATCAATCCACCGTAAATAGAGTCTTTTATAGTTAGTGATGCAGAAGAAGAAGAATTGTTTCATGATCAACAACTGCTTGATGCTGAAGAAGAAGAAGAAGATCCAAAGGGCTTGGACAATTAATGAGAATAGATGAGCATGATGAGGCAATGGCATCACTACTGCAGCAGAAATGTAATGTGAGAACAATAAGATGAAGTTTAGGCGAGATTTAGAGTGTATGCTAATGGATGAAAGGAGTCATAGTCATCGATCGAAAAGTACAACCGCACTACGCACATAGGAGTAGGAGGGAAATTCACTCAAGGTTTCTTAAAACATCTCCGGGAGTTCGAGATACTTTTAATGATTTGCAAATACGTGTAACTCTCGATATCCAAAGAGAGGAGAAGAAAACTGCTTATCTCATCGATCGATCTGTGGTTTGTCACATGATCCAGGATTCCTTTGATGATATCAATGAATTCTAGAGAGTAATATAGGTGGTTGGATGCTTTATATTAGTATAATAAAGAAGCATTCAAAGTTTGTAATGAAAGTTGTACCTCAAGAAGATACTAGTATGTTTAAAGTTGTTGTAAGACTGTGAGTTATAAATAAACAATATGTTTTGGTTATCTAAGAATCTTATGTGAATCTTTGTTGTTGTTTTATAGAATCATGCCACCAACCAGAAGACCCCAAAGAGAAATGAATAATGAGGATAATCCTACTCAACAGTTAGTAGATATGATGTTAGGAGTAATAAATGCACTTGTAAACCAAAATACATCCTTTAAAGACTTTAAATTAGTTGGACACCGAATTTAAAGGTACATTAGAACCTCAGAGATGCACATATTTGGATTTCTCGAGATAGAAAAATTCTTCCTAGTAACCAATGTTAGTAATAACCGTAAGACAACTTTTGCAACTTTCTTCTTGAAAGGTGAAGCTAATTATTGGTGGAATCAACCAAAGGTCGAGTAGAAATCGAAATTGTTCCTTGGGATAGATTTAAAGAGTTGTTCTTTGAAAACTATTTTTCCCAATCCCCGAAAGACCGAATGGAAATAAAATTTCGGACTTAAAACAAGGAGATCTTATCAGAACCCAAAGATACGCCTAAGTTTAATGAACTATCCAGTTTGCTCCTCATCAAGTAACCAATCGAACTTAGAAAGACTCAGAGGTACCAAGAAGGTTTAAAACCTCGATTCTTGAGTAAATTATCGCTTGCTTCAAATCAAAACTTTCTCTGAAATACTAGAGAAGGCCACTATAACTGAAAGTGAGAATGAAAATCTCGCTAAGTTTCATCAGGACAAAAAGACTCAGAGTGAGAAAGGGAAAAGTAAGACAGAACCCAGTTCAGGTGGGTTTAATAACAAGCGTAAATGGAATAATTCTTTTTCTAACAACTCAGGGAAAAAGATAGGAAATACTAATAACAATTTTAGTAATAATAATACTAAACCTTGTCCTAAGTGTAGTAAGAAACATAGAGGAGAGTGTCTTCTTAACAAATGCTTTAATTATGGACAGTCAGGACATTATCTTTCACAGTGTCCTCTTCCAAAGAAAAATAAATGTTTTAATTGTGGTTCAATGGACCATTTTTCTAAGAACTGTCCCATAAACTAAGGAGGAAAAGGGGTTAGAATACCAGAGAATAATCATCATCGACAGAGAGTCAGCTTGGGGTTCGGAATCGACCTACCGCGAGAACATTTAATATGTCGGTGAGGGATGTTGTTGCTTCACAGGACGTGGTGACATGTATCATCCCTATCAACACTTTAAATGCATATGTGTTATTCGATTCTGGCGCTACTTGTTCATTCGTGTCTAGAAATTTCTCTACAAACTTGAATATGCCTTGTGAAGATTTAGACAAACCATTTTGTGTAGAAATTGCTAATAATGAAAGAATTCTGGTTAAGACCATATACAAAAACTGTAGTGTGGTAATAAAAGGACATAATTTTAAGGTAGATTTGATACCAATTCAGTTGGGAGAATTTAATGTAATTCTAGGAATGGATTGGTTAGTTAATCATAACGCGATGATCGATTGTCATCAAAAAACGTATTAACCTTTTCGACTACTTCAAGTCAAAGGTAGTGTTCAACCAGAGTTGTTCACCTAAGCAATCTCGATGTTTGACTATGTTCAAAGCAGTAAAGATTACTTAAAAGGGTTGTTTAGGATATTTGGCCTATATAGTTGATACTCGCCAGAAGGAGTAAAACTAGATCAAATACCTATAGTTAAGGAATTTCCGATGTATTTCCGCATGATTTACCCTGCTTTTTTCCGATAGGGAGAGATCGAGTTTATCATTGATCTTGCACCAGAACGACACCAGCTTTTAAGGCACCGCATGTAATGGCACCTATAGAACCGAAAGAGTTACTTATTCAATTACAGAACTCTTAGATAAAAAGTACATACAACCTAGTGTTTCACCTCGGGGAGCACCAAAGTTGTTTTTAGAAGAAGAAGGATGGAACTATGAGACTTTGTATAGATTATAGGAGCTAAATAAGCTAACTATTAAGAATAAATATCCTTTGCCAAGGATCGATGATTTGTTTGACCAATTAAATGGGGTCAACATTTTTCAAAAAATCGACCTTAGAACAAAGTTATCATCAATTAAAGGTAAGAAAGGAGGATGTGCCAAAATAAAGCTTAGGGACACGCTATGGACATTATGAATTTCTTATAATGTCTTTTGATTAACAAATGCACCTAAGAACATTTATGGATTTAATGAATCGAGTGTTTAAACCATGCTTGACAAATTTGTTGTAGTGTTTATCGATGATATCCTCGTATACTCGAGAACACGGAAGAGCATGTCAACACTTGAGAGTCATTTTGAGAAATTACGAAAGGAACAACTTTATGCAAAGTTTTCCAAGTGTGAATTCGTTGAAGAGAGTTCAATTTTAGGTCATGTAATCGACAAAGATGGAATATCTCAGAGATCCAACTAAGATCGAAACGGTTGAAATCGGGAACAACCAACAACTCCAATAAAAGTACGTAAGTTTTCTCGCTTAATGCGGTTATTACCGACGGCTTATAAAAGATTTTTCAAAAAGCAACCCCATTAACCAATTTAACTCGAAAGACGGTGAAATACGCCCCGGACAGATAAATGTGAGGAAAGCTTCCAAGAGTCAAGAAGCGATCGAGCATGGCTCCAAAGTGTTATCCTTACCAGATGATACAGAGGTCTCAGTAGTATATAAGGACGCATCACACGTAGGATTAGGTGTGTGTGATGATGCAACATGGGAAAGTGATAGCTTATGCATCACGACAAACTCAAAGATTATGAGAAGAGATATCCTACTCATGATTTAGAGTTAGCCGCAGTGAGTTTTTTTTGCTCTAAAAATTTGGAGACATTACTTATACGGGGAGAAAGTGTGAAATATATACGATCATAAAAGTTTGAAATATATTTTTACACAAAAGGAATTAAATTTAAGACAGAGACGATGGTTAGAATCGATAAAGGATTTTGACTGTGAAATCTTATATCATCCCTAAGAAAGCTAATGTTGTAGCCGATGCGTTAGTAGTAAAAGAATCAAAAAATTGAATGTGTTAACCACCAATGATAAAGTTAATAAAAGACTTTGAAAAGTTAAAAATTGAGGTGGAATGTCCAACTACCTCTACCCAAAAATTATATATTTTAGAAGGAGTTTCATCTCCGCCGATAAAATTAAAGAGATACAGAAAAAGATGAAGAGTGTAAGAAATTAAATCTAATTCCACATGATAAGTATAATAAATTTTGAATAGATACGGATGGAATAATAAGATATGAAAATAGAATCTGGATTCCATTAGATCAAGCTTTAAAAGATGAAATTTTGAACGAAGCACATAATTCTAAATTTTCCATACATCCTGGCAGTACTAAAATGTTCAAAGATTTAAGTCGACACTTTTGGTGGTCGAATATGAAAAGGGAAATAGCTGAATGGGTAAGTAAATGTCTCACGTGTCAAAGGGTTAAGGCAGAACATCAGAAGCCAAGTGGTTTACTTCAACCCTTACCAATTCCTGAGTGGAAGTGGGAACATATAACCATGGACTTTGTAGTGGGCCTTCCAACTACACAAAAAGGCCATAATGCCATTTGGGTAATAGTTGACCGTTTAACTAAATCCGCTCACTTTTTACCTATTAAAATTACACATAACCTGGATCACCTTACCAAATTATATATTCATGAAATTATCTCTAGTACATGGAGTACCTGCTTCCATAGTATCGCATCGAGATCCACGCTTTTACTTCAAATTTTTGGAAGAGTCTTTAAAAAATTTAGGAACACAACTAAGACTAAGTACAACCTTATCATCCTCAAACCGATGGACAGAGAGAGAGAACCATACAAACATTAGAGGATATGTTGAGAACATGTGTCATGACTTCAAAGGAAGTTGGGAAGATCGCCACCTTTAGTCGAATTCACCTACAACAATAGTTATCATGCTAGCATAGGTATGCCACCCTATGAAGCCTTATATGGAAGAAAATGTAGAACGCCTATGTGTTGGGATGAAGTCGGGAAAGACAAATGTTAGGACCTGAAATAATTCAACAAACCACTGAAACTATCAGAATCATACGTCAACGATTGCAAGCATCTCAAGATCGACAAAGAAAATACGCCGATCCACATCACAACAACAAAATTTTAGCGTAGAAAGCCATGTATTCTTGAAAGTATCTCCTTGGAAGGGCAAGATACGCTTTTGCAAGAAAGGAAAACTAAGTCCGAGGTTCATCGACCTTTTGAAATTTTGAGAAGAATTGGTGAAGTTGCTTATGAAATAAACTACCACCGAAAGTTAAACCATATTCATAATGTGTTTCATGTGTCCGCTTTTACGACCATACAAACCTCGATTATAAACACGTTATAAATTATGAACCTATCCAAATCGAAGAAGATCTTTCTTATGTAGAAGAACTCGTATGCGATCGTCAATCGTAAAGAGCAAGTCCTCCGTAATAAAGTGATAGCATCTCTTAAAAGTAATATGGAGAAATCGTAACGTCAAGAAGCTACATGGGAGCTTGAAGATAAAATGCGAGAGAATTATCCTCAACTTTTTACTTAACATGTGTATCGTAATTTCGAGGACGAAATTTTATTAGTGGAGGTGAATGTAAAACCCAAAACCCTAATAAGACTCAGATGTATAAATCCTGCTTATATAAATAAAATTTCTCTTCTTCAATGTGTTACGTGTTATTATATACTTGGTTTGACAAAATTGACCAAATAAATTTTTATCCTAAAAACGCCGTGTGCTTGACACCTCGTGCTTAATTTTTTTTTTTTCATAATCGGACTTTTCAGAAAATTATTTTGACAAGTTGCTTTGTCGTGCTTACAATCGACAAAAACGCTTTGTCGTGCTTGTTAAGATTAGTGAGAAATTTAGGTTAAGTAAACCTAGGTTAACAAACCCTAACCCTAATTAGCAAAACCCTAAACCTAGTTTATAAATTAAACCCTAATTAGCTAATCTAACCTAACTAGCTTATGTTAACACCTAATCATGGTTAGTAAACTTCTATTAGGTACTAATTAACATTACTTAACATTCCTAATCATTAGAAACAAAACCCTAATCAAGATTAGTGAAGATTTAAACCTAATTAATCTACTAATTTGATCAACTAGCTCACAAGTAGGTTGAGAGTCACCATTTCAAGTTCCAAAACATCACACGACATGCTTCCAAACTCCCAAGCAAAGCAGAAGAGTCACAAATCGATCTTTATAGAGGCAAGTAGGTGGAAAAATGACCAAAAAGCCAAGTTGAAGAATTCTATAAATAGAACCTTAGGGCTGAGCAAACTCACATGAATTCTCAAAGCCTAGATACACTTATAAACCTACCATATCAAGCCCGGTGTTAACAAAGAACAAGATCGTAAGATAGAATCAAGAATTGCTCAAGTTAAGGTGCAAAACCCTAGTTCATAAATTTCTCTTTGATCTTATGTTAGATTTGTTGTTTAGATGTTTAGAATATTGTATTAGGATGTTAGAAAGTATGCTAGAGTGGTAGAACACGTTTTCATAACATCTAGATGCCTTAATTAAGCGCTTTATGAAATCGGGAATTTTGAAAAAATGGTCCGACAAATTTAATGTCGTGGCTTTTCGATTCATGTGTGTTTATGATTTGGTCTCGTTAATTAATTGGTATTCAGAGCCCGTAAGTAGGTCTTTAATCTAGAAAAGAAAATAGTTCATATATAACCATAGATTCCAAGATATAAGCAAATAAAGTGGGTCAACTGCTCACTTTAAGTTGGTTTTCTGGTTGCCCGTAAAAGCTCAAGAACAAATTAAACCAACTAGTTTGACCGACCTTTTTTAATCATCTTCTCATTGTTAATTGTTTATGTTTTTGTTATATATTAGTACTGCATATATATACTACATATCTATGATCTTCAATCGAACAAATAACTCATAGGATTATCAAAATTATCGGTCAAAAGTAGTCGAATCGAGCACGACCAAGTTTTCTCGGGTTTTTCCGTAAACCAAGAACACGAAGAACAAATTGGTAGTCAGATTTGACCAAAGATAAATAGAGACCTTAGATTTAAGATTTGTTCATGTTAATGTTATATATATATTACCGATATATAGATTACATGTTACAACAAACACAACATACATCTAATACACGTAATCAAAGTTATTCAAGCCACAAAACCGCTGACCGACCATTTACCACTGCTCGGGTTACCCAAAACCCAAGAACAACTCGACAAGAATTTTGAACCTTTATAATTTCTTGTTAGATGTAGATTAAAGCCCGATTATTGCTTGATCTTGTACTTATTGATGAGTACTACAACACCAATACTGATCTAACAAAAATCATTACCAAGAATTTAATTATTTGATGGTCAAACCGTCACTCGACCACCACCAACTACGCCTACCAGTAAACTCAAGAACACCTACAAATGACACTTTCTCACACACTGTAGAGCTTTAATGACGATTTAAATTATTTTCTTTAAAAATAAATTATAAAAATTAGAAATAATTAATAAATAAATATAAAAATAGCTTTTAAAAAATTATTATAAATTATTTCCGATATTTCTACAAAAATGTAATAATTATTTTATTTTATTTAGATATTATTTATAATTAACTTATTAATAAAGTAATTAGAATAATTACTTTTAAATACTAAATAATTATGTAAAAATATTATTATTGAAATAAAAATCATAATAATGATTATAAATTATTTAATAATATTAAATAATGTTTTTATAAAATTTTAGTAAATATAAATTACTTATAAATAGAGATAAATGATTTAAAAATCATTTAAAGGATAAATAAATATTTTAAAAATACTTTAAACCTTCTAAAATATATTATAAGGATAATTAAATTATTTAAAATATAACCAAATTTTATAAATAAAATTTAGTTCATTTATCAAAGGTATTAAAAGTCAAACCTAAAATCTAACCCTAGATTAAATAGATGTTTTATTTGAGTATTGTTATCAATACTAACGTGTTAGATTTATATTTATAAACGCTATAGGTACTTATTAGCCTTCGAATAGCATAACTTGATCGATCTACGCCAGTGCAAGTCTCCTATACCCAATTTATTACTTATGCAAAATTTATCAACCTCGCTTATTCAATTAACAAGATTCTATCTTGATATACCGTTGATATAATACACCTACATCAATTACCTATTATTGAAAAGTTATTGCTATAGTTTCAAAGATGACTAAGAAATGAATTGTTTATTCATATGATATTGTTTATCGAGCATAAATTGTTGTGTCAAACCAAATTGTTTTGGTAAGACAATCTTATACCAAGTCGAGTATCCCGTAAGGGGAGCGAAAGTTTAGTCAATGAATATATCGACAAAGAAATTGTAAGTGTATTTTGAGCAATCGTAGGTGATATGCATACTCCTAGGATGTTGAATAGGTCGATCCCCTATCTCACATCTCCTAATAAAATTTCTAAGTCTTTGTGACCGATGTAAATGATAAAAATTCCGTAACTAGTTGGAATTAGAAATCCGTAAATGGTAACAACTATCAATTGAAATTTGAATTGTTATAATTCTTCAAATCCTATATTGTTATAAATACAACTCACGAGCATGTCATAGCTCACCCTTGCAAATTATTCCTTTGCGCTTTTAGATGGTAATCCCGAACATCTGGAGTAGATAAAGGGAAGTCATTCCCTACATATATTAGATTATATTCTTGTCTCAGATGAATACCTTGTAATAAGAACTCGTTATGAGAATTTTGTAATCGAATCATAATATTATGATATATATAACATCTTTTATTTCCGCAACCGTGTTTTCTTACATATATAGATGTAAAGTAAGATGTCTTCTATTCTAGTTGAGATCCTTGGGAACTATTTATCCGAGTGAGGGTGTTAATAATAGCATGGACTGCTCATGTTGTTATTAATACTCAATTTCAGATAGATGGTTACTATCGATACGATAAGATATATTCGCATGACATAGTATCATATATCCTCCGGGTGAGGGTATTAGTAATATGGACTGCTCATGTTATTATCGATACTAATTTGGATAGATAGACTCTAGTCAGTCAGATATATACTTCTATATATTCAAATGAGGGTATCCAAACACAAGAATATTTCTCTTGGGAATTACCATCTGTTATGGATAATGTGAATCTTGAATCTATGGGAATTATATCCGATAGTCCTATATCTAATGTAATATTTTAATCGATACCATGGGTGTATAGATTTAATGCATTTGTTAATTCTTTAATCACCATACCATGGGTATAGGTATGGATTTAAATGCATTATGTTAATTTTCTCTTCATCCTTGCAAATATATATATATATATATATATATATATATTTATAAATTTGTTTTTATGAGCTTGGAGTTTATCCTATATTACTGATTTATTATATATATATTTTTACATTTTATCCCCCATTAGGTTATTTCGTGGCGGTTGATTTTTTACAACCTTTTACATTTCGATCCCCATATGCTTATATAATGATCATATACCAGATATATATATATACTTATATATATATATCCGCCATACTTTTTCATATAAATTATGCATCATGTGAGCCTAGGAATCATGTGATCACAGATTCAGTCTACTGAATCTAGATTCGGTTCCCGTGATGGACATTTTCAGCTGTAAGCAGCTTGTAAATTTATTCACGGTGTCCGGATTTCCTCAGATGGTTTTCATGCCCATGAGGAATTCGACACCATTTTGTACATTATTTTCTCGAAGATGCTTCGCATCTCAAAAATAAAAAGCAATCAAGCCGAACACTTAATAAAATAGAGGTGTAAAAGGTCTCAATTACTATTGAGCATAAGGGTTTTAAAAACCTCTTTTATAAAACATCATTGTCATATCTTGTTTAAAATTGAATTTTTACACAAATTCAAACCCTGTGTATATAAGTGCGAACGAGGCCTCGCACTACTTCCAAATAACAACACATTGACCCACACACACACACATTTCATATAACAGCTTTGAAAAGTGGCGGTCACCATGGTAACACGGATGTCTGGGTGCCTAACACTTTCCCTCCGCATAATCAAGTCCCCTGATCCTAATGAATCTCGGTTTCAATCGACCCATTTAGCGATGTCACATCATTGGGTCAATGTGCAAACCTTTTCTCGGTTGTGTTGGTACAACCATATAAAAAATCAATCGGCAACTCTTATCATCCATCGTCGACATGACATACATGTCGAACCTTTTTCACTTGTTTTTCAAACAAATCTCACCTAACATGAGAACACCAAAGAACAAGAAATGAAAAGGGACAAATAAAAATCTTGACGTTGACAGGTGGCGACTCTGCTGGGGACTCCAGTAAGAGGGCTTAAGTCGCTACTACAATCTTTTTAAAATTGTTATATGCTTGTGTGTGGATGTTGTATTTACATTTATGATGAATGTGTACGAATGCATATATTTTATATTGAGACCCCAGATTTTTTGAATAAAGATTAAATTTTCTCGAAATATATTTTTGAATATTATGGTGTGAATTTGATATAATGTTATAGTTGTGGGTAATATTTATAAATTTTGCAAAGTACGCAAGTTGTTATATAATATTCGATTGGCTCTGGGAATATTCGTTTTAACAGGAATATTCGTATAACTAAGACAAATCATCGGTGGACCCCACAAATGGAATTATTGTTTGATTGAAAAACGACAAAAATACTTTTATGAAAATAACGGCGGAAGTTTTACCGTGTTAATCGCTGAAACACCTTGTTAAAAAGTACAAGAATACGCTGTGGGTCGCATAGTAGCACACTCAGATTGATTATTGATGCTTACGTGAGAAGTCACCAATTATACTCAATTATTGCTATAGAATTGCCGATCATATCTATCATATTATCGATTCAATTATTGTCACAAAGATCATCTCGCATAAAATGTTTTTATTAAATCAATACTTGAGACGACAAAGTTATTCATATTATAAATGCAATATTTACAATGTCTAGAAGTTCACAAGGAGAGGTTTGGTCACCTAATCAAGGCGCTACCAATAGGAGAAATCCTTATCGAAAGCCCCTCTTTCCGGAAACGACACGGTTGATAAATATCATGAGTTATAATATTAATAATGAATGTTGTTCGAGTTGAATTTGAGACGCGACGTGATATTTGAGTCCTAACGATTTAAATTAGTAAAATAGTCTATAAACACAAAATTTTCCTGGATTCACTATTTGTCAAAAAGTCAATAAATGACTTTTTTCGAGAAAAGTCAAACTTTGAAATTTCAAAATTTATATTTTTGATAAAAATAGTTTCATTATGTTGGAATTGTTTGTGTTAGTGAAAATCGACATTT
Organism: Panax quinquefolius; assembly: GCA_020205615.1. Classification (NCBI taxonomy): domain Eukaryota; kingdom Viridiplantae; phylum Streptophyta; class Magnoliopsida; order Apiales; family Araliaceae; genus Panax; species Panax quinquefolius. The sequence goes on along the minus strand of JAINUW010000652.1, from coordinate 28,470 downwards.
ATTCCGATGATAATTGATGTCTAGGGTTATATTGATAAATCGGGTAATTTATCGGATAAATGAGCAATTAATTGCTACTAATTCACATGCTTATATAACTATTTGTTCACATATGTGTACTATTGAATCACATTATTTACTATTAGGGGAGTTGGTGCAAGATTGATAATACTTACATGACTAAATTAAAAATGGAGGTATAGATGGAGGTACTATAATCAGTAATTCGTATTTTTTTCATGATTATACTATCGATTCACATAATTGAACTATTGATTCACATTATTTACTATTAGGGGAGTTGGTGCAAGATTGATAATACTTGCAGGACTAAATTAAAAATGAAAGAAAAGTCGAGGTATTGTACTCGTAATTTTCGAGCCCCAAAACGCAATTATCGAAACTATATTTTCTATAAATAAAGCTCATTCTTCCTTCATTTCTCACCAATTCACAAAAGCTTTAGAGCGATTATTATAGAGAGAAATTATAGAGAAAGAAGAAGAGAAATCTGCTACTTCACTATTCCAAAGATCCAGTTTTTCTAAAGGTAGGAATATTATTTGTTGTACTCTAGGGAGTATTATTTCTTTCTTATCTATGAAGAGAACTTCATTATTCCATTCTTTATTATTCTGTTGAATAACTCAGATACGCTGCTACCCTATACTTGGTGAAATTCTTCTTCCATTCTTTATCATTCTGTTCCATTCTTTATTATTCTGCTGAATATCCTGTTCATAAGGCTTTTCACGCCGACCGGGTTCCGCCTTTATTATTCTCGTTGAATATCCTCGTCACGCGCTTTATACCGGACCGATTCCGCCTTTATTATTCTGTTGGAATATCCTCGTCGCGTTTTCTACGCCGACCGATTCCGCCTTTATTATTCTCGCTTGAATATCCGTGTCTCAAGCGCTTTTACGCCGGACCTAATTCCGCTTTTATTATTCTCGCTGAATATCCTCGTCTCGTGTGTTTTTTACGCCGACCGATTCCGTTATTTATTATTCTGTTGAATAACTCCGCCTCGTGCGCTATCGCATGCCCGGTGATTTCTTTTGTTATTCCATTCCTTATTATACTCAAAAGTTAAAGTTTTTGACTTCTATACTCCATGAAATTAGTGGAATATCCTCGATATTTGCGCTTCATCCAAAGATCTTTTCATGGAAATATTCTTCCGAGCATTCTTGAATTTTACTCTATAAAGCAAAGATCATGTCGATAATTTGACGTTATTAGTTCCTCGGATAAAATAATTCTTGAACTTGTTTTATTGAATTCTTATATCATTGTCATCATCCTCATGTTTATATTTTGTTGAAAGTCATCTGTGGCCTATAGTGCATGGGGATGATGGACTTGGTATGATTATGACCGTGGATTATTCTTGTAAATCACGACCGTAATGTTACAAATGATGTGGTAAAAGTCCTCATTGGCCCGTAGTACATCGATGGATGCTTTGTTGGCATTATCATGACCATTAATGAATACACAAATATTCTCGGCCCGTAGTGCATGGATAATTGTGGTCGTGATACTAAAGAATATCCTCGTCAGTGAAGTGGGTGTGATTCGATGATGTGGATTATTTATTGTCGAGTCCCAAATGATAAAAAAGTGATGAAAAACCTTCTAAATCATAAAAGATAGTAGATTTTATTCTCTACTTGACTTTTTTAATGGATTGCTTGTTCCGCCGCAGCTTAAACTTGATGGTTGTTATATTGTATCGCTTAACACTATCAAGGCTAACGATAATATATTCTCGCATTATCTTAGTCATAATATTTCCTACCGGGCTAGTTGAGCTCACCTTTTTACTTTTATTGTTCTCTTCAGAAATGAGAACGTAGCAGGGACTAGTCGGGGAACGGAGTGAAGGACCTGATGATAGCATTAGTAGTCCTCACTATTCTGTGAAATAGTGTGATAATAATTGTAATGAGGACTCCTTTTGAGTTTGAATAATCTCTAGTAGACAATATTTGTATTCAAACTCACAACTTATGTTTTGTCGTATTGTACACGATAACAGATTATTAAGTTGTATTTGAATTTATGTACCATGTAAGTGGCGACCCAAGATGGGTGACGACGATACCTAATTTTGGGGGCGCAACAGGTATCAAAGCTTAGGGATATGATCCCCGCTAAGATGTGAGACTAGAACTAGGAGGGGAGAGACGGAATTCCTTCGCTAGTATGACCTACCTAAGTTTATTTGGTATTTGATTGGTCACGTAGTATATAGTGATAATATGTTGCATGTCAATTAACCCTTGTTTTGTGGGTAGTTTTGAAAATGGCATCCGAGAATGTTGAGAATAAAGAATGGAGCACAGAGACCGCTGAGTCTCCACAGATCAATAATCGTGACAATGTGCAACAGGATGGCGATAATCCTCCCGTAAACAACAACACCGATCAATCGACGAACGACGCAGACGCTTAAGAGCTTTTTAGAATTCATGCAACATCAAAGCGAAGACGGCTCCTTTTTCATAATGCAGAGGAAACAATGGCAACCTACCTGCTTGGTCACCGCTAAGCAATTCAAGGAGCCGGGACCACCGAGTTTTTGGGAAAGCCGTAACCACTTAAGGCGAGACGTGGTTAAAGCAGATCACCAAGATATTTGATGTCTTGGGATGCTCCGAGGAGCAAAAGGTTCCTTTTTGCCACCTTTATGTTGCGTGAAGAGGCGATCACCGGTGGGAATCAGAAACGCACTCCAACCGACGCACTCAAGATGTCTTGGGAGAAGTTCCAAGAGTCGCTCAACGACAAGTACTTTCCCGAAAGTATTCGTCACATGAAGGAGGTGGAGTTTATCAAGTTGAACAAAACAATATGACCGTGTCGCAATACGAGGCTAAATTTATGAGTTATCCCGCTTTGCATCCCATTTGGTCGATAATGAGGAGCGAATGACGCTAATGTTTTTAAGAGGTTTGAAGTTTTAGAGATACGCCAATATCTTATTTCTCATAAACCGTGTTTGTATTCGATGTTGTAAATAGGGCTCGCTTAGTGGAGCGCGATAACGAGTCAACGAACCAAAAGAGAGCAAATTGACAAAATGATAATACCTATGGATAATAAATATCAAAGCTAAGACAATAAGCATAGAGGAATCAACATGCCGTAAATGGTAACCACTTCGATGGTAATCATGGTCAAAACAATAAGAATGGACATTTCAAGAAGAGGAGATTCAACAATGATGGAAAGACGCCAAGACCAAAGACCCGTTGTTAAGGAAGGAGAACGACCACCTATCATATGCTTCAAATGCGAGGGAGGACACATCACCAAACTGCACGATGCCATCCAAAGCATGTTATAATTGTGGAAGAGAAGGTCACTTAGCTCGATTTTGTCGCTCACCAAGACAAGTTCAACTAGGATGGAGGCACCAAAGGTCATCCCGTAAAAAAGTCAAAGCCAGAGTTTAAGAGAGAACATTTTTTTTCGTGACAAGGAACCCGAATAAAATTATCACGTATGTTAGTCATAAACTCTTGGGAAGTTTATACCGTTTAGATACCGGCTCTACTCACTCTTTTATTTCACCTAGTTGTGTTCAATGTTTGAATTTAACTCAGAGAAGTTAGATTTTGATTTATCTGTTGAAACTCAATTGGGAGAAACCTTCATTACCTCCACTATTTATAAATCTTGTTCAAATCAACACTTTCATGCTACCCGTCGATCGTATCTCTTTGAAAATACTTGCCTTTGATGTGATTTTAGGAATCGATTGTTAACTACTCATCATGCTTTTCGTCGTTGTTAGCTTTCATATTCCTAACCAACCTCATTATGCTAATTCAAGCAACCAAATCACTAAAGTCAATCATGGTCATATCAAGCCATAAGTAAAGAGCCCCTGTTCCTTTCGTTGTCGACTTCCTTTGTGGAATGCACCAAAGCCGCACTTTCAGAAAGCGACGCCATGAATGACGATGGCAAGTTGATAGGTATCAATGTGACGTGTTACCCAAGTCTTGGATGAGAGTCACAGCTTTTGAATGATATTTCTATTGTTAATAAATTTCCTTACGATTCTTGAAGACTTCTTAGCTTATCCCTAGAGCGTGAAATCGAATTTTGTATCGACCCCAAAGACAAAACCCATTTCTAAAACCCTCAAATATTTCTTCAACTAAAATGAACGTAATACGCGCCAAAGACGCTGGCTCGAGTCCGTTGAAGATTACGATCGTACTATTCAATACCATCGTGGGAAAGCGAACGTGGTAGTAGACGACGCGTTGAGTAGAAGATCGATGCGCTTATTTGAAAAGATGATGTTGTTAACACAAAAAGACCCATTTCAGATTTACTTACAAATGATGAAGATAGAGTTAAAGACTCTAGGAACCCACGTGAAGATAACGAATATATGAGTAGAATTAATCAACTTTAATCGATAAAGTTAAAGCCGCCAAGCTACACACCTTGAGTCGATGAATGTGAAGAATTAAGAAGGTTCAAGAGGGCGTTATTCTAGAAGCAAGAATCGATGAAGAAGAAATCTCAACCCTCGATTTAATCGCCCATTTGAAATCCTCGATCGAAAGTAGGAACCGTGGCTTATAGACTCGCTTTTACCGCCAAGTATGTCGCGTGTTCATAACGCTTTTTAACGTATCGACGTTACGTAAATATGGGGATGACCAACCATATTATTAATTTAGAACCTGACGAGATAGCGGATGATTTAACGATGAGAGATACGTGTTAAAATCTTGATAAGAAGGATTATATTCGACACTCAAAGGTTATACCTCAAGGGTTAGAATTTGAAGTGAGGTCAAGGTATCCTCACCGTTCTAAGATACTGTGTATGCGTATAAAATTTCGAGGGCTTAAATTTCATAAGGAGGGAGATCAGAGAGACCCAAATTTTTTGAATAAAGATTAAATTTTCTCGAATATATTTTTGAATATTATGGTGTGGATTTGATATAATGTTATAGTTGTGGGTAATATTTACAAATTTTACAAAGTACGCAAGTTGTTATATAATATTCGATTGGTCTGGGAATATTCATTTTAACAGGAATATTCGTATAACATGGCACAATCATCAGGTGGACCCCATTAATGGAATTATCATTGTTTGATTGAGAAAACGACAAAAATATTTTTATGAAAATAACTATGGAAGTTTTACTGTTAACTCGCTGAAACACCCTTGTTAAAAGTACAAGAATACGCTGCTATGGTTGCATAGTAGCACACACTAGATTGATTATTGATGCTTACGTGAGAAGTCACTCGCTTATACTCAATTATTGCTACAAAGAATTGTCGCATCATATCTATCATATTATCGATTCAATTATTGTCACAAAGATCATCTCGCATAAAATGTTTTTATTAAATCAATACTTGAGATGACAAAGTTATTCATATTATAAATTATAATATTTACAATGTCTAGAAGTTCTCACAAGGAGAGGTTTGGTCACCTAATCATGCGCCAATAGGAGAAATCCTTATCGAAAGCCCCTCTTCCTCGGGAACGACTTCGTTGATAAATATCATGAGTTATAATATTAATAATGAATGTTGTTCGAGTTGAATTTGGAGACGCTGACGTGATATTTGAGTCCTAATCGACGAAATTAGTAAAAATAGTCTATAAACACAAAATTTTTTCTCGGATTCACTATTCGTCAAAAGTCAACAGTTGACTTTTTTGGGAAAAGTCAAACTTTGAAATTTCAAAATTTATATTTTTGATAAAAATAGTTTCATTATGTTGGAATTGTTTGTGTTAGTGAAAATCGACATTTATTCCGATGATAATTGATGTCTAGGGGTTATATTGATAAATCTGTAATTTATCTGGATAAATGAGCAATTAATTGCTACTAATTCACATGCTTATATAACTATTTGTTCACATATGTACTATTGAATCACATTATTTACTATTAGGGGAGTTAGTGCAAGATTGATAATACTTGCATGACTAAGTTAAAAATGGAGGTATTGATGGAGGTATTATACTGTAATTCGTATTTTTCACATGATTATACTATTAATTCACATAATTGAACTATTGATTCACATTATTTACTATTAGGGGAGTTGGATAATACTTGCAGGACTAAATTAAAAATGAAAGAAAAGTTGGAGGTATTGTACCGTAATTTTCGAGCCCCAAAACGTGCAATTATCAAAACTATATTTTCCTATAAATAGAAGCTCATTCTTCCTTCATTTCTCACCAATTCACAAAAGCTTTAGAGCGATTATTATATAGAGAGAAATTATAGAGAAGAAGAAGAGAAAAATCACTACCTCACTATTCCAAAGATCCAGCTTTTTCTAAAGGTAGGGAATATTATTTGTTGTACTCAGTAGGAGTATTATTTCTTTCTTATCTATGAAGAGAACTTCATTATTCCATTCTTTATTATTCTTTTGAATAACTCAGATAACGCTGCCACCCTATACTTGGTGAAATTCTTCCTTTGTTCCATTCTTTATCATTCTCGCTGAACATCCTGTTCAAGCGTTTCTACGCCGGACCGGGTTCCGCTTTTTATTATTCTCGCTGGAATATCCTCGTTCAGGGTTTTACGCCGGACTCGATTCCGCCTTTTTTATTCTCGCTGAATATCCTGTCTCGCTTTACGCCGACCGATTCCGCCTTTTTATTATTCTCGCTGAATATCCTGTCAGATTTTACGCCGGACCGATTCCGCTTTTTTATTATTCTCGTTGAATATCCTCGTCTCGCGCGCTTTTACGCCGGACCGATTCCGTTATTTATTATTCTCGTTGAATAACTCGCCTGCAAGGGTCTATCGCATGCCTCGGTGATTTCTTTTGTTATTCCATTCCTTATTATACTCAAATGGTTAAAGTTTTCACTTCTATACTCCATGAAATTAGTGGAATATCCTCGATATTTGCGCTTCATCCAAAGATCTTTTCATGGAAATATTCTTCCGAGCATTCTTGAATTTTACTCTACAAAGCAAAGATCATGTCGATAATTTGACGTTATTAGTTCCTCGGATAAAATAATTCTTGAACTTGTTTTATTGAATTCTTATATCATTGTCATCATCCTCATGTTTATATTTTGTTGAAAGTCATCTCTGGCCTATAGTGCATGTAGATGGACTTGGTATGATTATGACTGTGGATTATTCTAGTATAATCATGACCGTAATGTTACAAATGATGTGGTAAAAGTCCTCATTGGCCCGTAGTGCATCGATGGATGTTTGTTGGCATGATCATGACCATTAATGAATACACAAATATTCTCGGCCCGTAGTGCATGGATAATTGTGGTCGTGATACTAAAGAATATCCTCGGGTCAGAAAAGCGTGGTGATTCGATGATGTGGATTATTTATTGTCGAGTCCCAAATGATAAAAGTGATGAAAACCTTCTAAATCATAAAAGATAGTAGATTTTATTCTCTACTGACTCTTTTAATGGATCGCTTGTTCCACCAAGCAGCTTAAACTTGATGGTTGTTATATTGTATCGCTTTTAACACTCATTGAAGGCTAACGATAATATATTCTCGCATTATCTTAGTCATAATATTTCCTATCGGGCTAGTTGAGCTCACCTTTTACTTTTATTGTTCTCTTCAGAAATGAGAACGTAGGTGGACTAGTCGAGAAACGAGAGTGAAGGACCGATGATGATAGCATTAGTAGTCCTCACTATTCTCGTGAAATAGTGTAATAATAATTGTAATGAGGACTCCTTTTGAGTTTGTATAATCTCTAGACACAATATTTGTATTCAAACTCACGCTTATGTTTTGTCGTATTGTACATGCAAACAGTATTATTAAGTTGTATTTGAATTTATGTACCATGTAAGTGGCGACCCAAGATGGGTGGCGTATACCCATTATTTATATGGGTATGTTGTGTAATACCAGATTAACTTCCCGTCGAGTAAATTACAATGATTTGGGAACCTTCATGCCAAAAGGTCGCGAGAGTAACCTAAGATAGGTCAACCTTTGATAAACCTAATGCGAAGGAAAGTCTTTTCATGCTTTCTCATTTCAAATTACTCGTAAAATCATTTACTTGTAATTTCATTCCATATTCATCTCCATGTAATGAGAAATATGAAGAAATATGTGTACATACATATTTAACTTAACATGTTATCCTGAATTACAAATGTACTAACATCCGCCTTGCAGATAATATTCCTAGAACGGATACATCACATAGCATGTAAACATTTACACATTCACTACAGACTAAACTATGCAAGTCTTTTGTAGGGAAACAATCGAACCTATTACCCGTTCAAAGTCCAAAAAGGCCACGAGCCTTCAACCAATCATGTCTTCATCTGACCAGTCTAATCCCGTTTCCCGCGAAGAATTTGACGGATTAAGTAAGCACATGATTTGGTGCTTTTGCTTAAAGAACTACACTAGTCTACTCGTAAGTACAAGGATACCCGTATATGCCAATCCTCTACACAAGGAGGAACCCAAGGTCCTAATACGACCATTACAAGATTCTAACTTCATTGATACGACCAACAAAATTCATGATGCCACCCATCTCAAAGGAGATCCGGACACACATGACATCGGGAAGAAAGTCCTTAAAATGGAAGAAACCCTTCGTCTTATCAAAGGAATTGGAGCACATGAAAGTGTCTCATATGCTGACCTTTGTATATTCCCTGGTGCTCATTATTCAGAAAAGTTCAAAACTCCTGACTTCGAAAAATATGATGGGGTAGGAGATCCTTACACACATTTGAAGGTGTTCATTGGAGAACTTAGATCTTATGCAGAGGACGAGAAGATTAGGATGCAAACTATTCGGTAAGAGTCTAACCGGAGAAGCCCATTCGTGGTATACCAAATTAGACAACTCAAAGATCCATAGTTGGGAAGAGCTAGCTCACGCCTTCCTCACTCAATCTGACTTCCAGGCCTCGGATGGCTCCCCGGCCTGTGCTGCAGATTACGAAGGTCAAGAAACAGTCCAATGAGTCTTTCAGAGAATATGCTCAAAGGTGGAGGCGCCTAGCTGCTCAAGTTATTCCTTCCATGATAGAGTCGAAAATGGTCATGACCTTCATGTAGACACATCTGAAGCTCCTTTCTATGAAAGAGTCTTAGTCGGCATTAGTAAACCATTTTTGAAATGAAGTCGGCATTGGTAAACCATTTTCTAAAATGATTAAACACGGGGAGATGGCTGAGATGGGATTGAAATCAGGAAAGATTCAAGACCTAACTGCCCTTAAAGTTGTTGCTGAGCACATCCAGTCCTAAAATTATGGAAACAACCCCCGAAGGGTCCTAAAAAGAAAGATGAGGATGTTTCATTGATACTACATGTAAGACCCCAAATTTTATGAAATGAAAGTATTCAATTTTCTTATAATTATTATTTTATTTAATAAATGGTTTAATTGATAAAAGGTTAAAGTTAAGCGTGATATTTGAAAATTTTGCAAAGTAAGCAAGTTGATATAAAATATTCGTTGTGTCGGGGAATATTCGATTGGTCGGGGAATATTCGTTTTAAATAGAAAATATTCATACGACGGCACAATCATTGGTGGACCCCACAATGAAATTATTGTCGAAAGTTAGAAAACTATGAAATATCTTTTTATAAAACTAACGGCGAAAGTTTTATCGTTAAATTGTTGAACTACCCGGTGGTAAACGTACAGTAATACGCGTGGTTGCATAGTAACACACGGTATTGATTATTGATGCTTACGTAAGAAGCCACTCAGTTTACTCAATTATTGCTACAAAGAATTGATGCATAGTATCTCACGTTATTTGATTCAATTATTGTCACAAAGATCATCCGCATAATATTTTATATTATTAAATCAATAATTGAGACAACAAAGTTATTCATATTATTATTTGCAATATTGACGATGTCTAGAAGGAGAGTTTGGTCACCTAATTGCGTCGTCGATAAGGAGAAATCTTATCGAAAAGCCCTCTTTCTCGGAAATGATTTGATTGTTAAATATTGTGAGTTATAATATTAATGATGAATAATTGTTGAAGTATTAAGAATGTGTTTATTGAAGATAAGTGAATTACAAAAAGTTAGTGGGGAATAATGCAAACTTGGAAAACTTTAGGGATACTAAAAAAAGTAAATCAATTTGGACCATTGGTGGTTATTTTAATAGTAAATCAATCTGGACCATGGGTGGTGGTTTTAATAGTAAATCAATCTGGACCGTCGATGGTGGTTTTAATAGTAAATCAATCTGGACCGTCGATGGTAGTTTTAATAGTAAATCAATCTGGACCGTCGGTGGTGGTTTTAATAGTAAATCAATCTGGACCGCTTGCGGTGGTGGTTTAAAAAGTAAATTAATCTGGTATCGGTTGTGATTTTAATAGTAATCAATCTGACCGATATCTGTTCTAATAGTAAATCAATCTGGACCGCTCAAGAATTAGTTACTATTTAGTTATTTCTCCTATAAATAGAAGCTTAATTCTTCTTTCATTCTCACCAATTCACTTTGAGACTCACAAGAGAAACTATAGAGAGAGCAAGAAGAAGAGTATTCTACTACTTCACTATTGCAAGATCCAATCTTCTACTAAGGTAAGGGGTATTGGGTATTATTTCTATCGTATTCATAATGAATACTATTTTTTTGTATTCATCCTTTAATATGTCTAATAACTTGTCTACGCGATTACGCACTGTATATATGGGTGAAAATCTATTTGCAATTTTGTATGTTATTTCTTTTCATATTCTTAAATCTAAACTTACTATGGTAAGTATTGCTTCTATAATCCTTGAAATTAGTGGAATATTCTTGAGTTTTAAGCGCTCATCCAAAGATCATTTTATTAGAATATTGATATGAACTCTCTTATTAAGTATCAATATTTTCATTGGGGTACTATTCATGGGTTACTTATTCACCCGATTACTATTCACTAAAAATATTATTCACTTATTCGGGGCACTTTTTCATCTTTGGGGTACTATTCACGAGTTATTATTCATGGGTTACTATTTACCCGATTACTATTCACTCAAATATTATTCACTTTCGTATTCTGGACCTTTTTTCATGTCTGGGGTACTATTCATGGGGTACTATTCTGAAGTACTATTCATAGGGTACTATTTATGGGTACTATTCATATCAAAAATTTATTTCTTTTTGTCCAAATTATTTTGATACATGGATATTATTCTTGAATTTTACTCCACAAAGCAATATCATATCGATAATTTGGACATTATTGAATTCGGATAAATTAAATTATAAATCTTTAAAATTTATCTTGTGCTTTATTTTAATTAAATTCTTATATCATTGTCATCATCCTTATGCTTATATTGTGATGAAAGTTATCTTTGGCCCGTAGTGCATTGATGGATCGTTGATTGGTATGATTATGACCGAGGATCATTCTTGATAAATCATGACCCGTAATGTTACAAATGATGTGGTAAAAGTCCTCATTGGTCCATAGGGCATTGATAGACAATTGTTGGTATGATTATGACCAATGATTATTCTAAGATAATCATGACCATTGGTGAAAACACGAATATCCTTGCACGTAGTGCATGGATAATTCGTGGTCGTGATACTAATGAATATCCTTAATGTAGGGAAAGGATGATTAGATGATGTGGATTATTTATTAAAGTTGATTCTCGGTGATAAAATATGGATAATAAGCTTTTTAATTCAGTAGAAGATAGTAGATATCATGCTACTACTTGACTCTTCTAAAAATACGCCTTCATGTCTTTAAGCGTGTAGTGCAAAGATGAACCATTAATGAATATCTTTGGCCCGTAGTGCAAAGATGAATTTAATAGTATGATTATGAATGAGAACTGTGATTTGGTATAACCATGATCTTTGATGTTTCGTAAAAGACGGTGATGAAAATTATCTTTGTCCCAGGTGCGAAGAGGAATTTAGAATCACAATTATGATTATGAGTTATTCACATAATTGTGGATGAGAACTGCTGATTGATGTTACAGGATAAAACATGGTTGGTGGACTTTTAACATGGAGAAGATAATAGACTTTATGGTCTATTCGACTCTTCCAATGGATTGCTTTTCTTACTGCTACTATGGTTGAAAAGTTTTATCATCTACCATATGTTCTAAATCTCGATTTATTACTTGACGTAGGGCTATTGATAATTTAATTATCTTTAGTCATGATGTTCTTTATCGAGCTAGTTATGCTCACTCTTTTGCTTCACAATTTTTTTTCGGTAATAAGAGTGTAGCATGGTCGAAATGGGGGGTATGAGGAATAGAAACGATGATCTATAGCTCGTTGAGGTTTCCCTAAAATAGTATGGAAATAATTTTATTGAGAATTATAGATAAGCGTAGTCGTATTTTATACGTCATTTTAACCGATTGATTTTGGTGAACCGAATAGAGTGATGTGAACCCAACTTTGGAAGGTGTTTTGCAACTATCATACAAGATGTCTAATGACATACGACTTCATGTTATCATAAGACATGGTTGTGCACATCCACTCTGGCCGAGTATATCTACGAGAACTACCTATATAATCTTGGAGTTTGGTTGAAATATAATTCTCAATTGGAGACAATGGAGATAATTATATGTCAAGAGAAGACTCACCATTGGAAAGAACATGATAGCAATCTCCTCATTTTTCTTTGGGGTCTTGAAATATTTGTTGTTGTATTTTATATGGAATTGTAATAATTTGAGTTTGGATACTATCTACGATACAATATTATATTAAAACTCATAGCTTATGTGTTGTCGTACTTTGCATGACAGTTCAACAGTTGTATAAATTAAGTTTGTATTTGATTTCTGTAGTGTGATATCTGGCGACTCAGAATGGGTCATGTGGACCTATTTTGGGGGCGTCACATTTGGTATCAGAGCTTAGGGATATGATCACTGGCTGAGATGTGTGACAAGAACTAGGAGGGGAGAGACGGGGAATTCCTTTGGTAGTATGACTTGCCTAAGTTTATTTGGTATTTAATTGGTCGGTTAGAGTATAGGGATAATATGTGACATGTCAATTAACCCTTGTTTTGTGGCAGTGTTTGAAAATGGCATCTGAAAATGTTGAGATCAACAATGAAGCACATGAGACTATTGAGTCACCAATAATCAATACCCAAGATAATGTGCAACAGAAAGACAATAATCCTCATGTAAACAACAACACCGATCAAATGATGAACAATGGGAGGTTCAGAGGCTTTATGCAATTCATGCAACATCAGGCAAGAGCGGCTCTTGTTCAAAATGCAGGTGGAAACACTGGCAACTCACAGATGGTCACCGCTAAGAAATTTAAGGAGCCGAGACCATTGGAGTTTTGGGGAAAGCTAGAACCACTTAAGGCGGGGACATGGATAAAGCAGATCACCAAGATATTCGAAGTCTTGGGATGCTCTGAGGAGCAAAAGGTTCCTTTTGCCACCTTTATGTTAAGAGGAGAGGCAGATTACTAGTGGGAATCAGTAAAGCGTACTCAGTCTGCCGCACTCAAAATGTCTTGAGAGAAGTTCCAAGAGCTGTTCAACGACAAGTACTTTCCAGAAAGTATTCGTCACATGAAGGAGGTAAAGTTCATTAAGCTGGAGCAAAACAATATGACTGTGTCGCAGTACGAGGCTAAGTTTGCTGAGTTGTACCGGTTTGCGCCCCACTTGGTAGATAATGAGGAAAGAATGACGCGAATGTTTCTACGAGGCTTGAAACCGAAAATACGTCAATACCTCATTTCTCACAAATTGTGTTTGTATTCAGATGTTGTAAATAGGGCTCAGTTATTGGAGCGCGATACTGAGTCAACCCAACCAAGAGAGAGAAGTCGGCAAATCGATAATACTAGTGGTAGTAGTCATCGGAGCGGTGACAACAAACGTGGAGGGAATCAACATGGCAGAAACGGTAACCACTTCGGTTGTAATCATGGCCAAGATAATAGAAGTGAAAATTTCAAGAAGAGAAGGTTCAACAATGATGGAAGGACGTCATCACCAGCACCCGTTGTTAAAGAAGGAGAACGATCACCGTCATATGCTACAAATGTGGAGGGAGGACACATTAGTCCAAATTGTACGCAGACGATCCAAAGCATGTTACAATTGTGGAAGAGAAAGTCACCCAACCGATTTTGTTGTGCACCAAAGTCAAGTTCAGTGGGATGGAGGCATCAAGGTCGTCCTGCATAAGACAAAATTGGTAGTTCAAGGAGAGCGTTTGTCATAACCTCCCAAAAGTGAGGAATCAACAAGGTGGTCACGTGTAAGCTAATCATAAACTCTTGTGAAGCTTATACCTTATTTGATACCTGGTTCTACCCATTCTTTATTTCTCTTACTTGCGCTCAATGTTTAAATTTGACTCGGAGAAATTAGACTTTGACTTATCTGTTGAAACTCATTGGGGGAAACTTTATTACATCCAATCGCTTATAAATCTTGATTGATTCAAATCGACACTTTCACATTACCCGTCGATCTTATCTCTTTGAAAATACTTGCATTTGATGTGATTTTAGAATCGATCGTTAACTACTCATCATGCTAAAATTGAGTGTTTTTTCATAAGGTTGTTAGCTTTCATATTCCTAACCAACCTATTATGCGAATTCAAGAACCAACCCATTAAATTCAATCACTTGTCATATCAAGCCATAAAGCCATTCGTTTATTAAAAAAAGCGGATGTCAAGCTTTCTTAACTCATATCATGATTTAAACAAAATACGCTTGATTTGAATGATATTTCTATTGTTAATAAATTTCACGACGTATTCCCTAAAGAACTTCCGAAGCCTACCCTAGGCGTGAAATTGAATTTGTATCGACCTTGAACCCAAGATGAAAACCCTCAAATATTTCTTCACCCAAAACAACGATAACATGTGCCAAAGACGTTGACTTGTCTTTGAAGGATTACCATTATACCATTCAATACCATCTTAGAAAAGTGAACGTGGTAGTGAATGCATTGAGTAGAAGATCATTTGCATTTATGAGTGCGATATTATTAACACAAAGACCCATCTTATGCGACTTACAAAAGATGGAGATAGAGTTAAAAGACTCCAAGAACCTACGTGAAGATAGTGAATATACGATTAGAATATACTTTAATCAATAAAGGTAAAGTCGCTCAAGCTACAGACTCAGATCTGATGAATGTGAAGAAGAAGGTGCAAGAAGACGTTATTCTAGAAAAAAGAATCGACGAAGAGAGGAAATCTCAACCCTCGATTTTATTGGTCCATTTAAAATCATCGATCGAGTAGGAACTGTGGCTTATACACTCACTTTACCGCCAAGTATGTCGCGTGTTCATAACGTTTTTCACATATTCATCTTTGACCTGTAGTGCATTGATGGACTGTTAATTGGTATGATTTTGACCAGGGATTATTCGGTATAATCATGACCCATAATGTTACAAATGATGTGGTAAAAGTCATTGACTCGTAGTGCATTGATGGACAGTTGTTGGTATGATTATGACCAGGGAGTATTCGGTATAATCATGACCATTGGTGAAAATACGAATATCCTTGGCCCGTAATATATGGATAATTCATGGTCGTGATACTAATAAATATCCTTAGCCGTAGGGCAAGGATGATTCAATGATGTGGATTATTTATTAAGCTGATTCTCGGCGATAAAATATTGATAATAAACTTTTAATTAAGTAGATAATAATAGATATCATGCTCTACTTGACTCTTCTAAAAAATACGGTTGCATGTCTTTAGCCCGTGGTGCAAAGATAAATCATTAATGAATATCTTTGGCCGTAGTGCAAAGATAAATTTATTAGTATGATTATGAGCAGAAATACGATTTGGTATAACCATGATCTTTGATGTTTCGTAAAGACAAAGATGAAAATTATCTTTGTCCTAGAGTGCGAAGAGAATTTAGAATCACAATTATGATTATGAGTTATTCACATAATTGTGGATGTAGAACTGTTGATTGATGTTACAGGATAAAAACATGGTTGGTGGACTTTTAACATGGAGAAGATAATAGACTTTATGGTCTATTTGACTCTTCTAATGGATTGCTTGCTTACCGCTATTATGGTTGAAAAGTTTTATCATCTACCATATGTTCTAAATCTCCGATTTATTCTTGACGAAGGTTATTGATAATTTAATTATCTTTAGTCATGATATTCTTTCTTCGAGTTAGTTATGCTCACTCTTTTGCTTCACACAATTTTTTCGTGTAATAAGAGTGTAGCATGGTGAGTGGGGGTAACGGGGAATAGAACGATGGTCTATAGTCGCTGAGGTTTCCCTAAAATAGTATGGAAATAATTTTATTGAGAATTATAGATAAGTGTGTCGATTTTATACGCTCATTTTAACCGCTTGATTTTGGTGAACCGAATAGGGTGATGTGAACCCAACTTTGGAAGGGTGTTTGCCACTATCATACAAGATGTCTAAATGACATACGACTTGTTATCATAAGATGGGTTGTGCACATCCACTTCTTGAGTATATCTACGAGCACTACCTATATAATCTTGGAGTTTGGTTGAAATATAATTCTCAATTGGAGACAATGGAGATAATTATATGTCAAGAGAAGACTCACCATTGGAAAACACATGATAGCAATCTTCTCGCGTTTTCTTTGGGGTCTTGAAATATTTGTTGTTGTATTTTATATGGCATTGTAATAATTTGAGTTTGGTTATTGTCTACGATACAATATTGTATTAAAACTCATAGCTTATGTGTTTATCGTACTTTGCATTATAGTTCAACAATTATATATATTAAGTTTGTATTTAATTTTTGTAGTGTGATATCTGGCGACTCGAGAATGGGTCGTGTGGACCTATTTTGGGGCTTCACTTACAAGGTTAAAATATAACAATCGAATATGCCTATCCGAGGAGAAATTACACTCCCTTTCAAGCACAGTCTTCAAACCCTTCATTGCTAAAAGGTGGAGAATTCAAACGCCTCGAGTGTTCACACCCTTAGGGGACTCACTTGAGAACATTCTCACTCTTTCCGACAACTCGAAAGAAAATTACGCATCTTCTTCCACCATGAACCCTAATGGGAGGGGTTTCAATGCTGCTCAAAAATGTGCTTATCATGTCGGGGCACTGGACATGATACTCAAGATCATTGGGCCTAGAAACACAAGATCCAAGATTTAATAGACAATGGTGAGATCGTGGTCACCAAACCAGATCAACCTCACGTACAAGACAATCCTCTTCCTCGACACAAAGAGGAAGAGGTCAACATGATTAATTGGAGCAGTGGACAGAGTTCCAATTTTAACGGTGAATCATCTCAGACCATAAAAGACGGTGTTGACAAATGGGATTATGGAAAGTTCCAGTTTGTAATGGAACGAAAGATGAAAGCTCTGTATGGCGATTATGCGATTAAGCGAATCGGTGACCTATCGCCAAATAAATCACATGCTAATTAGTCAGCTAGGAGCATGCTAGTCTCCTCCCTTTTGTTATGAATACTCCATCGTCACCTTGGAGAACGAAACACCGAAAGACAAAGTGACGAAGAGAGAAAGTGCCAAAGTTGGTCGGGATTTTGCCAAGATAAGGGAATTTACATACACAGGCAAACCTATGGAGGAGATACTTGGATGTTGATCGATGAAGAAAGGATCACTTCCTTCGCCTCCAATTAATCCCGCTTCAGACGGTTCAATTCTAATGGAGTATGTCAAGATCACTCCCATTCTGTGCACACAAGGCATGGAAGAATGTTGGACACTCCGCCAAACTTATTCGTAATCTAATTGACAATGGTGTCCTGCTGGTCGCGAATTTACGATCTTGTGCTATTTGAAAGTGAAAATAAATGTCCTGCTAAGTGGAAGGGACTGGTAGCAATTATATCCGCTGAGGCTGAGGGAACTGTCAAACCATTCATAATACAAGCAATTCAACTCAGAGGAGTTGACAATCCTTTGAAAGTGGCTGCTCCAGAGCCAATCACTTCTGCAGTTCAGACCCACAATATCCTCATTATCGACTTTACGAAAGTTCCATGGAATTATAGAAAGTCAAGGATCCGCCTCATACAACTAACTGCAAGCAGTGTGAAGGAGAATCCATCATATCTTCCCCAACGGGTGATGAAACCCGCCATCAAATCAAAGGGAAATTTCCCATGGAAAAAATTGATAAGTTCCTCCATACTATGGGTCATAATGAAGCCAAGGTGGTTTTAAGCTTAAGAAAGCTCCACATCAAATTTTAATATCGGACTTGGTTTTAACTTCCGAGGATCACAGGAAGATCTTCTTGAAAGTTTGGAAGAAGCCTATTTGCTTGAAATCAATGGATGTGGAAAAATTTTACCATTTGGTTGATCACATTTTAACAACAATGTGATATCTTTCACTAATGATGACATACTGCCTCGAAGGACCGGTCGTTCACAAAGCCGTTGCACATTGTGGTTTTGTCCTCCAGATACATGTTAGCTGAAGTCTTGATAGATGGAGGTTCATCTCTGAATATCTGTCCTTACGCTACATTGCTGAAGATAAACGTCAATCTCAAATGGATCTGAAAGCGCCACACGGTTATTAACGCTTTTTGAGCCCGCCGGAATTGAAATAAGAGATTGAAATGGGTAATCGAGATTGGTCCCTATAAATTATGTGTATCTTTTCACGTGCTCAAGATAGATTCGAGATCTACAACTGCTATTGGGAAGACCGTGGATTCATATGGTCGGGCCATCCCTCCACTCTTCATCAAGAACTTAAATATATTATCAACAATAGCCTAGTCACGGTCAACGGCCCAAAAATATCCTTAACACGGTGACATACCATTCATCAACATCAATTTAGTTGTTGAGTCGGATTTTCATACCTTGAAGTGAGCAACACTCAATACCATTCTATTAGAATGCCATTTCCGTACCCAAGATTTCTCAAAGTGATGTTTACATACTCAAGAAATGATGTCATTGGGTCATCGATCGACGACAGAGCGGCTAGGTAAAAGTCATCAGGTATTAAGCACCATTCAAGTGATCAATCGAACTAGGACAATGGGATCGGGCTATTACGCCAGATTCTAGTCAATGAGAATCCACATAAGTATAAACAGATTCCTCCGACTTGATTTATACGACAATTGTCTCCACTTGCAAATCTCGAGTCCGCGCAACCTCCAGTAAAGGTGCCCGCCAAACAGAATGGCTATGTTATTTACCAAGTCGATCTGGAATTAAGGAGAAGGAAGTCTTTGTTCCATATCCCAAAGTGGAAGAAGAAGAAAGAAGAATTAAGCAAGACATCGTCAAAATGATGTCGCATACGCATCATTGTCCATGATGAACATACAAATAGATACACCCTAGACGATGATTTCCCAGACATAATGGTCATCATTCAGGAAAAGGAGGATGATGACAACCCTTCCATCACTGTAGTCCACCGGGACTTTGCCCTCGACAATTGGAGTAGTACTCCTTGCATTGATTGATGAGGGTAAAACGGGTGGAAACTTTTCGCCTGTGAGATATCATAATTGATTACTTTTATGTATAAGTATTAGCGAGTTATTTTGTCGATGCATGTTAACACTTTATTACTTAGATGTGCATGTACTTTGCCGATAAGATGCCTTTTCTCCATAAGGATTGTAACTTTGATGAAAAGTTGGACTCAAACTTGATGGAAATACAAGAGGACATTAAGGTGCCTCGGAGATCAAAGAATGGGTCAAGATAAACCTAAACCCAACCTTGATCAAACCACTTCCTTGAATCTCTAACCTTAGAAAGCCCTAAGTTAATCCAGTTGGTTCGGACCTTAACCCAAACCAGAGGAATGACATGGTTACACTACTAACCCAATTCCAGGATGTGTTTGCATGGTCTCATAAAGACATGGTGGGTTTGTCCACTGACATTGTCCTTCATCACCTTCCCATTAAAGAGGGATTCAAGTCGATCAAGTAGAAGCTCAAAGTGATTGAAACCTAAAGTGGAGTTTAAAGGTGAAATAAGAAGTTGTGAAACAATTTCAAGCTGGTATTATCATGGTGTGCACATATCCTGAATGGATATCCAACATCGTTCCCATGCCTAAACCTAGAGGAAAGGTGTGAGTTTACGTGGATTACCAGGATTTGAACAAAGCTTTCCTTAAGGATAGCTTTCCCATGCCATTTATCCACATTCTCATTGACAATACTGCTCAATACGGCATGTACTCCTTTGCTGATTGCTTTGCGGGGTACCATCAAATTATAGTTGCTAAGGAGGATCGTGACATTCATCAAGCCTTGGGGAACCTTTTGCTATAGACGGTTGTCATTCAGCCTCGTCAACGTCGGAGCCACCTATCAGCGAGCCATGATGGCTCTTTTCCATGACTTAATGCACAAAGAGATAGAGATCTACGTGGATGACATCATTGTCAAGTCCCAAAAGGAAGAAGACCATTTGGACCATCTCAGAAAGCTCTTCAACCGGTTACGTAAGTACAACTTGAAGTTGAATCCAGCCAAGTGCGCCTTTGGCGTTAAATCAGGCAAGTTGCTCGAATTTCTAATCGTACCACAAAGGATTGAGTGGATCCCACCAAAATCCAAGCCATCATTGAAATGCCCATTCCTTAGATGCGAGAAAGAAATGCGGGATTTTTGGGAAGAATCAACTTCATTAAAGGGTTTATTTCTCGACTCATAACAACCTGTGAGCCCATCTTCAAGTTATTAAGGAAGAACTCATCCATGAAATGGAACGATGAGTGTCGGCCCTTCCTTACAATCAAAGAGCGACTAGTCAAAGCTCCCATTTTGGTACCACCCAAGGATGACATTCCCCTATTTATGTACATGTCCATAAGTGACAATGCCATGGGATGCATCTTTGATGAGAGAAAAGGCGAGAGGCTTTGAGAACGAAATATCTACTACCTCGCAAGAAAAGATTCATATAAGATGAACATAAGTACACTCTGATTGAGAAAACTTGTTACGCTTTAGCATGGGCTTCCATGAGGTTACATCATTACCTCCATGGTCACACAACCCATCTCATATCCCGAGTGGATCCTCTCAAGTATGTGTTCTGTAAACCCATGTTAAATTGTCTGCAGTCCAGATGGCAGTTGATCCTACAACAATTTGACATCGTCTATGTGACACAAAAATCCATCAAAGGTCAAGGAATTGCAGATCAACTCGTAGCCACCTTCGTGGGGACTTCAAACCCTTGTAAACATACTTCCCCTCGATGAAGGGTAATGACATTCAATGAACACCATCAAGACGATACATGCCATACAAGGAAAATGTATTTCGATGGAGTACATTAATATGGAAGGCTCTCGAGCTAGAGCGATTATAGTATCCGTGCACGGGGAGCGATATCCGTCGGCCACAAATTATAGTTAGTCGGCGACCAACAACAACCACGGTGAGTATGAAAGCTATATCATGGGGCTAAAACTTGTCCGATTCAATGGGCATCGGCGGTAATTGCCTTTGGGATTCGATGTTGGTGGTCAAATAATCCACGGGAATCTATCAAACCAAAGAACTACATTTGTTTGCCTTACCATCTTAGAAGTTTTACAGATGGCTTGGAGTTCAAGAAATCTCTTTCTACACATTCCTCGTAATAGGAATGACTTTGCAAACAAGTTAGCAACTTTGGCCTCCTTGATTCACATGCTCGACAAGGAACACATGCAGCATCACATTTGCCACGCCACAAGGCACCGACCTTTGGGAACTACATTGGAGAAATGTCGGATGAGCTACCTCCCATCCAACATCCTTGGTATCGGCATATCAAGGAGTACCAGAGATAGATCTACACCTACCGAGGCAAGCGAGACCGAGAAAAGGTGGATCCATCGACTTCTTATGAAATTCTACCTTGAGCGGAGATGCACTCTACAAAGAGATGCAGACTTGGTCTCCTCGGATGTCTGGACCAAGAACAAGCTTAGAGACTCATGGATGAGATCCGTGGTGGAGTCTGTGGGTCCACACATGGCGCCCTCTACTTGTAAAGAAAATCCTCAAAGCAGGGGCATTACTAGTTCTCTCTCTCTCGAAATTTGTGATGACCACGTCGAGAAGATGTTATCGATGCAAATTCATGGGAATGATATCCATGCCCCTCCACGGGAGCTCCACATATGAGTTCCCTTCACCCTTCTCAATGTGGGAATAGATGTGATCGAACACGTCGAGCCTAAAGCCGATAATGGACATCGCTTTATCTTCACCATGATCGACTACTTCACCAAGTGGGTAGAAACTTGACCTCCTTCCCAAGGGTTACCAAAGAAGTCATCATTGTTTTTATCGAAAACAATGTCATTTATCGATATGGACGTACCGGAGGTAATTGTATCGAACGATGCTAAGAACCTCAACAATGTAATGATGGAAGAGTTATGCGAGAAATTCCACATCAAACACCTTAACTCAAGTTATCTACCATCCAAAGATGAATGGTGTTGTTGAAGTGGCTAACAAAAATCAAGAAGATCATACAAAAGATGTCCACTAGCCAATCACAAAGAATGGCACAACTTATTGCCTCTTACTATGTTAGCCTACTGAAACATTAATGTGAACTTCCACTGGGGAAACCCCCTACGCATTAACCTATGGGATGGAAGCAGTGCTCCTCATAGAAGTTGAAATTGAATTCCTCAGAGTGTTAATAGACGCTCAGCTGGATGAAGACCAATGGGTATAAGAGCATGTATCACCAATTATTTGTCCCTAATGACGAAAAGCGAACCGCGGCTATCTTCCATGGTCAATTATTAACAAAGGATCGCCAGATCCTATAATGAAAAAAGTCATTTCTGGGAAATTTAAACAAAGATGACTTGGTTTTGAAGAAGATCATTGACAACCAAGATCGATCAATGGAAAATTCGCTCCCAACTAGGAAAGATCG
The DNA here is from genome assembly GCA_020205615.1 of Panax quinquefolius. Taxonomy (NCBI): domain Eukaryota; kingdom Viridiplantae; phylum Streptophyta; class Magnoliopsida; order Apiales; family Araliaceae; genus Panax; species Panax quinquefolius. The sequence goes on along the minus strand of JAINUW010000652.1, from coordinate 5,469 downwards.
TTTGTTGTCGAGGAAGTATTGACGGAGGCGCTCTCAGATCTAGAGGAAATGAATGACGATGAATTTCTACAACTCATCAACTTGGACAATTAGTGAAATGATAATATGTATGAAGTTACCATCAAGCAAACATGTTGGTGTTGGATTATCGATCACCGATCATTCTGGTTCTTTAACCCTTTACCACATCTACACTCTTTTCACACTTTGCCTTTAGGAAACATACTCTTCAAGCCAATGACTGGCTTCACTCCATTCATACAACTTCTGGTTATCCCACAAGGGATTAAACCTTTCACACTTGCAGTTTGTCCAAAATATGGGATCAAACTTTTTCAAACCTGCAGTTTGTCCTTAACTTAGATCAAACTTTCTTTTCCATACTATCTTTCTATCCTGCATGGGATTAAGCTTTTCACCGGCTACAAAATCGCCTCTTGAGGGAGAACTAGAACTATGTCGACCGATCTCCTTGATACTACGAAGTCGTGTGAGGCAACCATTTTACATGGCACAGTCACAATAAAACAAAAAACAACAAAACATTTCTTACACCTTCTCGTTACAAAAACAAAATAACAAAACATTTCTACACCATTTCTACCACAAATGCGTTGAACCTCTTACACAGGGTTCGAACTACGCAGACTGATCTCTCTTCATAATATGAGTACGTGGCGACCATTTATGGTTAGGTCTCACCCACTACCAAAAACACAAACACTTGTCATTTAGTAACGGGATCATCCTTGATCCACTACATTTCATCGGCTTCAGACCAAAGGGATGGAATTACCTGAACTCCTCCTAAATAGGAGATTCGGCGACCATATAAGTTGTGGTTGTACCGTGAAGAGCAATACCAATCCATAAGAGATGGAATTAACTAGGCTCCTCCTAAATAGGAGTATTTGTGACAACCCGAATTTTAGAAAATTATTAAAATAAGAATTTAATAAATAAAATTTTTATTATGATATGAGAGAGTAATTTATGTTACATATAAATATATATGTAATATGTTATGATTGTGAGATCGTAAATAATTAAAATATTTATCAAGTAAAATAAGTATTATTAGTTGAAATATTTATGAATTAAAATAAAAATTCAATGGAAATTATTATGGAATAATTTATTTAACTATGATGATATTAAATAAATTGATGATAAATTATTTTATAATTTATGCATATTTATTACGCTAATGTAAGTTGGTGATTTTCTAATTTAATTAAGTAATTAAATTAGAGGATTAATGATTGTTAAATAAAATTATAATTATATTGGCTAAATAGAAGCTATAATTTTATTAGTAAGGTTTAATTGGATTTATTAATAAATTGAGATTAATTCAATTCAAATAGTTAATGGATGTGACAAGGGTATCATATGATAAGAAGGATTATAAAAAAGATAGAAAGGGTTTTAAAGTGTATCGACCAAACAAGGTCTTATGACCTTTGGAATATTGTATTTGTTGAGACCTTAATTTATTTAGCGTAAACCATTTATGGGTTTTTATGTTACGTAATATTTTACTAAGTCTAAATAACAGAGAGAAGGGGAGCCTTATAGAGGGTTTGAGAGATAAAGAAATTTTTGTGGATTAAGAAGAAATCATGTGAATCAAGAGGGAAGAAGATGTGTAATCAAGGTTTCTAATCATCTTCTGTACAACTAATCTAAAGAAGAAATCAAAGGTAACAACTTGGTTGTAAAATCTATTTTGTGTTCTTATATATACTTCTCAGTAAATGGATTTTGGTAGAGGATTTGCTAGTAATTGATGATATATGTTGTTAGTATGTTGAATTACAAAAATAACGTAAGTTGAATGAATCGAAATGGTTGAGAAAGCGAATTAAGTAGTGAATGAATTAGTTAAATTGTCTAAACATGAACAATTAGAATGAACATGAGTTGTAAATTCATTTTAAGGTTAGTTAATATTTATGTTAGTTGATGGGTATTTGGTATGTTGTAGTTTTATGAGTTCTGAACATACGTAAATCAAAAATGAATTTGAATTGGATGAGTATAACTCATGTTATGATCATTGGAAGGAGTAAGTGGTCTCGTAATAATCGTGAAGCGAGCACGAGGGCTGTTCTGCGACTTTAGGCATAAATGCGCTTGCCCTCAAGACCAATTGGGGCCTTGTTCTTGCGGGCATCGATAACAAGTTAGACTTTGCTACGACTCCGCTTTGTGAGTAAATTAAGCATAACTTTTCATCACGAACTCCAATTGAGGTGATTCAGATGATTGAAGCGAGGACGAATAAACCTGCAACTTTTGTATTTTACATTTTTTAATTTGAGGTCGTTAGGAAGGGTACAAATAGTCATCTTTGTGACTATTACGTATTTAAGAGCAATCGGAGGCGTCGGGCGAAACACATACAGCAAGTATAAGCTCTCTAGAAGCGATGGAATATGTTCTTCTAAGTGATGTAACATGAAAATGCATGATATTATACATGAAGTATAAGATTTCCTTGCTTTCATAATAGAAAGCATTAGCATGACTTAGTATGTGTTTTTAAAAGAAACTTAGACATTTGAAAACATTATTCATGAGCATTGTCTTTGTCTAAACTTACGAACTTGTAGGATGACATCTAGTAACTTTTGGGTCTTTAAACATGGCTATATGTGTGCAAACATGATAATACTTTTATGCCTTTAGACATGTTGAATGCGTGCACCTTATTAGATATACATACTATGAATTATACATATCTTAAAGTAAGATTTCAAGTCATAAAACCATGCTAGTCATATATGATTACATGTAAGCATGTATATTGAAATTTGTTTAACCTTGTTGATGGTCATTTAGTTAGGACCTTGTTGTATGAACTTACTTAGCCATGAAATAAATAGCAATAGAGCTATAAAGTTGTAAAACAACTTAAGGTAAATACAAGAGGCACCAAACTTAGGCTAAGACATCATAACATGTGAGTAAGATATGTGTTATGATTATACATTCTAGAACGAAGATGAAACGAGAAAATATTCAACTTTGAGGTGCGAGTCAGGGGGACGGTATATCTGCGCCCATCCCATCTTAATTTCTAGCAGCAATTGCTTACTAGAAGCAATGATGCACGATTTTTTAACTTTAATCTGAACCTTAAAGCATATGTGTGTAATAATTGTCTAAAGCTATAATACTTAACATAGATGATGTTTACGCATGAGATCATGTAATGGTTATATAAAACGAGTTGTTAAATTTTATTAAAGTTTGTAAAATGTAAGAACGATGTAGATCGGCGTATCTATGAACTTTAAATATGTAATCGAACACATGGCGAGTCAAGTGTGTGAATGATATATATGAATGTTGATGTAAAGTATGAGTTGTTAAGGTATACCTATACATACTTATCTATTCTAAGAGCATGATGAGAAATTGAAAGGTAGGTTTTACAAACCTTGTTAGGAAACAATGTAACGTTACTATTATATTAAGAATGTATGAAATATATGACTAATGGATGTGAATCCATGATTATATAACTAATGTAGGAATGTCGTGAAGGGTAGCTACTAGCGTTAAGCGAGTTAAATCGTAGTTAGCAAACTACGAATCGAACAAGTCTTTGGGTTCTATTTGCTATGTGAATTGGTGATAACTATTTTAAATCTTTATTGCAAAAAGCATGATCCATTATATACATGTTTGAATGTATGAAATGTGAAATCAACTTGACTCACATTGATTGAGTAAAGCATCTTTGATTGAGTAAGAACTTCGATCTTTATACTTGATTATATGAAGCGTAACATGTATGTTACGTTAGTCTAATATTTATGAGATATATGCCAAGAATGTCAATATATACTTGTGATGCTTAAATGGTTATTAGATTTTTCTTTAGGTCAAGTTGAGCTCGACCTTGCAAATAACCATTTTGCGAGTTAAGATTAGAGGTAACAACATATGTGGTACTTTAAAGATATGAATCAAATGTAATACACGAAGACTATTATTTTAGCCAAAAGTTATTCTTTAAACCATGATTAAGGTTAATGAGATGTACTCGATGTTTTATGGTGTATGCTTTATGTTTAGTTGTAAAGTTAAAGTTTGAGGTTAGACAATGTATAAAGGATATCGATTTGTTATGTAAGTATATATATACATTAACTTTCAGATAAAGTGAATCATGGATTATGTATGATTCAAAGACAAGTAGATAATAAAGGTTTTGATTCGAGGGAATTGAAGTAAAAGTTAGAAAAATTTAAATTATTCCGCATTTTATAAAGTTTAACATCGAATAATGATGTAAAAATCGAGAAGGTAGATGTATTATTAACGACAAAAGTTGAGAATTAAATTGTATGATTTTTGGGGTTAATTCTACGGTTAAGTATCAAAGTTGTAGGTTATAAACCTTGGGTAGGAGTACCATAGGCTATAACCTATAGAGAAGGAAGGTGAAGATAATGAAAGAATAAACTTCAGTAGAGTTTCAGACAATAAGAAGTAATTTAAGAAATTTATAAAGAAGGGATTTAAACTTGCGTGAAAGGATTGAAGAAGAATCTCGCGAGGTTATAAGAAATATGAATGTGGGGTACCTGACTTCATAATAAGGATGTAAGGTGATAATGAATGTACGATGTCTATAAAGAGAGAGATAAAAAAAGTTAAGAATAGAGAGTTATATTTAAGTGTGTGGTACAATCGTACTCTTTTAATAGTTAATGTATGGTATCCTGGCTAAACAGATTCCTTAATAGAAGCGGAAGGTATATCACTGAACTAAGCGACTCGAAACCTAGTTTATTGGTTATTTGTGAGGAACCACTCGGCCACCATATTAAAGCTGGTAGAGGCTCGATGTGTATGCAAGTCTGAGAAAATTAATAATGCATTATGATGAAAATGTAGAACTTGAATGAAATGTTGAAAGCGATATAAATGAAGTTGGAAATTCTTAAAGCGAAATTATTATATAAGCAAAGATGATTGAAAGAAGAATCTTGAAGAGATATGTAGATAAGAAATGGGAGTTACCTAACTCCGATAGCGAATAAAGAATAATGTAAAATGAAAGGAAAGAAAGAGGATGCGTAAAAGCAAAGCGATCACGAGTTAAGAAATGAATTTTAAGGAGATGATTATAGAATAAGATCACGACGTGATGCATTTTTGAGATATAAAGGAAAGATGAAGTACGTAATGTTTGAATAATTATAGCTTGATGCTTATGAAGATGATGTACTATGAAATAGTATGAGATAACTTTCGCGAGGGAGTTATAGTTGATGTGATCTGAGGAATTACATTATAAAAGCGAAGCGAAGCAAGTTATGAGCAAAGATAGGGTTAGGTGGTATTTCAATTAAGGACTCGTATGATGGTTTGAGTTATACAAATCTTTGTATGGATGAGGGTTTTGTGCTTGCACTTCGAGTTTATCACATTGATAATCATTGGAATGTTGGT
>JAINUW010000449.1:0-297200 GCA_020205615.1 Panax quinquefolius | reverse complement strand
GTGGTGGCCAGTTGATCTGCAATTCCTTGACCATTGACAGACTTTTTCATCACGTAGACCATGTCAAATTGTTGTAGGATCAACTGCCATCTGGACATCCAACAACTCAGTATGGGCTTACTGAACATATACTTGAGAGGATCCATGCAGGATATGAAATGGGTTGTGTGACCATGGAGGTAATGTTCTAATCTCATGGAAGCCCATGCTAAAGCACAACAAGTCTTCTCAATTAGAGTGTACTTATGTTCACTGATGCTGAATCTTTAGCTGAGGTAATGATAGCTCGTTCTTGGCCTCTATCATCTTTTTGCCCCAGCATACAGCCCATAGCATTGTCATTAATGGACAAGTACATGAACAGAGGAACATCATCCCTGGGTGGTACCAAAATAGGAGCGTTAACCAGTTGCTCTTTAATGGTAAGGAAGGCTTTCTGACACTCATCGTTCCATTTCATGGAGGAGTTCTTCCTTAACAACTTGAAGATGGGCTCATAGGTTGCTGTGAGTTGAAAAATAAACCTGCTAATAAAATTAATTCTTCCCAAAAATCCCCGTATTTGTTTCTCTATCTGAGGAATAGGCATTTCCTTAATGGCCTTGATTTTGGTAGGATCCAGCTCAATCCATTTGTGGCTGACTAAGAAACCTAGCAACTTGCCTAATTTGACGCCAAAGGCACACTTGGCTGGATTCAACTTCAAGTTGTACTTACGCAACCTATTGAAGAGCTTTTTAAGATGGTCTAAATGGTCTCCCTCCCTTCAAAATTTGACAATGATGTCATCCACGTAGATCTTTATCTCCTTATGCATTAAATCATGGAAAAGAGCCATCATGGCTCATTGATAGGTTACCCCAGCATTAATGAGGCCGAATGACAACCGTCTATAACAAAATGTTCCCCAAGACGTGATGAAAGCAGTTTTCTCACGATCTTCCTCAGTGACCATAATTTGATGGTACCCCGCGAAGTAATCCACAAAGGAGTACATGTCGTATTGAGCAGTATTATCAATAAGAATGTGGATAATGGGAACGGGAAAGCTATCTTTAAGTCAAGCTTTGTTTAGATCCCGGTAATCCACGCAAACTCGCACCTTTCTTCCTGGTTTAGGTATAGGAATAATGTTGGATATCCACTCCGGATATGTAGACATCATGATAATGCCAGCTTGAAATTGTTTCACAATTTCTTCTTTTACCTTTAAACTCCACTCAGGTTTCAATCGCATGAGCTTCTGCCTAACTGGCTTTGATCCCACTTTAATGGGAAGGCGATGAAGGATAATGTTAGTAGACAAACCCACCATGTCTTCATGAGACCATGCAAACACATCCTGGAATTGGGATAACAGCGCAACCATGTCATTTCGTTGGTTTGGGATGAGGTCTGAACCAATCTGGATTAGCTTAGGGATTTCTAAGGTTCCAAGATTGAAAGAAGTGGTTTAGTCAAGGTTGGGTTTAGGTTTGTCTTTGACCCATTCCTTAATCTCTTGAGGTGTCTCAAAATCCTCTTGTATTTCCATCAAGTCTGAGTCCAACTTTGCATCAAAGTTACAGTCCTTGTGGAGAAAAGGCACTTTATCAGGAAGTATAGGCACATCTAAATTCAGAGTCCTGAAACAAAATATGCTTTCACTTAATATATGAAACTGTTTAATCATACAAAAGTGTTAGCATGTAATGATAAAATAACTGCTAATATTATATAGAAAAGTAAGCAATTAAAGTTATCCACAGGCGTAGGGAGGATTACGCGTGACACCTCATCGACCAATGCATGGAGTCTTTCGCTCCAATTTTAGAGGGCAAAGTCCCGATGGATCGCAGCGATGATGGAGAGGGTCACATCGCCCCTCCTTTTCTCGAATGATTACCATAACATCTGGGTAGTCATCGTCTGAGGTATATCTGTTTGTATGTTCATCATGGACAATGATGTGTATGCCTGACATCATCAGAGCGATGTCATGTTTACGTTTTTATTCCATTTCTTCTAATTCGGGATCAGGATCAGTACCTCTTTTGCTTTGAGTGGTACTGATTTGGGAAATAACATAGCCATGGCATGGACTGACACCTATACTTGAGACTGTATCAGCTCATGCAGTGCAGATGGAGAAAATCGCCGTGTGGCAGAAACTTGAGGAACCTACTTGTGCTTATGAGGATTCCTATGACTAGAACTGGCAGAATAGCCTAGTCTGGATGTCCCAGTTTGACTGGACACTTGAATTAATACCCTGCTTATCTTTACCAAGCCATTGTCTAGGCTGATGACCCAATGACATCATTTCTTGAGTGGCCGACATAACCTCGGCAGAAATCTTGGGTACAGGAAGTGGCGCTCCAATAGGATGGTATTGCGTGTTACTCACTTCCAAAGTATGAAAACTGGTCGGCTCAACTTCTGAATTGAAGCTGATGATTTGTAGATTTCCTTGTTCATGACATTCCGGCTCAGCGTTGATAGTGACTAGGCTATTATTGACAATGTATTTGAGTTATTGATGTAGTGTAGAAGGAACGACTCCAGCCATGTGGATCCATGGTCTCCCCAATAGTAGGTTGTATCCTGAATCTATCTTGAGGACATGAAAAGATACATTGAATGTATTTGGACCAATTTCAATTGGCAGCTCAATCTTTCTGACGAAATTTCGTTAGGATCCATCAAAAGCTTTGATAACCGTATGGCTACTTTGGATCCATTTGAGATTGACGTTCATCTTTACAAAGGTGGCATAAGGATAGATATTCAGAGACGAACCTCCATCTATCAAAACTCCAGCTAACATATACCCAGAGGACAAAACTGCTATGTGTAATGGCTTCCAATGACCGGTCCCTTCGAGCGGTATGTCATCATCAGTGAAGGATATCACATTGTTATTGAAAATGTGGTCAATCAGATGTTGAAATTTTTTCGCATCCACTGATTTTGGCAAGTAGGCTTCTTCCAAAACCTTTAGTAAGATCTTCCTATGATCCTCGGAAGAGAAAACCAAGTCCAGTATTGGGATCTAATGTGGAGTTTCTCTTAAGCTTAGAACCACCTTAGCTTCATTATGGCCCATAATGCGGAGGAATTTCTCAATCTTCTCCATGGGAACTGTTGGGCCATGATATTTCATATATTGGGCTGGATTATTGGGACATCATTATTGGATCCTAAAGTTATTGGGCCTAGTTATTGTGTTATCTTTGTTGGGTCCTTAAAGTATTGGGTTGGGTCAGTGGGCTGACCCATCAGATGTTTAAATATCTACCTTTTAGGCTTTGACCGATAATGATGAAAAGAGATAACAGTTAATTGTTATCTCTGCCATGCATTAATGTGGATGGGATTATAGTCGGCCGGCGGTGGCAAACAGTGACAAGATGTAGTGGGTGAGCTGCCTGCAGTTGGCTGGGATCATCAAGATTAGGGGGTTGGTGTTAGAGGGGAGTGGGTGGCACGGTAAACCAAGAATGAGAGTTTATGATAGCAAGGAGGTCACACAGGCAAAGGTAACTGATATTTTATCTTTCTCAATAGACTAGATATTTTTTTCCTCCATTGTTAACCTTATGATTGCCTATACTGACTCTCACGCCGGAGCTATCCCCCGACAGTCGAAGCCGTCAAACTTTTGGTGTGTTGTGTTTATTGTGCAGGATTCGGACGAGCTTTACGTGATTGGGGATCGTGGAAAGATATTGGCGTTAACATTGGCGCTAGAAAGAGGGCTGTGTTCTAGTGCTTTCGAGTTTCCAATCACAAACTTTTAGTTGTTCTACGTCGAAAGATGGTGAGGAGTAGAACTGTTACACCGAAGGGACAACCAATGGTTGTGAGTTTGTCTTTGCAATACGTTTTTATTAAAGATCGTTTGGGTCCTTCAAAGTGTTCTCATGACAGCACGACTTCTAAGCACAACTCAGTGGGTTCTCGTTCGAGAGCTCATGGCGAAGCTAGAAGAAGACTGGTCTTTGTCGCTGACAAATGTCGAGACAATGATCGAAAATGGGTAGAAGGCACACCGCCTAGAACCCATCACCGAAGTGGTCAGGAGGATAAGGCTTCCAAGCTGGCGAACATGGCAGACGAAGCAGATAAAGCTTTGGAGGTTCTCTTGAAGCAGAGGGAAGATATAGCCGAGCAGATGCTTCGGATGGTAGAGCCGAAGGATGAGGCGTCCAATTATGTCTAGTCTGAAAGACGTAGTAAGCCCAAAAATGGACAACCAAGAGAAGGAAAGGAACCTGAACACTCTAGTCATGTGTCTCAAAATCGAAGGAGGTCAATAAGTCGAACTCCTGAGGTGTCGAGAAGGGAACCTCACCATATTGGTTCTCGAGGTCATGGAGATAGCAAATGAAGAAGGAGCTCCATCTTGAGTATATTCAGCATGATGACAGGGCCCCACACCAAAACAGATCAAGAAGTCATACTCCTGAGAATCCACTTAAAGCACACCATTTTGTGGATACTCACCCTCGGAGGAGTCCATCGAGAGCAGGAGGCTCTGATGGAAGAGGTCGGTCCACTCATAAGAGGAGGATTTCTCCAGAGAAAGAAGTCTCCTCATAGCCATAAGGGGTTGAGTTTCTGGTTAGGGAATTGAAAGAGCTTCAGAAGCAGTTAGCTGAAGTTCAGCAGGTGAAGGATACTCCATGGAAGAAGGCGTCTCCTTTTTTCTTCGGATATTCTTAAGGAGAAGGCAGATCCCAGTACGAAGTTGCCCCACATGGAGAGTTACGATGGATCAGGGGATCCTTATGACCATAGCCAGGTGTTCGACAAGCTGATGGATTACTATAATTTCACTGACGCTGCTAAGTGTCATACGTTTGTGACAACATTGAGGAAGGATGCAAGACAGTGGATGGGGACTTTGCCTACAAATTCAGTCTCGTAATGGTCTGAGCTGTGCAACAAATTTTATGCCCGTTTTGGGAGCAATCGAAGGAGAGGGAAGCCTATGGGTTCTTTGGCTCAAGTTCGACAGTTTCGAACGAGTCCTTGGGTCAATATGTGAAGCGCTTCAGGGAAGCAGTTGGCCAGGTGACTGATCTTAATGATCTTCAGGTTGTTGGTTTGTTTCAGAATGGTTTGTATTTGGTAAAGTCTGAGAAGTTGGTGAAGAAGCTAATGTTTCACCATCCGAAGAGTTTGGCCGAAGCTTTTGATAAAGTTTAGGACTAAATTGTGGTGGAGGAAGCTATGAATAGCTTGAAGCGTCCTTCTTCGGACAGAATGAAAGAGACAGATACCAAAGCTGAAGGCGATCAAAGGAAGGGGGGAGGAAATAATGATCAGTCAGAGGGCAGCTCGAAGAAGTATAATAGTAACTGGCGTCAAGGAGGAAATCGCCCACCTGCTCCTACCCAGAAGGTGAATAAGGTATACACCAAACTGCATACGAATAGGGCTGTTATATTGGATCAGATCAGGAATCAGCCATACTATGAACCACCTCATGACAATATTAAGCCTGGACAAGGTAATACTAAGAAATTTTGCAGCTATCATCAAGCCGCAGGTCACGACACGTATGAATATTGTAGTCTGAAGGACTTTGTGGAGAGGAAGATTCAGAGTGGTGTGTTAGTTTAGTATGTGGCCAGAAGGGATCATCAGCAGGATCAGCCGAGCAATGATCTAATTGTTCAAGTGGTTCAACTGATTCAGCCCATACAACCTGCTCCAATCCAGCCACCAAGGAACATCATTGATGTAATTACCGGTGGGACCACTGGAAAGTTAGTAGGGAAGAAGAGGCAGGGATATCTGGACTCGGCTATGTCTGTGGCGGGTGTTCTTCCGAAGACTTATAGACCTTATCCAAGCATAGTCATCTCCTTTACTGATGAAGATTATCCTTCGGAGCCCATCAAACCCCATGAAAGAGCATTGGTGATTACAACACAAGTAGGTTCGGTGGATATGAAGCGGATGATGATAGACAACGGGTCTTCTATTGATATTTTATATGCCCACGCTTATCAGAGGATGCATCTTGATTGGAGAAAGATGGAGGTTTGGCAAGAGGCCCCCTTATACGGATTTAGCAATGATCCAGTCAAAGTGGCAAGAACTATTGAGCTACCGATCATCTTCGGTACTGCTCCACAACGGGTAGAAATAATGTGTAAATTTTATGTTGTGCATGTAGATTCGGCCTACAACGCCATATTTGGTAGACCTACTTTGACAGCTCTGCAAGCTATGACTTCCATTCCTAATTTTAAAATCAAATTCCCAACGACACATGGAGTGGGAGAAGTGGCTGGAGACTTGGATTTGGTCAGACGATGTTATCAGAATGTTGTGATTGCTTCGGGAGTAGGGGTCAGTAAGCAAAAGTAGACTATGGCGATAGAGATCGAGCCCTTTACCAAAAGCAGTTCGGAGACATTGGTCATGCCAGCTGGAGAAACTGAGGAGATCGAGCTATTTCCTGGCAAGAAGGATAAAATAGTGAAGATAAGTTCAGGTCTGTCGGAACCTCTCCGGACAAATGTTATACAACTTCTTCGTTATTATGCAGACATCTTCGCATGGGAGCCTAATGATATGCCTGGAGTGAGCTGAAGGATTGCGGAGCATAGGTTGGATGTGGACCCATCAAAGAAGCCAGTTCGGCAGAAGAGATGGATCTTTGCACCAGAGCGTCAAAGGATCATTGATGATGAAATTGCAAAGTTTCTAGCCAGAGACTTCAGCTTTGAAATAGATTACCCGGAGTGGATGGCTAAAGTGGTGCTGGTCCAGAAGTAGAATGGAAAATGGCGAGTTTGCATTGATTATACGGACTTGAACAACGCTTGCCCGAAGGACTTTTATCCTCTTCCTCACATCGATCAGCTCATTAATGCGACAAACAACGAGGCAGAGTACAAAACAGTGTTGGCAGGAGTCCGATTAGTGAAGAGTCTAGAAGTTCAGAAGTTGATCATTTATAGTGACTCTCAGCTAGTCGTCAAGCAAGTCTCGGGGGAGTATAAAGCTCGAGGTTCGATTATGATCAAGTACTTGGCAGAATTTAAAGATCGGCTTTAGTATTTCATCTCCTATGAGTTTCAGGGCGTAGAACGTTATGACAATTCTATTGTCAATGCATTATCGAAACTAGCTACTACGGATGCTAACTACTTTGATGGTTCAGTTTACTTGGAGATTCTGCAGCAGCCTATTATCCAGCATGAGGCGGTGATGTGCATTGAGCGTTCTAACTATTGGCTGACTCCTTATCTGGAATATCTGGCAGATGGCATCCTTTTTTTAGATCAGATGTTGGCCAAAAAGATCAAGTACAAAAGTGCCAATTTTGTTCTTATTGATGGGGATCATTATCGAAGGGATTTTTCGTCTCCATTGTTGAAGTGTTTGGTTCCATTAGAAGCTGAATATGTTCTTCAAGAGATTCACTAGGGTATTTGTGGCGACCATATGGCTGCTAAGTTATTAGCCTACAAAGTACTTCGGCATGGATTCTACTGGCCTACCATCTTTAAGGAAGCTACCGAATACGTGAAGAAGTGTCCAAAGTGCCAGTTGAATAGTCCTATCCCATATCAGCCACTAGAAGAGCTATATTCGATTCTATCTCCTATACCCTTTGCTGTCTGGGGGGTAGATATACTGGGTCCATTGCCGAAAGCTAAAGGTCAAGTTAGTTTTGTTATAGTGGCCATCGATTATATGGCCAAATGGGTTGAAGTCAAGCCCCTTAGACTGATAACGGAACAGGAGTGTTTGAAGTTCCTGAAGGAATCTGTGGTGTTTCATTTCGACATCCTGAAGGTGGTAATATCAGATAACGGATGCCAGTTTGTGGGATCAAAGTTCGAGATATTTTTGAAAGAATTGAGGATTCAGCACACAAACTTCATCGATGTAAGGAGGTTCGGGTGGACTCGCTGACCATTTGATAGTAGCCTATTCGGCAGGTGGTCCTTATGAATTTGTTAGTCCCCGAGTGGTAAACAAATCTCATGGTTGAAAGGAGGTTCGGGTGGACTCGCTGACCATTCGATGGTAGCCTATTTGGCAGGTTGTCCTTATGAATTTGTTAGGCCCCGAGTGGTAAACAAATCTCATGGTTGAAAGGAGGTTCGGGTGGACTCGCTGACCATTCGATGGTAGCCTATTAGGCAGGTGGTCTTTATGAATTTTTAGGCCCCGAGTGGTAAACAAATCTCATGGTTGAAAGGAGGTTCAGGTGGACTCGTTGACCATTCGATGGTAGCCTATTCGGTAGGTGTGTCCTTATGAATTTGTTAGGCCCTGCGTGGTAAACAAACTTCATCAGTGTAAGGAGGTTCGGGTGGACTCGCTGACCATTTGATGGTAGCCTATCTGGTTAGTGGAATCCTGTGAATTTGTTAGGCCCTTTGTGGTAAACAAATTTTGTATGATGCAGATCTACCTCACACTTCGGTAACTAATAAGTATTGCATTACTTTATTACCAAATTTTATTTAAGTGTTGAGTTCGGGTTGCATTATTACTTGATCTTATCTATTATATGACTTGCTTAATTGTTCACTAACAGTTTAAGTTAAGTTTAAGAAAAAGCTTGTACATTTTTCAAGTTGATTGATGGTGAATTATTGACAAGAAATGGTCAAGGATGTAATAAGGATAAAATCTTGTTAATTATTTCATTGATATCTAACTGTTTACGAAGGAGATATGAGTCTTTACAGGGAGTCCTAAAGCTACGGATGGAACAGTATTTTTAGGCTGCCTTATCGTCTTCGCTGTCTGAAGAGTTGAGGAGAGCTGGATTTATTTTGGCCACTACAAGTTTGTCTTTATATTTACATTGGCAGACCTCGTACCCTTCAGGGTACATGTGGACAATTTCATCATTCAGCTCAAATGACTTTTTATACTTTGCTTCAATCTCCTTGTGAATCTGGTCAGTCAGTGGTGGGCCCAAGTCCCTAAGAAGAGCCTGGAGTTCTCGAAGTTCCTTTTCAAGCTTTTGACGATATGCCAGAAGCCTTGCTTCTTTAGTTTGGATATCGTTATTTTTCTTCGCCAGGCTTGGGTTGGATTGGGCCAGATATTCAGTCTTCTTCATCAAAATGTCATTTTTCTGAAGTAGATCGACATTTATATCGGTGATAACTCGATGAGTGGCCTTGGACGTCTTCAAATCTTCTTTGGTTTGAGCAAGATCCTTCCGAAGGCACTCATTGTTAAAGAGAGCAATGTTGAGATTGCTTCTCTCCTTCGCCAAGGCAGACTTAAATATGGCATTCTCTCTTCGAGCGGCATCCTCTTCGACTTCAGCTTCTTTGTATTTAGGACAGAGGTGCCCAAAGACAGCGTTTGCCTACAGATGATCGATGTTAATGAATCAGGTAAAATTGATGGGCCGAGATGTAATTGAATAAGTTAAGTAGCATCTTACCTTAGCTTGGTATTTCATTCCCTCATTGATCAGGTCCATTATGGAGCTATTGCCGAACCGGTGGTCATCGGTATCACGAACGAAGGAGTTGTAGAGCTGAATTGGGAATTTCTCATTTGATTATGGCTAGAGAGTGGAGGATCCCATAGCTTCGGGCCTGTTTTCCGAAGAGAGTGGTTTTCTTTTTTTGAGCAAGTTTGGGTATGCTCTCTACTTGTTCTTGGGGCTCTTCGTCGGAAACAACGATTTCAACTAGGATGTCCGGTGAAAGATCGGCTTCTGTGGGAGGTACTTGTGGCTCTTCTATGGCTGGAGGAGTTATTTGGATTTTCCTCTTTTTTGTGCGAAGGACTCGGGTCCGTTCATCAAGGGGCATATCGAGGAGGCACTCGTTGTAAATCTGTGTGAGGGGGTGTTTTGATTTTCAGCCAGCTTTCTTTCTTTAGCGAGGTTGGCTTGTCCCTTCAGTAGGAGTTGATTCTGTGGCTTGAGCTTCAGTAGTTGAAGGCTCTTCAGTTGGTACTTCTGTAGAGGTCAGCGAAGATGAACCCTTTATGTTGCTATTTGATGTTGACCAGATGGGCCTCGGTAAGCTATATTTTGGGCCTTTATTGATCTTATTATAATTCCTTTTGTCCTGGACCGATGCCATTTATACTCTTTCATTAAACATCCTATTTAATAAAAGACTAGGGGGCAATGTTGGGCCATAATATTTTAGACATAATGGGTAGGTCTTGAAAGTAGTGGGCCGGTTCATTGGGTTGACCTAGTGGGTGGATAATATCTTTATTTGGGGCCTATGGAGTATCGGGTCGAGATAGTGAGCCAAACCATTTGGTGAGTATGGTTCCACTTGGGCTTTAATCGGTGATGATTATGGGGATAAACTTTGACTGTCATCTCTGCATTATATTTATTGAGGATTGGACAGGGCTTAGTTTGCGGCAGGTGGTGGGCCAGAAGAGGTCAGTGGTATACAAAACCAAGAAATCACACAAAAGAAAGGTAACGGATATTTTATCTTTCTCAATACACTAGATATTTTTATCCTCCATTGTTAACCTTGTGATCGCCTGTACTGACTCTCACGTCGGAGCTATCCCTCGACAGTCGAAGCCGTAAAGCTTTTGGTGTTGTCGTGTTTATTGTGCAGGATTCAGACGAGCTTTACGTGATTGGGGTTCGTGGAAAGATCTTGGCCTTAACATTGGCACTAGAAGGAGGGTTGTGTTCTAGTGCTTTTGAGTTTCCAATCACAAACTTTCAGTTGTTCTACATCGAAAGATGGTGAGGAGTAGAACTGTTACACCGGAGGGACAGCCGATGGCTGTGAGTTCGTCTTTGTAGCACATTTTTGTTAAGGATTGTTTGGGTCCTTCAAAGAGTGCTCATAACAGCACGTCTTCTAAGCACAACTCAGTGGGTTCTCATTCGAGAGCTCATGGCAAAGCTAGAAGAAGACTGTTCTTTGCCATTAACAAAGGTCGAGACAATGATCAAAAATGGGTAGAAGGCACACCGCCTAAAACCCATCACCAAAGTGGTCAGGAGGATAAGGCTTCCAAGCTGGCGAAGATGGCAGACGAAACAGATAAAGCTTTGGAGGTTCTCTTGAAGCAGAGGGAAGATATAGCCGAGCAGATGCTTCGGATGGCAGAGCTGAAGGACGAGGCATCCAATTATGTCCAGTCTGAAAGACGTAGTAAGCCCAAAAATGGACAACCACGAGAAGGAAAGGAACCTGAACACTCTGGTCATGTGTCTCAAGATTGACCTCAAGATCGAAGGAGGTCAAGAAGTCAAACTCCTGAGGTGTCGAGAAGGGCACCTCACCATATTGGTTCTCGAGATCATGGAGATAGCAAACGAAGAAGTAGGTCCAGGGAATACACACCGGAGACCACGAAGAAGGAACTCCGTCTTGAGTATATTCAGCATGATGATAGGGCCCCACGCCAAAATAGATCCAGAAGTCATACTCCTGAGAATCCACTTAAAGCACACCGCCTTGTGGATACTCACCCTCAGAGGAGTCCATCGAGAGCAGGAGGTTTTGATGGAAGAGGTTGGTCCACTCATAAGAGGAGGATTTCTCTGGAGAAAGAAGTCTCCTCAAAGCCAGAAGGGGTTGAGTTTCTGGTTAGGGGGTTGAAAGAGCTTCGGAAGCAGTTAGCTGAAGTTCAACGGGTGAAGGATACTGCGGGGAAGAAGGCGTCTCGTTTTACTTCGGATATTCTTAAGGAGAATGCAGATCCCACTAAGAAGTTGCCCCACATGGAGAGTTACGATGGATCAAGGGATCCTTTTGACCATAGCCAGGCGTTTAACAGGCTGATGGATTACTATGATTTCACTAACGCTGCTAAGTGTCATACGTTTGTGACAACGTTGAGGAAGGATGCAAAACAGTGCATGTGGACTTTGCCTGTAAATTTAGTCTCGTCATGGTATGAGCTGTGCAACAAATTTCATGCCCATTTTGGGAGCAATCGAAGGAGAGGGAAGCCTAGGGGTTCTTTGGCTTATGTTCGACAGTTTTTGAACGAGTCCTTGGGTCAATATGTGAAGCACTTCAGGGAAGCAGTTGGCCAGGTGACTGATCTTAATGATCTTCAGGTTGTTGGTTTGTTTCAGAATGGTTTGTAATTGGTAAAGTCTGAGAAGTTGGTGAAGAAGCTAATGTTTCACCATCCGAAGAGTTTGGCCGAAGCTTTTGATAAAGTTTAGGGCTATATTGTGGTGGAGGAAGCTATGAATAGCTTGAAGCGTCCTTCTTCGGACAGAATGAAAGAGACAGATACCAAAGATGAAGGCGATAAAAGGAAGGGGGGATGAAATAATGATCGGCCAGAGGGCAGCTCGAAGAAGTATAATAGTAACTGGCGTCAAGGAAGAAATCGCCCACCTGCTCCTACCCAGAAGGTGAATAAGTTATACACCAAACTGAATACGAATAGGGCTGTTATATTGGATCAGATCAGGAGTCAGCTGTACTATAAACCACCTCATGACAATATTAAGCCTGGACAGGGAAATAGTAGGAAATTTCGCGGCTATCATCAAGCCGCAGGTCACGACGCGTATGAATGTTGTAGTCTGAAGGACTTTTTGGAGAGGAAGGTTTAGAGTGGTGTGTTGGTTCAGTATATGGCCAGAAGGGATCATCAGCAGGATCAGCCGAGCGATGATTGAACTGTTCTAGTGGTTCTACCAATTCAGTCCATAAAACATGCTCCAAATCAGCCACCAAGGCACGTCATTGATGTAATTACCGATGGGATGACAGGAAAGTTAGTAGGGAAGAAGAGGCGGGGATATCTGGACTTGGTTATGTCTGTGGCGGGTGTTCTTATAAAGACTAACAGATCGTATCCAGGCACAGTCATCTCCTTTACTGATTAATATTATCCTTCGGAGCCCATCGAACCCCATGAAGGAGCATTGATGATTTCAAAACAAGTAGGTTTGGTGGACATGAAGCGGATGATGATAGACAAAGGGTCTTTTGCTGACATTTTATATGCCCGCACTTATCAGAGGATGCATCTTGATGGGCGAAAGATGGAGGTTGGGCAGGAGGCCCCCTTATACGAATTTAGCGACGATCCAGTCAAAGTGGCAGGAACTATTGAGCTACCGGTCATCTTCGGTACTGCTCCACAACAGGTAGAAATAATATGTAAATTTTATGTTGTGCATATAGATTCGGCCTATAAGGAAATATTGGGTAGACCTACTTTGACAGCTCTGCAAGCTGTGACTTCCATTCCTCATTTTAAAATCAAATTCCCAACGGCACATGGAGTGGGAGAAGTGGCTGGAGACTTGGATTTGGTCAGACAATGTTATCAGAATGCTGTGATTGCTTCGGGAGTAGGGGTCAGCAAGTGAAAGCATACTATGGCAATAGAGATCGAGCCCTTTACCGAAAGCAGTTCGGAGCCATTGGTCATGCCAACTGGAGAAACTTAGGAGTTCGAGTTAATTCCTAGAAAGAAGGATAAAACAGTGAAGATAGGTTCAAGTCTGCCGAAACCTCTCCAGACACACCTTATAGAACTTCTTCGCTGTTATGCAGACATCTTCGCATGGGAGCCTAAGGATATGCCCGGTGTGAGCCGAAGGATTACGGAGCATAGGTAGGATGTGGACCCATCAAAGAAGTCAGTTCGGCAGAAGAGACAAATCTTTACACCAGAGAGTCAGAGGATCATTGATGATGAAATTGCAAAGTTGCTGGCCGCAGACTTCATCTTTGAAATAGATTACCCGGAGTGGATGGCTAATGTGGTGCTGGTCCAGAAGCAGAACGGAAAATGGCGAGTTTGCATTGATTATACGGACCTGAACAAAGCTTGTCCGAAGGACTTTATGCTCTTCCTCACATCGATTAGCTCATTGATGCGACTTTGGGGTATGCACTACTAAGCTTTATGGATGCTTTTTCAGGTTATCACCAGATCTCTATGTGCAAAGAGAACATTCTGAAGACAGCATTAATTACACACCGTTCGGCGTATGCCTATAAGAAGATGACATTTGGCCTGATCAATGCTGGAGCTACCCATCAAAGGATGATGAACTTCGTTTTTCAGAAGCAGTTGGGGAGGAACATGGAAGTGTATGTAGATGACATGATAGTGAATAGCATGATCGTTTAGAAGCACTTGGATGATCTAGAAGAGTGCTTCTAGACAGTTCGTCATCATAACTTGAGGCTAAATCCCACTAAATGCACCTTCAGGCTCGGTGCAGGGAAGTTCTTGGGTTATCTGGTCAGTCAGAGGGGCATTGAGGCCAATCCAGAGAAGATCCAGGCTATTCTAAACATGAAGACTCCTCAATCATTCAAAGATATTCAACGTCTGACTGGGAGGATTGTAACTTTGAAGAGATTCATGTCCAAATCGGCAGAAAGATGTTTGTCATTCTTCGACACGTTGAAAAGACCGAAGAATGCAAAGAGATTTCAATGGACTTCGGAGTGTGAAGACGCCTTCCAGGGGATAAAGGCGTATTTGTCTTCGGCACCTTTGCTAGTGAAACCTGTTCCTAGTGAGCCATTATACTTGTATCTGGTAGCTAACTCGTTGGCAGTGGGAGCGGTATTGGTTCGAGAGGTGGGGGGAAAGTAGCATCCAGTTTATTATGTTAGTCATGTCCTTAGGGATGCTGAAACCAGGTATCCGAATATTGAGAAATTTGCCTTTGCTTTGATGATAGCTAGTCGAAAGCTTAGGCAGTATTTTCAAGGTCGGCTCTTGGTGGTTTATACGAATCAGCCTTTGAAGAAGGTAATGAGCAAACCTGAAGTATTGGGGAGATTGGCTGCTTGGACAATGGAGTTATCTCAATTTTTTATAGAGTATCATCCTCGAACTGCTATAAAGGGTCAAGCTTTGGCTGATTTTATGGTGGAATGCTCGTTTTCCGAAGCTGATGAAGATTTGGCAGAAGTTGAAGTGTCCGATCGAGTAGTTGCAGTACTTCAGCACAGTCAGAGTTCGTGGACGTTGTATATAGATGGGTCTTTTACTTCGAATGTCAGTGGAGCAGGAATTATCTTAACAAGTCCGAAGGGATTCAAAGTGCAGCAGGCCATCAGATTTGGGTTTAGAGCAACAAACAATGAGGCAGAGTACGAAGTGGTGTTGGCAGTAGTCTGATTGGCGAAGAGTCTAGAAGTTCAGAAGTTGATCATTTATAGTGACTCTCAGCTAGTCGTCAAACAAGTCTCGGGGGAGTATGAAGCTCGAGGATCGAGAATGATCAAGTACTTGGCAGAATTGAAAGATCGGCTTCAGTATTTAATCTCCTATGAGTTTCAGGGCATAAAGCGTAATGACAATTCTATTGCAGATGCATTATCGAAACTGGCTACTACGGATGCTAACAACTTTGATGGTTCAGTTTACTTGGAGATTCTGCAGCAGCCTAGTATCCAGCATGAGGCGGTGATGTGCATTGAGCGTTCTAACTGTTGGCTGACTCCTTATCTGGAATATCAGGCAGATGGCGTCCTTCCTTCGAATCAGATGTTGGCCAAAAAGATCAAGTACAAAAGTGCCAATTTTGTTCTTATTGATGGGGATCTTTATCGAAGGGCTTTTTCGTCTCCATTGTTGAAGTGTTTAGTTCCATCCGAAACTGAATATGCTCTTCGAGAGATTCATAAAGGTATTTGCAGCGACCATATGGCTGCTAAGTCATTAGCCTACAAAGTACTTCGGCAGGGATTCTACTAGCCTACCATCTTTAACGAAGCTACCAAGTACGTGAAGAAGTGTCCAAAGTGCCAGTTGAATAGTCCTATCCCACATCAGCCACTAGAAGAGCTATATTCGATTCTATCTCCTATACCCTTTGCTGTCTGGGGGGTAGATATACTGGGTCCATTGTCGAAAGCTAAAGGTCAAGTCGGTTTTGTTATAGTGGCCATCGATTATATGAAAGCTAAAGTTTTGTTATAGAAGCCAAGCCCCTTAGACTGATAACGGAACATGAGTGTTTGAAGTTCCTGAAGAAATCTGTTGTGTTTCATTTCGGCATCTCGAAGGTGGTAATATCAGACAACAGACGCCAGTTTGTGGGATCAAAGTTTGAGACATTTTTGAAAGAACTGGGGGTTCAGCATAGAAAGACTTCAGTAGCTCATCCACGGTCTAACGGACAAGTCAAAGTAACTAACATGACACTTCTGAATGGGATCAAGCGTAGATTGGATAAAGCTAAGGGAAGAAGGCCCGAAGAGCTGCTCAGCGTGTTATGGGCATATCGGACTACATCAAGGACTACTACGGGAGATTCACCTTTCAGGTTGGCTTATGGTACTGATGCCTTAGTCCCTGTTGAGATCAGATCTACCAGCCTTTGGGTGAGTCAGTTTAAAGAGATCTACAATGATGAAGGGTTGAAGATCAATATGGACTTGCTGGAAGAAGTCAGGGAGGTGGCTTTGATAAAGCTGGAAGCTTATTAGCGAAGAGTAGCTAAGCACTATAATAAAGGGGTAAAGCTTAGAAGATTTGAAGTGGGAGATTTTGTCCTCAGTGAAGTCGAAGCATCTATGCTCAAAATTTGGGAAAGTTAATGCCAAACTGGAAAGGTCTTTATAAAGTTATTGAAGTACCAAAGCCAGGGACCTATCGGTTAAGGGCATTGGATGGGTTTGAAATCAAGAACACTTGGCATGCTGGTAAACTTCAGAAATATTTTCAGTAAAGATCGAGTCAGTCTCCCGAAAGTCTGTAAATATTTGGATCAACATCAATAAAAGATTCATTTTTTATCAATTGATCTTCTCTTTATTGGTCCAAACTTCATCGGTGTAAGGAGGTTTGGGTGGACTCGCTGACCATTCAATGATATCCTATTCGGCAGGTGGTCCTTATGAATTTGTTAGAATCCCGAGTGGTAAACAAACTTCATCGGTGTAAGTAGGTTCGGGTGGACTTGCTAACCATTCGATGGTAGCCTATTCGGCAGGTGGTCCTTATGAATTTGTTAGAACCCCGAGTGGTAAACAAATTTCATGGTTGAAAGGAGGTTCGGGTGGACTCGCTGACCATTTGATGGTAGCCTATTCGGAAGGTGGTCCTTATGGATTTGTTAGAACCCCGTGTGGTAAACAAATTCCATGGTCCTTATAAAATTGTTATACCCTGCGTTGTAAACAAATTACCGATGGTGTAAGGAGGATCAGCTGGATTCACCTTATATACATGATCTGTCTCACACTTCGGTAACGATAAGTATGCATAACTTTATTTCATTTAAGTGTTGAGATCGGCTTGTGTTGTTCTGTGTCTTAACTATTATATGCTTAACTTACTTAACAGTTTAAGTTAAGTTTAAAAGAAACTTGTATAGTTTTTAGGATTGATTGATGCTGAATTATTGACAAGAAATTAATTATACAGAAGTTATAAGTAATAAAAGTTAACTTTCCATTAAATATCAAAATGTTTCCATAAAAAAGATAGAAATTCTTTACAAAAGTCCAAACACTAGGAGGAAGCAGTATCAACTTCAGGTGTTATCTTTGACATCTAAAGAGTCCAGTAAAGCTGGATCTACCTTGGCTGCTAACAGCTTTTCTTTGCCACGACTTCGGCAAATCTCGTAGCCTTCAGAGTACATCTTCATAATCTCTCCGTTCAGCTCATCTGACTTCCGGTACTCTTCACAGATTTTCTTACGAAGCTCTTCGGTTAAAGGCGGACCTAAGTCACGCAGTGCCCGTAATTCTTGAAGTTCTTCTTCGTACTTCTGTCGCCTCTTCAGATGATGGGCATCTTTAATCTCAAGTTTCTCCACTAGTTTGGTCAGGCTCTTATTGGTTGCCTTCAGTTCTTCATTCTTCTTCAACCTTATTTCGTTCCTCTGGACCAAATCAACGTTCATGTTAACGATCTCCTGATGATTGGCCTTGACAGTCTTCAACTCTTCCTTGGAGGTCTTCAATTCCTCCTTGGTTTGAGTTAGATCCTTTCGAAGGCATTCATTATTATAGAGAGTCGTGTCATGATCATTCTTCTCTTTCGCCAAAGTCGTCTGTAGTATTACATTTTCTTTATGTGCAGCATCTTCTTCGTCTTCGACTTCTATATATTTTGGGCATAAACGCCCAAAGACAGCATTCGCCTGCACATATCCAATGTTATTCAATCAGTTTCAAGTAGTTGAGCATGGGGATAAGTAAAAAAGTTAAAAGGAAAGACATTTACCTTCGCTTGGTACGCCATGCCTTCATCGATCAGGTCCCTGATTGAGCTATTGCCAAATCGGTGGTTGTCAGTGTCTCGGACAAAGGCATCATATAGTTTGAAGGGGAAGTTGGCGTTGAAATAAGGCCACAGAGTTGGTGATGCCATGGCCTCACTCTGAAACTCGTAAGATGAAGGCTTTGAAGCAGAAGGCATGGGTTGTTCGGGAGGCGGTGGTGTTTCATTGTAAATGTTTTCAGGAGACGGGGACCAATCAGGAATGGATTCACGTACTAGTGAGGGGGTAAATGTTGAGCTTGGGTGACTATCAGATGGTTGCTTTCTTTTAGGAGAGAGTGAGGGTATGGGTTCGATTGGCTCGTTGTCATCTGAGTCTTGAATTTCTATGGGAATTGTTGGGGGAATGTCAGTTGAAGAGGAAGGGACTCGAAGGTCATCGGCAGTTAAGGGGGTAATCTTAGTTCTTAATTTATTAACACGAAGGACTCGTGTCCGTTCGTTTAAGGGCATGTCAAACAGACTTCCCCTGGCCGGAGCCGATTCTGGTGGTGTGGGAGTGGGCGCAGATGAAGGGTTTGCTTTTGGATTTGCTTCTGGGTTGGTTTCAGGGTTTATTTCTGGGAAAATGGATCTAGATCTCCTAGCGGATCTCTTTCTTCATCGAGGCTTAAATGATTCTTCGGGTGGAATGGGGTCGTCGGTTTGTGGCTCATTGATTTGAGGTTCGATAGTGGGTATTTCAGTAGTGGGAGGATCAACTTAGGGGGATTCTCTTGTTGGGAGCTCTTCATTCTCTTCCGAGGACTTCCCAGCCAAAAAATCTTTCAAATCTTTTACCTCCGAAGAGTTCAGCTTGATCAAAGACACTGAAAAAAATATATTGAAATAATTATAGCAATAACTTAAAATCGATATTGTAAAAAATGTTCAAGATGTGCAAAAAAAGGGTTGATACTTATATTTATGCTCGTATAGCCACGCTTTCTTTTAAAGGAGTCCATGTTTCCATTCCTCCTATGGGAAATTCCATATCAAGCTGCTAAATGAAAAAGATGTTCAAGCTTAATGACATCTTAGCAGCTCACCACCACCAACAACAACAACTACAACAAAAGGAAGCTAGGGCCTAAGGGGTCCTTGTCCGGAGGGACTAAACGAAGTTCCAAGCCTACAGGGCTTGAAGAGTTCCTAGGGAACTAGAGGAGTTCCAAGGCTACTGAACTTGAAGAGTTCTTAGTGAACAGAAGTTCCAAGGCTGGTGGCCTTGAATGAATCTTAGTGATTCAGGGTGCTTCCCTTCCTTAGTGAAAATCCTGCTAGTTGAAAGTAGAAGAGTGGATTAGGAGCTTGAGTCTCTGAACCACTTAAAAACCCTTGTGTCATTTACCTTATGTCATTTACATTATGTACCTAACTACTATGTATGTATTAACTGCTTACAACTTAACTAACTCTAAGAACAATATATATATGATTATGAATATATCAATGAAGGGGATCTTTTACTTATGCCGCTGTGCCTGAAAAGATTCATATGTTTGTCATATGCTAATTTATTAGCAATACAAAATAAAAAGGAAAAGTATTTGAAAATTAAAAAGGATCTATTCAACCCCCTTTCTAGATCTATTGTGTGCCTCTGGGAACTAATAGTTTCCAAGGGTTTGTAATCCCTTGCAGGTGCGGTGGCCAGTTGATCTGCAATTCCTTAACCTTTGACAGACTTTTTCATCACGTAGACGATGTCAAATTGCTGTAGGATCAACTGCTATTTGGATAGCCGACAACTCAGTATGGGCTTACTGAACATATACATGAGAGGATCCACACGGGATATGAGATGGGTTGTGTGACCATGGAGGTAATGTTGTAATCTCATGGAAGCCCATGCTAAAGCACAACAAGTCTACTCAATTAGAGTGTTTTGTGTTCACTGATGCTGAATATTTAGCTAAGGTAATAGATAGCTCGTTCTTGGCTTCTATCATCTTTTTGCCCCAGCATACAACCCATAGCATTGTCATTAATGGACAGGTACATGAACAGGGGAACATCATCCCTGGGTGGTACCAAAATAGGAGCGTTAACCAGTTGCTCTTTAATGGTAAAGAAGGCTTTCTGACACTCATCGTTCCATTTCATAGAGGAGTTCTTCCTTAACAACTTGAAGATGGGCTCATAGGTTGCTGTGAGTTGAGAAATAAACCTGCTAATGAAGTTAATTATTCCCAAAAATCCCCGTATTTGTTTCTCTGTCTGAGGAATAGGCATTTCCTTGATGGCCTTGATTTTGGTAGGATCAAGCTCAATCCCTTTGTGGCTGACTAGGAAACCTAGCAACTTGCCTGATTTGACGCCAAAGGAACACTTGGCTGGATTCAACTTCAAGTTGTACTTACGCAACCTGTTGAAGAGCTTTTTGAGATGGTCTAAATGGTCTCCATCCCTTCAGGATTTGACAATGATGTCATCCACATAGATCTCTATCTCTTTATGCATTAAATTGTGGGAAAGAGCCATCATGGCTCACTGATAGGTTTGCCCCGACATTAATGAGGCCGAATGACAACCGTCTATAACAAAATGTTCCCCAAGGCGTGATGAAAGCAGTTTTCTCACGATCTTCCTCAGTGACCATAATTTGATGGTACCCCGCTAAGTAATCCACAAAAAAGTACATGACATATTGAGCAGTATTATCAATAAGAATGTTGATAAAGGGCACGAGAAAGCTATCTTTAAGGCATACTTTGTTCAGATCCCGGTAATCCAAGCAAACTCGCACCTTTCCTCTTGGTTTAGGCACAAGAACAATGTTAGATATCCGCTCCAGATATGTAGACATCATGATAATGCCAGCTTGAAATTATTTCACAATTTCTTCTTTTACCTTTAAACTCCACTCAGGTTTCAATGCGTGAGCTTCTGCCTGACTGGCTTGAATCCCTCTTTAATGGGAAGGCGATGAAGGACAATGTCAATAGACAAACCCACCATGTCTTCATGAGACCATGCAAACACATCCTGGAATTGGGTTAATAGCGCAACCATGTCATTCCGTTAGTTTGGGGTGAGGTCTGAACAAATTTGGATTAGCTTAGGGATTTCTAAGATTCCAAGATTGAAAGAAGTGGTTTGGTCAATGTTGGGTTTAGGTTTGTCTTTGACCCATTCCTTAATCTCTTGAGGTGTTTCAATGTCCTCTTGTATTTCCATCAAGTCTGAGTCCAACTTTGCATCAAAGTTACAGTCCTTGTGGAGAAAAGGCACTTCATTAGCAAGTACAGGCACATCTAAATTCAGAGTCCTGAAACAAAATATGCTTTCAATTAATATATGAAACTGTTTAATCATACAAAAGTGTTAGCATGTAATGATAAAATAACTGCTAATATTGTATATAAAAGTAAGCAATTAAAGTTATCTACAGGGCAGAGGGATTTCTGCCCATTTTACCCTTGTCGATCAATGCATGGAGTGTTGCTCCAATTGTCGAGGGCAAAGTCCTGATGGACTGTAGTGATGGAGGGGTTGTCATCGTCCTCCTTTTTCTGAATGGTTACCATAACATATGGGTAATCATCATTTGGGGTAAATCTGTTTGTATGTTCATCATGGACAATGATGCGTATGCCTGACATCATCAAAGCGATGTCATATTTACATTTTCATTCCCTTTCTTCCAATTTGGGATCAGGAATCAACACCTCTTTTGCTTTGAGTGGTACTGGTTTGGGAAACAAGAGATAGCCATAATATGGGTGACACCTTTATCGAGACCGATCACGCAAATGCGGTGAAGATGGAGAAAATCACCGTGTGGCAGAAGCTTGAGGAACCTCCCTATGCTTATGAGGATTCCTATGACTAGAACTGGCATAATAGCCTAGTCCGGATGTCCCAGTTTGACTGGACACTTGAATTAGGTGCTTAATACCCTGCTTATCTTTACCAAGCCATTGTCTAGGCTGATGACCCAATGACATCATTTCTTGAGTGGCCGACATAACCTCGGCAGAAATCTTTGGTACGGGAAGTGGCGCTCCAATAAGATGGTATTGCGTGTTACTCACTTCCAAAGTATGAAAATCGGTGCCTCAACTTCAAATTGAAGGCGATGATTTGTAGAATTCCTTGTTTATGACATTCCGGCACAGCGTTGACAGTGACTAGGCTATTATTGACAATGTATTTGAGTTATTGATGTAGTGTAGATGGAAATACTCCAGCCATGTGGATCCATGGTCTCCCCAATAGCAGGTTGTATCCTGAATCTACCTTGAGGACATGAAAAGATACATTGAATGTATTTGGACCAATTTCAATTGGCAGCTCAATCTTTCTGACGAAATTTCGTTAGGATCCATCAAAAGCTTTGATAACTGTATGGCTACTTTGGATCCGTTTGAGATTGACATTCATCTTTACCAAGGTGGCATAAGGACAGATATTCAGAGACGAACCTCCATCTATCAAAACTCCAGCTAATATATACCCAGAGGACAAAACTGCTATGTGTAATGGCTTACAATGACCGGTCCCTTCGGGCGGTATGTCATCATCAGTGAAGGATATCACATTGTTATTGAAAATGTGATCAACCAGATGTTGAAATTTTTCCGCATCCACTGATTTTAGCAAGTAGGCTTCTTCCAAAACCTTTAGTAAGATCTTCCTATGATCCTTGGAAGAGAAAACCAAGTCCAGTATTGAGATCTAATGTGGAGCTTCTCTTAAGCTTAGAACCACCTTAGCAGAAATTATGGCCCATAATGCAGAGGAATTTATCAATCTTCTCCATGGGAACCTTCCCCTTTACTTTGATGGCGAGCTTCATCACCCTTTGAGGAAGATATAGTGGATTTTCCTTTGACACTGTAGCGGTAGTATGAGACATGGATCCTTCAGCTTCTCCATAATTCCATGAAACTTTGTGTAAGCTGATAACAGGATATTATGGTCTGAAAGGTAAAGAAATTGGCTCCGGTGCAGCCACTTTCAAAGGATTGTCAGCTCCTCTGAGTTGAATTGCTTGTATGTCTCATCAGCCTCAGCGAATATAACTGCTACTAATCCCTTCCATTTGGTAGGACATGTATTCCCACTCTCGAGTAGCACAGTGTCATCATCTGCCAATTGCAGGACACCCCTATCAATTAAATTCCGAATAAGGTGGTGAAGTGCCCAACATTCTTCTGTGCTATGACCGTAAGAATGTGAATGATATTGAAAAACTCCATCGGAGTTGAACCGTCTTGAACGGGGATTAATTGGAGGTAGAAGGGAGGTAATTCTTCCTTCGTTGATTAGCATTTGAAATATCTCCTCCATAGGTTGGCCTAGGTATGTAAATTCCCTTTGATTGGCAAAATCCTGATGGGCTTTAGCATTTGCTCTCTTTGCAACCTTATCCTCCATAGCTTCACTTTTTGAAGGTGATGGTGGAGCATTCATAACAAAAGGAATGAGATAGGCATGCTCTTGACTGACTAACTAGCGTGTAACTTGATGCTGATGGGTCACCAGTTCTGCCAATTGTTCAATTTGCTTACAAAGAGCCTTCATCTTTCATTCCATAGCAAATTGGAACTTTGCGTAATCCCATCTGTTAACACCGTCTTTGATGGTCTTGGATGATTCACCATTAAAATTGGAACTTTGTCCAGCGCTCCAACTAATCATGTTGACTACTTCTTCTTTGTGTTGAGGAAGAGGATTGTCTTGTACATGAGGTTGATCTGGTTTTGTAACCATGATCTCACCGTTGTCTATTAAACTTGGATCTGGTTTTTCAAAGCCCAACAATCTTGAGTATCATATTTAGATGCCCCAACATGATAAGCACACTTCCGGGTAGCATTGAAACCCCTCCCATTAGGGTTAGCTGGTGGAAAAAGACGTGTGATTTTCTTCTGAGTAGTCAGAAGAGCAAGAATATTCTTGAGCGAGTCACCTAAGGGTGTGAACATTTGAGAGCGTTTTGTTTATCCACCTTTAGGCAATGACGGGTTTGAAGACTGTGCTTGGAAAGGAGGGTAGTTTCTCCTTTGTATAGGCATGTTCTGACTGCCTTTTTGACCTTGTAGTATAAAGGAAACATCCTCCTCTTTCTTTTTATGGACCCTCTGGGGGTTATTTCCATAAATCCGGACTGGATGTGCTCAGCAACTGCTTTAAGAGCGGCTAGGTCTTGAATCTTACCGGACTTCAATCCCATCTCAGCCATTTCTCCGTGCTTGATCACACTACTAGAAAATCAAGATATGGCGACGAGGTATAGCGACGATCGGCGCAGAACCGTAGCAATAAATATATATAGTGACGGTCACTGTCTGACCGTCGGTATAAGCCTCTGAAGGTATTCTATTCCGAGGGTCACAATATGGCCGTCGGTATAGGTCTTTTTTTTTGGGATTTTAACGAGGGTCACAAAGGGGGCGTTTTATCAGTATTGTTCTTTCCCCCAAACCAAACTCTCTCTCAGTCGCTCGATCTTAGTCACTGAATCTCACTCACTCTACATCTCCTCTTCAGTATTCTCACTCCATCTCACTCCGTCCGGCTTGGAAGGATAATATTGACTGGCTGTTTGAGCAGGAAACACAAGATCGAGTGTCCGCCGAACTTCGTCTCACTCCATCTCTCCGTCCGGCTTGAAAGGATCATATTGACTGGCTGTTTGAACAGGTATAATATCATTCTTTAGGTTTTTAATTTTATTTACCTCTTAGTTGTTATGATTTCCTCTATTTCTCCCATCCCTCTAACAAGCCCTAAATTTACTAATTTTGGGACAACCTTCTGTGGGGTGTTTCATGGTTCTGGGATTCGCCATGGAATGCAAGGGTTGCTGCTGTTCCTCTCAGAGGATTGCGGTGGCCAAAGGGAACAAAAGTTCCTTCGATTCTTTACTTGGAGATGGCCATTCCATGATCTGTTAATGATGGGTCGGCTTATAATTAGTAAGTAGAAATAATTAGTAAGTAGAAGAAGAATATGAAGAGAAGAATAATGTTTCTGATCTGAGATTTTAACCAATACCTAATACAAGTCTGACTCGAAATCAATCATGGCTAAGATGTACTATGTGCTCATTGTATCATGTAGTTTGGAAAATAAATGATATAAATAAAGTCATTCTTCTTCATCTTGTTCCTACTATTTCTAGTATTTCAAAATTTGTTTTGCATTCTAAAGTTTTCGCAGTGAACATTCGTTTCAGCTAACTGATGATGCACAGGTTATATGCTTGAGTCTGGTATATATGCTTTTCTAGGAATTAATGTATGTATATGAACTAGCTAGTCACGGAAATTAGAAGTGTAATTAAGAAAGTTTTGTGCAAAGGAGAGAAATTTGTGGCAAGTAGGTTTGGTTTGCAGATAGATTTTGTTTCTAGGGATATGATGATGAGAATTAAGTTGAGGAGATAGAATATAATTGAATTGAAATTAAAGAGGATTAGTTCATTAATGTGAACAAGAAGAAGAAGAAGAAGTTGAAGGATGTGAAGAAAATTTTATGTGGTTGTCGGGTTGGATCGATGGATTTGCATATACTTTTACGTGGTTCCGGGTTGGGGTTGCCGGTATGCCATAATGCTCAAGTAATTAATTAAGCTACATATATACTTTGCATTCTTTTTTTTTTTTGGTAATTGCGACCTTGTATATTAGTAGAATTTGGTACTAGAGCATATATGGTTATAGAGGGCTAAAATCATGAAACCCTCGATTTAATTATATAATAATGCATGTGTGTAAATTTAGGGAGGAGGGAGCAATTATATGAATATCTGAGTGGTGGGAAGGGACTTGGCATAAATATTACATATATACACCTTTTTGTTTTGTTTGAGTGAACTGGAGTTTGGTTGGCGCATAGATTTCTATACTGAATATCATTCGATGGTTGTTCAATTTGATTTAGGGACATAATATTATGGATAAGATGTGGATGGAATTACCAAGATATTCTAGAGAATATCTTGCGAGCATAGAGATATTTACGGACTTTGGTTTCAAAAAAAGTGGGCATGGTAACAGGAAGAATTCCTTGCCCATGTAAGAATTGTGTAAATGGCGGATACCAGTTCGAGCTACTATTCGTGAACATTTGATTTGTGATGGATTTATGTTTGGCTACACTGAATTGGGTGCATCGAGGGAAGATGTGATTGTCGGGGATGTGAGTAATGATGATGTTCACGAAGAACCATCACAATCCGAAGATGAGCATCGATGCTTGAGATGGTAAATGATATATTTAGGGATCACGGTGTAGATTCGCTTAATTTGAAGCTTCAAAATACCAAAAGTACATGTCGAGGCCAATCAACCTTTATATCCTGGATGTGAAAATGAGACAGATCCTTTCATTCGTTGTATGGCTTTTCAATCATAAAAATGTCGACAAATGGACCGATGTGTCCTTTGATGGATTGCTCAAGAAGTTCAAGTCATCATTTCCATCATTTGCAAACTTGCACGATAATTTTTATGAAATGAAGAAAATGGTTGGAAATTTAGGGTTTGGTTATGAGAAGATTGATGCATGCGAGAATGATTGTATGCTCTTTTGGAGGAGAATGAAAATTAGAGTCTTGTCAGCGGTTTGCAAATCATCGAGATGGAAGCGGGGCCGAGATATAGTTGTATCGGAGAAGACACAAATAGATACAAAAACTAAGAGGAGCAAAGTAGCCGTGAAGCAATTACGTTATTTAGCGTTAATTAGAGATTGCGAGAGGCTATTTATGTGCATAGAAAGCGCAAAAAACATGACGTGGCATCATGTAAAAGCGGCGGAAAGATGGAGTGAATCGTCATCCAAATTGTGACTCTGCAGACTTGGAAGCATTTGGATACAATGTACCCTACATTCTCTCAAGAACATCGAAATGTAAGACTCGGACTGTCCACTGATGGCATGAGTCCCTTTACCCATGGGTCACCGTATAGTATATGGCCAGTGACAATTGTTGTATATAACTTACCACCATGGATGTGTATGAAGCAGGAGTATTTTATCATGCCGTTGTTAATACATGGTCCAAACTCTCCATGTAATGATATTGACGTGTATATGCAACCTTTAATTAAGGAGTTGAAGATACTATGGAGTAATGGGGTTGAAACGTATGATACATCTAACGGTACAAAGTTCCAAATGCGTGCGGCACTGTTGTGGACAATTAGTGATTTTCCAGCTCTTGCTATGTTGTCTGGTTGGAGTACTAAAGGTAAGTTAGCTTGTCCATTATGTCAAATGAACACTCGTTCTTGTAGATTACAAAGTAAGGAATGTTATATCGGGCATCGTTGTTTTCTGGAGTCGGGTCATAGTTATAGGTTTGATACACGAAGATTTAACGGAGAATGTGACCATAGTGAAGCTCCGGTGGTGCCATCAGGATTTGATATTCTTGAACAAGTTAATGTTATTAATGTCACTTTTGGAAAGACACCCACTAGCACGAAGACCATTCCCCATGACTCAAAACATAATTGGAGGAAGAAATCTATTTTCTTTGAATTGCCATATTGGCGGATACTTTTGTTGCGCCACAATCTAGATGGAATGCACATTGCCAAAAACATTTGTGATAGCCTGATTGGGACATTGTTGAGTGTGCAAGGAAAGTCAAAAGATAATTTAAAAGCACGATTGGACTTGATGAAAATGGGTATAAGAAGAGAGCTCCATCCAATACCCATGCAAGCAAGCAATTCAAAGTACCTTTTTGCGTTACCGCAGCTACTCAATGTCTAAGAAAGAAAGACATGATTTCTTGCAAGTGTTGAAAAATGTTAAGGTACACGATGGATATGCTTCAAATATTTCACGTTGCATCAATTTGAAGGGGCAAGATCTCGAGTCTTAAAAGTCACGATTGCCATATTTTAATGCAACAATTACTTCCAATAGCAATACGATGATGTACCGACTTGCCTGATACATATACGCTCAACAATAATTGAACTTTGTAACTACTTGAGAGAATTATGTTCCAACTATAACACATCGGAAGATTATGAGCAGTTGAACAAAAAATTCGTTAATACTTTGCAAGCTTGAGATGGTGTTTCCTCCCGCTTTTTTGATATAATGGTACATTTGTGTGTCCACCTTCATTTGAAGAGGCGAAGATAGCTGGAAATGTTAAATATCGACAAATGTGGGCTTTTGAAAGATACATGGGCAAGTTAAAAGGGTATATTCGCAATAGAAGTCGCCCGTATCCGGAAAATTGATTGTAGAAGGGTATATTCTTTGAAGAATGTGTTACATTTTGCTCAAGATATTTGAGTCAAAACAATCTTTGCATGGAAACGAGTTGGAAGAAATGAAGTTGGATATGAACAAGGAAAAGAGATTCTCTCTCAGTATTTAGAAACATAGGTCAATTTCTTAATGTCCCAAAAGTTTGTACTCTCGACGTATGTATATTTAATTAATTATCTGAGAGGTTGAGTCATATCTAAGGTGAGTAAATAAAGAATGACATTTATTGTTCAAATATTAATAACTTATGTTAGCCACTAGCTATGACAAAAAAAAAAATTGTTTAATTTGTTTATTTATTTGTAGTATTTGGCAAGATTCATATATTTATGACGTGGAAAGCGTAAGCAAAAAACCGACGCTTGGGAAATTGATAATGCTAAGAAAAGGAATTTCTGAATGGTTTAAGAATTATGTAAGTACTACATTATTTGAACGTAATTTTATGCAAAATTTTGTAATGGTTATTAATAATAAATGGATGGAATTTGCTTATATCGCTACCATTTTGTAGATGGCAACTATGAATAACGATGCTTCAAAGGAAGTTCAAGCTCTTGCATTTAGCCCAAATTTGATAGGCGGGAGAGGAGATGGTTATTTGGTAAATGGGTATCGATTCCATTCGACAAGTTGTGAGAGTAAGAGGAGAGAACGCAGGATAGTGGGGTATATGTGGTAGCAACTACTAGTGGATATTCATCTGCTAGAGATCGAAATCCTAAGGAAGATGTAGTTGAATACTTTGGTATTTTAGAAGATGTTGTTGAATTAGATTATTATGGATCCGCAAAGTTGTTCTATTCAAATGTAAGTGGTATGACGGTTTAGCACGTGATAGAGGGTCAAAATGGATGACTATGGCTTCACGCATGTAAATCATCAAAAGTTTGGTTCAACCGATGAGCCCTTTGTAATGCTCGCCGTTTCAACAAATATTTTATGTTGATGATCAAAGGGATAACAATTGGCGTGTGGTTATACGAAACAAAGCCGAGAGATTTATGTGAAGATCTTTGAAGTGGATTACGATAGTGAAGATTTACCCAATACCAATGAAGAATTCATCACTCCATTCTGAAGTTGATATTGAAAACATAAATTGGGTTAGGAATGACGTTGATCTTGAATTAGTTGAAAATGGGCGAAAAAGACCCCAGGAAAGTAAGCGAAAACTAGGATCTCAAATTGATACATCTCATTTCAAAAGACGAATGATTGAACATATTGTTGATGAAAATGAAGATGAGAATGGAGACGAAGACGAAGACGAAAGCGAAGATGAAGGAGAAGATGAGGGTCCGGGAAGATGAAGAGGAGGGTGATAGTGAGGAAAATAAAGATGACGAAGAATGAAGAGGATAAACATCACAATTGATAGATCTGTTTTTACACTTTGTCCATTTTCTCCAAAAGAGAAACCGTTACACTTTGATAGATCCGTTTTTGATATTATATCTTGGTGCTCCTTGTACTATTAGCAAATATCTAGACTATTAGCAAATATCTAGCAAATATCAAAAGATGTAGTATAGCTTTTACTTTGTTTTCTACATCATCTTATTAGTGTTTTAAACACACTTCTTTGTCAACATTTCAATGTAAGTAGATTTGAAGATCAAATTGGACTAAACTGGAAATTAAATGGACTACCTGCTGCCCTCCTGCCCCACCTTGGTGTCTACAAATTTCTGTATTAGCTAGCCAACTTATTTTCAGATGTATTTCATTTGGATGTATTTGTTAATTTTGGGGACTTAGTTTCAGATTTAACTAATAACTGTGAAAGCTCTACTGTTCATTAGATTTAACTAATAACTTTTCTTACGAGTGTCACATTCATATTTTTGTTTCTCAGGTTGCTTTAATGGCTTCTAATAGAATGTCTAGATCTCGTGTTAACTGTTCCAATGGCCCGAAATTAATGATAATGAGATCCATGCCGATGAACCACATGTAGAGGAGGAAAGTATTCATGAGAATGTTGAAGGTACCATGCATATATCTACACTTATACTTGCATTGTCATGAGAATTAACTTGGTTTGATAGTTGCAAAATGGAATCCAAACTTCAACAAGAAAAATACATGTAGAGTCTTTGGGCCCTTAAGAACAATGAAAAGGCACGCCAGAAGTTAATTTGGATAGTTATATATACAAGTTATACAAATCAATGCTAAAGCATAATGTGCGAGACCCACACGAGAAAATAAATAACGGGGATACTAATTTCAACCAATGCAAAAGACTAAAACTTCTTGGTGTAGCACAATGTAAGGAAATCGATCAAACACTTTCGATATGAGAGATTACGAATAGGTATGTAGCAACTTTGATGAACATTTGGGTGTCTTTACCCGGTCTGATATCTGGGGATATAGAGAGCAACACATTGATGTGGTTGCGCATGAAGGTTCTTGACTTCAATTGGTTCATTCTTTCTTCCGATAGGTAAAAATCGAGTAGAGGTGGAGCAGTGCTGTTCACATTATTTAATGGTAAGATAACTCTTAACTTGGAATGTCATTATGCAAGAAAGAGAAAACCAAATGCACTAGTGAAATGAGAAGTACACCGCCTATCCGACGTTTAATATCGGATGATACCATGATTATGATGACGACATGCTTCAAAGTTCAAACAAGTTTGTAAAAACAAGGGTAGCAAAGATAACACTAATGAAATATAAATTCTCGCGTTTTACCATTAGGATTTTGTAATCTTTTTGAGACTTGAGTGAGTCTGACATTGACTAAGTACACAATATGGTGCGGATTCAAAATAAATGAAACCGAATTTTCTTATTACAGAATTATAACCTGCAGAATAAAATTAACACAATTAAGCAAACAAAAGAGAACAACAAATCAATAGAGTAAATTCACATTATGAAAATCATCTCTATCTCAGATAGTTATAGTGCATACATTAGTTATACTACATTTTCGATTGACAATCAATGAAAAAAAACTTAACTTAAATTAGAGCACACAAGTAACATTTTTCTTCTGGGTTTAGAATTGTCGCGGACTTAGCCAAAAAAAAGAATGGCAAATAAGAGCAAGAAGAACACTAGAAACAAGTGATAATAGTGTATAACGGATTGCTCAAACACCACCCAAGCAACTAGAGAGTAACCACTAGAATTCCCGGTGTTAGATTATTTTGCCTCCATAGCATCAAATCAACAATTGTTTACACAAAAACAAGCATAGAGATAAAGATGTTTACCCAAAAAATTTCAAATCACTACTACTTGCATCATCAATAACAGATTGTTGGATTTATGAAATATCCGTACTTTAAAAGCCCTAACAGTTAAAACACAAAATCAAGACAACCTCTACCTATATACACCTTTATATTGTCTATGTATATACCATTTGAAAGTTGTTCCTCATGTTATATTTTAGTTTTGTTTAGTTCATATATCTTGATTCTTTCTCTCTTTTAGGTTCTCGACCTAAGAGGCGTGGACCAACGATGGGAGCAAAATTATGGTCAAATATCGATGCACCCAAGAAAGTAATTTATGATGCAAATGGTCAACCTGTTGGGGAGAGAGGCCAATAAGTTAACCACTTTTCTCGGGTGTCTTGCTTTCATGATGGAGAATTTTTCCAATAAGTACTCCAACATGGTCCAATATGATGAGGCTAACATGATGAGGGCTTGGGATGAAATTCAGGTTATTAATCATACCATTTTATAGAATTTGACATTAAGCACATTGAAACAAACTAATATATGTGTAAATTTGTTTGTTGTAGAAACGATTTACCACGATCACCCCAATGCTAAGAGAAAACGGTGACTATCATGAACAATAGGTGGAGAGATTGGAAGTCTAACTTAAAGAGTAATAATTTTGTGCACGGTGACCGTGCCAAATCGATGGCGAATACTATCAACAATGATCGAGTAAATCCTAATCAATGGAAATTGCGTTGGTTGATTATTAGCTAACTGATGATGCACAAGTTGTGTTTATTCTAATTTGTGTATTATCAATTCTTACTTATTGTTATATATTATTATTAATTTATAAATACATACAATGCAGGATATAGCAACAAAAATTGTGAAAATCGGAAAAAATTGTTGGTAGGTAGGTCACATTTGGGCACTAAATCAATTCCAAAAAAGAAGCGTGAATTGGTAATATTTGATGTTATTTCAATATTTTTATCGTTAATCATGTATTAGACTTTTATAAATAGAGTATTATTATTAATTATGAACTATTTTTTGTTTTATTTGTAGTACCAAATAAATAAAAAGAGATTGATCGAAAGATATATATATCTGAGATCCCACACTCAAGTGATAACTTCAAATTTCTACCGGAGCATCCTCGAATGTGGTACGTGTTTATCAATCCTCAAACAATGGGTTTTTTTAACTCTTTATTCTGTATGTGTGTGTGAGTTTGTTTTAGAGCATTCATTTACATGAATTTAAACTGGCCTTTTGATTCTAAATCATCGTGATCCCTACAAGAATATAGTTAAGTCACATTATGGAGGCACCAAAAAAAACTTCCTACTTTAATATGTTCCTAGAAGCATAGACCTTTAATTTGTTCATTAATAAATTAGTCACTAAACTAGAGTATCAAATTCCCAAAAGATCAACAAAATAAATTAGTAAGCATAAATAGAGACCATTTCATTTTATAAAAACACGAGACGAATGAATAAATTAAATTGAATGATTCTACATAAATAGTTGCCAACTACTATATTACACACTAAATTAATGTCATTGAACATGTTGTATATGGGACAAAGCAATGCACGTCCAACCTTATAAGTAGAGTCAAAATAGCCATACATGCAGCTCCTAGCTAAACATATGATGTCATGAACTTGACATTTATCGGACTAATTCTCTCCCCCTAAGATCAGGAATGAACAACTCAGGAAGACTTTTCATAGGCAGAAAAGAGTATCAGGGAAACAATATCACATAGACCTCAACAAATATAGTGTTACTTCTCTTCTAGTTTGTATTAGTGTAATTATTTTAATTTTCAAGCTATATGTTTGTTGTTTGCATATATGGGTATGCAACCAATGAGGAAGAGCAAAGGAAATGTGGCAATGATGAAAAATCAATCTCTCACTCTTTAAAATTCAATACTCATTGTTGTAGTGTAATTATTTTAATTTTCAATACTCGTGAAGCTAAATACAAGATGGTATCTCAAGAACAATGTCTAAATAGGTAACCAATATAGAAAGAAGGAACATTTAAGTAAGTGGAATAGAATATCTTGTAAGTTACTTTCGAACAAGATTAAAAATAATAATAGAATAACATAACAGAATTACTACTATTATTTGCTACTCTTCTTTAAGTTATGTTGAATTGCCTTGTATATTTAAGTTGCCTTGTATATTTAAGTTGTGTATAATTTGCCTTATATATTTTCACAGATAAAATTATTGAGTTAAAGAAGACTCGAGAATCGATTGGTGAAAGCGAGTAGATGGAGATTTGAATGATATACTTGCACAAGTTCTTGGACCAGAGCGACATGGTAGACTTGACGAAGGTGGAGTTGGTGCCACGACTACAAACACTTGGGGGCCTCGTGACACAAATAATGAGGTACAACGTGAGAATCAAGAATTGAAAGTCGAGTTGAAAAGGTCTTGGGAAAAAGGAGATGATACTGCAAGGAAAGTGGATGAACTATTATCAATTATGGCGAAATTTATGAAGAATTCATCGGTTCAAATGCTCGATCCAACAATCGGTGTTGCTCTCTCACTTCACTTATACTTAAATTTTTGGGGCTATCATTATGTTTTTATGGATTAACAAGTTCACTTGATAATTAATTTGTAGGATCGATACGACGAAGGAGATAATGGTGATATTAGCGGATCAAATAATCCTATAGAGGACACCATGACATGTCACGTCTTCTTTGAAATTTGTTATATGTAACACTTATTTTTGATGAAAATTTGTTAGATGTGATACTAAAAATATGTTAAATGTGTTTGTTGGTTATGTCTTTGTTTTGATACATAGTAATGATATTTTGGATGGTTATGTATATTTAGATGATATTATACATTAATAGACTTTATTTGTTTTATTCTTTTAGTTGTAAATGTTATATTCATTGGATGGTTGAATGTGGTTATGTTTCTTAACGGTAAAAATAAATAAAATTATTGCATAGAAAGCGACATGTTCTTTAAAATTTTGGGAAGATATAGCGACGGCCCACGGCCGTCGCGTAAGAGTTGTGACCCAATCTACGCTTATAGCGACGGCCACGACCGTCGCAGTAGCTCATAGCCAAATCTCACTTATAGCGACGGTCGGCGACCGTCACAATAGCTCATAGCCAAATCTCACCTATACCGACGGCCACGACCGTCGCAATAGCTCACAGCCAAATCTTCTATAGCGACGGTCATGGCCATTGGTATATCCACTTTCTGACCGTCGGTAAAAACCTTCAAGCGCGTTTTTGTGGAGTTTTCTAGCGACGGTCTGACCGTCGCTATAAGAAAAAAGACCGTCGCTATAGGTTTCAGCGACGGCTTCTATAGCGACGGTCGCTATATCCTATAGCGACGGTCTTTTTATCTATAGCGACGGTCGCCGACCGTCGCTATAGCCTGATTTTCTTGTAGTGTCATTTCAGAGAATGGTTTGCCAATACCAACTAAGACTCTCTCATAGAAAGGAGCTTCCTGTTTGTTTATGAAAGTTATAACCATTTCTGACTCCGTCATGGAAGGAATAACTTGAGTACCAAGGCGCTTCCACCTTTGAGCATACTCTCTAAAAGACTCGTTAAACTATTTCTTGACCTTGGTAATCTGATACCGGTCAGGAGCCATCTGAGACTTAAAACTGTATGGAGTAAGGAAGGCATGAGCTAGCTCTTCCCAGCTATGGATTTTGAGTTGTCTAATCTGGTATACCATGAATGGGCTTCTCCAGTTAGACTCTTTTGGAACAGCTGCATTCTGATATTCTCTTCCTCTGCATAAGATCCAAGTTCTCCAATGAACACCTTCAAATATGTGTAAGGATCCCCTTATCCGTCATACTTTTTGAAGTTAGGAGTTTTAAATTTCTCTGGATAATGAACACCAGGGAATATGTAAAGGTCAACATGTGAAACACTTTCATGTGTTCCAATCCCCTTTAGCGAACGGATGGTTTCCTCCATTTGAAGGACCTTCTTCCTAATATCACCGGTGTCTGGATCTCCTTTGAGATGGGTGTTTTCAGTGTTTTTGTTGGTTGTATCCAACTGAGGTTCTGGATTTATTTTTTCCAATCCTTGAGCTCCTCCATATGCAGAGGATTTTGTATGTGTAGGCATCTTTGTACACTGAGTAGACTGATGCAATTCTTTCAGCAGAACAGTCAAATCTATAATTTTTTTACTTAATCCGTCAAATTCTTCTCGAGAAACGGCATTAGACTGGTCAGAAGAAGACATGATTGGTTGTAGGCTCGTGGCCATTTTGAATTTTGAGCGGGTAATAGGCCCAATTGTTTCCTTATAAAAGACATATGTAGTTTAGTCTTAGGGATAATGTAAATGCTATCATAATGTTTCCATTTTAGGAATATCATCTTGCAAAAATGGGTGTTATTTGATAGCATGCCATGTATGCATAAATATTCTTCATATTTTCCATTATATAAATGATGAATATGGAATACAATTACAAGTAAATGCTTTTACAAGTAATTGAAAATGGAAAGCATGAAGAGACTTTCCTCCGCATTTGGTTTATCAGAGGTTGACCTATCTTAGGGTTACTCTCGCGACTTTTTAGCATGAAGGTCCCCAGATCATCACAATCTACTTGACGGGAAGTTTATCCGGTCTTTCAACTGTAGCGAATCTGGGTGGTGCCTTTCCTGAGCCTCGTTGGAATTAGTCTCCCTACGAGTCCAGTAATCGAACACCGACATGATAGCCTCCTGGTGGAGGAATCACACAACATACATTCACATACAACGTGTCTCACCATTTATGAAAATGATGACATGTGCAAAGCACTAAGATCACAGATAAATATTTTGCAGTGCAGTAAGTAAAATCCATTCGTACACATTCATCATAAATGTAAATGTAACATTTACACACAAGCATATAACAGTTTTGAAAATCTTGTAGTAGCAGCTTAAACCCTCTTACTGGAATCCCCAGCGGAGTCATCACCTGTCAACGTCGGGATTTTTATTTGTGCCTTTTTCGTTACTTTTTTTTTGGTCTTCTCATGTTATGTGAGATTTGTTTGAAAAAATAAGCGAAAAAGGTCCAACATGTATAATGTCGACGATTTGACTTTAAGAGTTGCCAGTTGGTGTTTTTAACTGGTTGCACCAACGCAACTGAGAAAAGGTTTGTACATTGACCCAGTGATGTGACACTGCTTAAATAGGTCTATAAAACCGAGATTCATTTAGGTTCGGGGGTTTGATTATGCGGGGGAAGGTGTTAGGCACCCCCCCGACATCCGTGTTGTCACGGTGACCGCCACTTTTCAAGAAACTTTTATATGAATATGTGTGTGTGTGTGTGTATGTGTGTGGATCAATGTGCAATTTATTTGGAAGTAGTTCGAGGCCTCGTTCTCACCTATATACAAAGGGTTTGAATTTGTAGAAAAATTCAGTTTTAAACAGGATATAGTAGTGAAGTTTTGTAAAAGAGGTTTTTCAAACCTTGTGCTCAATAGTAATTGAGACCTTTTCATACTTCCATTTTATTATTAAATGTTTGGCTTGTTTGCTTTTATTTTCGAGATGCGAGGCATCTTCGAGAAAATAATATACAGCAGTGCCGAACTCCTCACGGGCATGAAGGCCATCTAAGGAAATTTGGACACCGTAAATAATGTACAAGCTGCTTACAACTGAAAATGTCCATCACGAGAACCGAATCTAGATTCAGTAGACTGAATTTGTGATCACATGATTCCTAGGCTCACATGATGCCGCAATTTGTATGAAAAGCAGTAAGCAGTTATATATATATATATATATATATATATATATATATATACATGATCAACCACCACGAAGTAAACTCCAGGCTAGACGAAATGTAAAGAAAGCAGTAAAAACGATCAACCGCCATGAAGTAAACTCCAGGCGGAAAGAAATGTAAATAAAGCAATAAAAGGCCACGAAGTAAACTTCATGCCTAACAGAAATGTATATATATATATATATATATAAGCGGTAAACGCACCGGATATAAAACCCAGGCTCGTCGAACAGAGTTTGACAACAGTTCATATGTATAAGTATATATATATATATATATATATATATATATATATATATATAAAAAAGCAATAAACACTACGGATGTAAAATCCAGGGCTCATCGACAAAGTCGACAGCAGTTTATATGTATAAGCTGTTGTCGACTGCATCTGATGAGCCTGATGTTACATCCGACAATCGACAACGACAACAGTTTATATATATATATATATATATATATATATATATATATAAGCAAATAAACGCTCCGATACATAAGTTCAGACTCAATCGAGGTATAACTCGATAATGTTAGTCCATATATAAATATATACATATATAAGTATATATATATACAGACATAAATGAAAACCACGGACCGAAGTTCGTGCATACACACACAACACAACTCTCAATGTGAAGAATAGTGTGTGAAAAGATGAAGAGAAAGGCTTTATAGAGTGTGAGAAGGCTTACGGTGGGTGCGCTTGATGCAGCTTCTATGACTCTAGATGGATAA
The DNA here is from genome assembly GCA_020205615.1 of Panax quinquefolius. Taxonomy (NCBI): domain Eukaryota; kingdom Viridiplantae; phylum Streptophyta; class Magnoliopsida; order Apiales; family Araliaceae; genus Panax; species Panax quinquefolius. The sequence continues at coordinate 258,990 of JAINUW010000449.1, read as the reverse complement.
ACACTCGACTCACTTGAAGAAAATATAGCTATATGTGAGCTAACAGTGTTTAAAATGAGAAAGAACTCAATATGGGGTGTGTACAGAGCAAATTGATGGGCTTCCTCTCCTTTTTTTTTGGAATATGCCACCCCAAGCTCTATATTTTTAAGAGTGGTGGCCGCAGTGTACTTGCCGGGCGGACGTAGATCCCCTGCGGTTGCCCGGCCGCCGGGCTCATGAAAATCCGTCATCTCAAAGTACGTGCATTCGTGCACTGTGATGTCCGCTCGAAGTTATAGAACTTCAATCCGAGCATCCGAACGAGGTGTACAAGACCTTCTTCGGACCGCTTTTGTCGAGAGTTACACAATGACATGGGATTAGAGGTTGTACGAAGAAAGGAAGAGGGGACCATGCCCATGGTCTTCAAGCTTCAAATTCTATCCGGTGTGCTGCCACGCGTAATAGTCACTCGGGATTGGAACTCCTTGGCTCTTATGGGACATTGTTGTGTAGCAATGTATGTATGAAATGTTGAGACGGCGTGCTGGGGTTGAGGTGGCAAGATAACGATTTGACTCCTCATCGGGGTTATCTCCGGTTTGGGCTGATAGCAGACGTTGCTCAGGGTTACATCTGAGATTGGACTGCTGCAAGTATTTGAATTCTGTAAGGTCATCTGTAAGTGTGCATGTCTTCCTGGTGTTAGCTCCGGGTCTTTGAATGACTGCCTCGACAGGAGGTCTGAGATTTAAGCTGATAGCATGCATTTGAAACAAGCATTTTCGGAGTTATCATTGGAACTGCAACATTCCTTGGGGTTATCTCCAAGGAAGAAACTCGAGGTTATCTCCAAGGCTGGAATTGATACTCCCGGTGTGTGTTACGGGGTTGAAACTGAACTTTGGGTAGTATCTGTAATGGATGTGAGCTGTCCTCCAAGGTTATCTCTGAAAGACGAATCTGCCCTCCTGCAATGTCAGTAATAGGTGTTCAGAAAATTTCAAGTGTCTACACTAGATTTGTCCAAATATGGCTATTTCTCACATTAGCCGGTTCATGGTGACTAAACTAGAACCGATGAAGCTGAAATAGTTTAGATTTATTCAAATATAGTTCTTGTTTTAGCTTTTGTATATATTTCTTACTCATGTAATCCTAGGAATCATGTGATCACAGATTCAGTCTCTGAATCTAGATTTGGTTCCCATGATGGACATTTTCAGCTGCAGCTAGCTTGTAAATTATTCACGGTGTCTGAATTCCCTTATCTGGCTCTCATGCCCATAAGGAGTTCATCACTGCTATGTATCTTATTTCTCGAAGATGCTTTCCATCTCAAAAATAAAAGCAATTAAGCCGAACACATAATAAAATGGAAGTATCAAATGCCTCAATTACTATTGAGCATAAGGGTTTGCAAAACCTATTTTACAAAACATCACTACCATATCTCGTTAAAAATTGAACTTTTATACAAAAGTCAAACACTTTGTATATAGGTGCAAACAAGGCATAACACTACTTCCAAACAACTGCACATAGACCTAGCAAACACACACACATAAACAAATAAAATTTTTAAATGAGAAGTGACGGTAACCGTGTTATCACGGAAGTCAGGGGGTGCCTAACATATTCCCTCCGCTTAATCAAGCCCCCGAACCCTAACGAATTTCGGTTTTGCAGACCAGTTACACAGTGTCACATCACTAGGTCTTTGTGGAAACCTTTTCTCGGTTGAGTTAGCGCAACCATTTAAAAATAACCAACTGGCGACTCTGACCATATACATGTCGGACCTTTTCAAACTTGTTTTTTCAAACAAATCTCACCTAACATGAGAACACCAAAAGACAAGAACAGAAAGGGACAAATAAAAATCCCGACGTCGACAGGTGGTGACTCTGCTGGGGACATCCGGTAAGAGGGCTTAAGCCGCTATTCAAGCTTTTCAAAATAAAACTTTTATCTGCTTATACTACATTTACATTGAATGAATGTGTACTAATGCTTTATTTATTACACTTAGAGCTTCAACCCATATCTGCTTGTGATATTAGTGCTTCGCACATGTCACCATTTCCCTACGGTGAGACACGATGTATATGAATGTATGTTGTGCGGTCCCTCCATCAGGAGGCTATCCTGTCGGTGTTTGATTACTGGACTCATTGGGAGACTAATTCCACGAGGCACAGGAAAGGCACCACCCAGATTCACTCCAATTGAAAGATCAGATTAACTTTCCATCGAGTAAATTGCGATGATCTGGGGACCTTCATACCGAAAAGCCGCGAGAGTAGCCTAAGATAGGCTAGCCTCTGATAAACCAAACGCGGAGGGAAGTCTCTTCATACCTTCCCTTTTTCAAATTACATGTAAATTTAATTACTTGTAATTTAATTTCCATGTCAATCTCAATGTAATAGAAAATATAAAGGAGTATGTGAACATGCATTCCCTTTTTCATATCAAGACCTGTCATTCTGGGAGTGCTCATTTGTTGAGAATCGTGTTTGCTCTATGATTCTACCTTGGCGTTGTGAGCACATCTGTTGAAGCCTTAGTTTTGCATTCTACGATTCTGCCTTGGGTTGTGCAGACACTACGACTCTGAGATCAGATCTTGACACTCTATGCTTTTTGTCTTTATGCTCGTTGTCTTCATTTGATCTTTCTCGACTATGATCTCTGTCTTTGAATTGAATAGTAGACTCTACGACTCTGAGTGTAGTCTACGATTCTTGACTTGGCTTTGGCAGATGCTCGGTCGGCTCTTAGACAGGCTGTCTCTACGATTCTGAACATGACTTCCTCAGCAGACTACGGCTTCGAGGAAGTTCTTCTCGACACACTACGATCCTTCCTCGTCTCTCTTGGCAGTCGACGAACTCCGAGATCAACTATCTTGCAGACTACGATTCTGCCTTGATAGCTTTCGAGTTTTCCTTGACTCTCCTGGCAGACTACGATTTTTGGTGCAATGCTCGACGATCAGACAAGTCTATCTATTACATTATAAGATCAACATAACTAGCTTGATCTTTTTATATTTATTGTCCTTGTACATCATTTCTTTTTAAGGACTTTACAAAGCTTTTTTACTTATGTAGGATCAACCTAACATATTTGATCAATTTATTCTAAGTCCTTGTACATATGTTCCTATTATCTATCAAAGGACTTTACAATTTTTCTTAATGCAAGCATACTTGCATATTCATTCATATATATCATAATCAAATCATATATAAATAGGAATATCATTCACATGCTTATTCCTAACAAAGAATTTTGTGTCAATTTCATTTAATGTAAGCTTACAAGTGGGTAGATATTTAGAGAAAACCTCATTTGGAGGTTGAGTGGCTGGCTATAGCTGTGACAACCTAAAAATTTAGAAATCTTAAAAGATTAAATTAAAAGTTAAAGTTTAAAACCTAGAGTGGAAATAGAGGATTTAATTTTTTTAAAAAATTAAGAAAAATTTATACGGTTTAATAATTGAAAGAGATTATATAATAATAAATTCGACAAGCCATATTAAGAAAGATTATTGAATGTAACAAACCGTATTAAGAGGTTTAATAGACATTAAATTAAATGTCTAAGTCTAATATATTAGTATATAAATTATTTTATGATTTATGAAGGATATGTATGTTTATGTAATATGGTAAATATATTAAATGATATTAAGCTATATGTAAATAAATTGATATAAATAGTTTATAATGTGAGAAAATAAATTTATTAATTATTTTCTATATGTGATGTGTGCATAATCGGTGTACTATTATTTGGGAGTTAATAAATGTATATTATATATATTAAACGGAGAAATAAAATTGTTGGAAACAATTTGCGTAATGAAAAAAAAAGAGCGCGGATTAAACATATAATATTTATATATACTTTACCCAAAAGTATTATAATAAATTCTTATATGAAAATAATTTAATAAAGAAAGTATATTATATTTATCTTAATATCTTAATAAAGTAAATAAATTCTTAATTGAATTTATGAGGTAAGGATATTATATTATAATATCTTAAGTATGTAAATAATTGTATTTGAATGAGAAATTATGTGTAGCATAATTATTTTGTAAATATGTAATTCTAGTACGATATGTTATGATTTATATAATTTATATATTAAGAATGAGTTATATAAATTATGTGTTTTCGTATGGGAAAAAAATATTTTAAAGTGGGTGGATAAGTAACTTCATAATTAAAACTTAGTTACTAATTATTGGATAATTTTAAATTATTCAATGCAAGTATTATGTGATTTAAGAATATAAATAAGCCAAATAAGGCAATTATATTAAATCAAAAAGAGGGCCAATTAATTGAGGAGGAAGTATTCAGCAAGAGGCTAGAGGGAGCCTCGTTGGTCATTAATGTTGAGCATGTGATGGGAGTATGAAGTCAAAAGGCAACCAATGGAGATATGCCAAAAAAAAGTCATTTTGGGCAAAGTAACAAGCAAAGTAAAAAAAAAAGATTATTAAGAAATAGAGTACCCCATTTCCCTTGGGTTGCTCGACAATGAGGAGGGATAAGAGGGCCTTGTGGCCTAAGCTAGCATGTGGGAGACCTGTTAAGGAAAAAAAATTTAAAATTTGGCATAAGGGAGGGGGTGACACTAGGAGTGATCATTCGGTTATAACTGAACCGAATAGGCTATTTGGTTATAACCGAATACCGAATTATCCGTAATTTTACTATCCGAAACAGTAACTAAAATTTGGAACTAACCGAATTACCGAATACCGAATTACCGAATTGTACGTTCGGATATTCGAATAATAACCGAACCTGTGCTCTTTTTAAAATTAACAATACAGCAGCAGTTTAATGTTTAAACTTAACAATACAGTAGCAGTGCAACAGCAAATTAAATGTCCTTAACAAAGTTTATGACTTAAACAAAGTATAATTATAATCTAGCAACATCCAACATCCAACATGCAACAAGAAGTCAGCAACTAGCAGCAACATGAACATCAGCAGCAAATTGTAGGCTTTTCAGCAGCTAGCGTCCAGCAGCCAGCAGCCAACAGCCAACACCCAGCAGGCTAACAGTGCAAGTTGTGCAACAGCCAACACTCAACAGCAACATGAACAACAATGAGCAACAACAACATGCAACACAAGCAAGCCAAGTCACATGAAAATTGACATCGATTATGAACATACAGAACAATTATTATATGATCCTTGGGTAGAGTTGGATACAAATTCAGGTTTCTTGCAGGTAACTTATTTTTTTTTCCCAACAAAACTGAAAGCCCATTCTGTTTCGGGAGGTTAATTCTTCCTCTAAATCTCAGTTTCCTACCCTCATCAAGTTCATTGGAATTCAAACTCTCTACATTTGTAACTGTATTTGTCCTAGGTAGAAAAAGCAAAAAATAAACCCCTTATAAAGTAATAACAACTACTGGGAGAAACCGGTGCAAATCCCCATCTCTAATTCGGGCATTTACACATACAGCATCCAGAATATTCAGAGTCCAAGTAAAAGAACCATAGATTTTATGAGAAATATATATCTAAACTAACGATTGAGTTTAAAATTGCATATACCCAATCTAATAAAGATCAAAACAGAAAGAGGGTTAGTACTTGAACCTCCAAAAAGATCTTCACAGTGATAGCGAAGCAACCATATGAGGAAGACCCAGAAGAAGAAACACAAGCTAGCTGCTGCCGCAAACCAAATCAATCACAGGAATCGAGGTTACAGGGTTCAAAATCAACAAAATCCCACCAAGAAAGAAGCTTGAAGCACTAGGGTTCTTGCTTAAGAATCTACTAAAGGTTGAGATAAAAGATGAATAGCAATAATGATGAGATCGAGACTCGAGAGGCAAGAGTGAAGAGGCTGAGGAATTGTGAGATACTGAGATGATGAGATCTGGGACAGGGAGCGGGCGGCTAGGGCAAAATGGGAGAACCGAGTTTGAGTTTGAGTTTGAGTCTGAATGTCTGATAGATAGTCATAGATAATTAGATAGTAGATAATATTATAAATTAATTTTTTTTAAGTATTAAGATTCGGTTATTCGGATATTCGAATAATCTGTTTTTTGAAATCGAAATCGAAATCGAATCTTGAGTAATAATTCGGATATAACCGAAATTGTAAAAAAAATCGAAAAACCAAAATAATTCGGTTAAAAAAATTCGGTTCTGTTCGATAATTCGATTTTATCCGTTTTTTGCTTACTCCTAGGTGACACCTGACCCTTCAAGGGGGATTAACTTCATGGGCAAAATTAATTCATATCTCATATATATGAGCTTAGGTGTCACAATATCATGTTAGCCATATTATTTATCTAGATTTGTAAGCAAGAAGACAGAGAAGAGGAGAGCTAGCCAAAAGAAAGAGAGAGAGAGAGAGCATGAAAAACAAATAGACATGAGGTAGAGAGAAGGAAGTGGTCGGCAGCCCACGAGGGAAGAAGGAAGAGGAAATTTTCCATATAATCCACATAAATTATCTACCTTGGGAAGAAGAATAAAGATAGCATCAAACAAAGGTATAAATCTAAAAACCCCAAACTAATTTAATGCATTTTATTTTGGTGGTTTTAAATCAAATCGTGGACTTATGATTCTAAACTCAAAAACCTTAGATCTTCATGTTACATGATGTTTTATGTGTAGATCTTACAATTTTGGATATTAACAAGCTTGATCAAAGAAGAAAAATGAGAACAATTTATAAAGCTAAGAAAAGCTAGTGACTGCTGCCCGTAAACAGAAAATTCGGGGTTAGTTAGATTGCTCTTAAAATTCTGGGCTTTTGGTATGTTGTAGTACATTGAATATTCTTTCCATAGACTTTGGAACGGACTAAATCTGACTTCAGATAAAAGAGTTATGTCATTTTAAAGTAGCCGAGTCAAAATTGAAAACCCATTTCAGTTCAGTCCCTTTGGACGAATTTCTGGGCTGATATGTTTGGAATCTAGAAAAATATCACCAGAGGAAAGTTGTAGGTACGAAAGTTAGCTTCGTGTGGGCACAAGAATTGCTCAAAAATGTTTTAACTTAAGAATTGTTTTGAAACGAGAGAGTTATGACTGTTTTAGCGAGATAGGATAAATCTGGGGAAAAGGTGAAAATCGTTATGTACGTCCACTTTTGGCGAATTATTTGGACTGCCTAATGATACTTAATAAGGAGTTTGATATTTTTTAAAAATAGTCTCATATGATATGAAAATTATATCAAAAATTAGATCAATCGAAGCTATGAACAATGTGTGAGAAATTGGCGAAGTACATGATTCCTTAAGCACTGCAGCTGTGAAAACCCGAATTTTAGAAATTATTAAGATAAGAATTTAATAAATAAAATTCTTATGATGAGATGTTTTGAGTTTGAGTATGTGTATATATGTGACATATATTGTGAAATATGTGGTTTGGTGTAAATAGAATTATATATTCATATATTGGGGAAAAATAGGTTTAATAGTTAATTAAACCGTTAAAGAAAATAAATGAAGTTGTTTCGAAAAGAAAAATTGCATGAATAATATTAGTTAATTTAATTAGTTAAAATTATATTGTGAGATAATATAATTTGATTGTTATGCCTTATGGGCAATGAAAAAAATTATTATGAATTAAGTTTCATAATTAATGTGAGTGATTCACTTAATTAAAATAAAAAATTAATGCGAATATATTTGTTTAATAAATGGGAGATTAATATATTACATATAAATGTAATATGTTAATGTAGCAAGATTGTGAGTTTTAAGTAAATAGTTAAAATATTTATCGAATAAAATAAATATTTTAAATTGGAATATTTAAGGAATGAAATAAACATTTATTTGGAATGGTTATGGGGTAATTATTTAAAGTGTTATAATATTGATGGAATGGAAAATATTCCAATTTAATTAAATAATTAAATTAGAGAGATTGTGATTTGTTAAATAAAGTTATAGTTATATTGGTTAAGTTATTTAATCAAATAAAGTGTGACATTTGTGAACCATATAATAAGTGAATGATTAAAATAAATAAGTTGATGGTTAATTGGGTTTAACCAAACAAGGCATGGAGACCTTCCCATTTTGTAACTGCTGAGACTCTTGTGTAAAACTAACAAGTCGCATAGTTATTTGGTTTTACGTTTATTTTTTAGTCTGAGAGAGAAAATAAAGAAGATGAAGAAGAGATGAAGAAGGTTTGAGAGAAAAAGAATTCTCTAGGAATCTTGAGAGGGAGAAAACTCTAGAAAGGAAGAGGAAGCAAGTGAATTCTTCATCATCTATCTAAGACTAACAAAGAATCAAAGGTAATAAACTCACTTTAAAATTTTTAGTTTTTGTTTTCTCCAAGTTAGTCTTTGTAAGTGGATTTTGATGGAATTATTTTTGAAGAAGTTGATATATGCGTTAATAGATATATATATATATATATATATATATATATATATATATATATATATATATATAATATGATTATTATCATCCATTATTGGATTTGAATCAAGCAAATTGGTGTTTTTGGTGTTAAAGAAGAAGAATTTGGTTGTGGGTTAAAATATATATTTTGGTCTAGTTTGAGACTAAAATTGATAATGAATCCATGTTGTAAAACTTAAATTGATGATGGATGTTGTAAGAACGTTGAAAAACAAAAAGAACGCAAGTGGAAAGAATCAATTTGGTTAAGAAACGAATTCGTAGTGTATGAATTCGCTAAATATGTTAAAACATTAAAATTTAGTATGAACATGAGTTTTGGTTTAAGATTTGTGTTAGTTAATATTTTTTTAAATCATTGATTCTTTTGTATGATGTAGTTCTATGAATTACGAATCCATAGAGTTGAAAACGGACTGATTTGGATGTGTATAACTCGAGTTATGAAGGTTGGAAGGAGAAAGGGTTAAAAATTCGCAAAAATAGCAAAACTGGAAAAAAACCGTGCACCTTTCTACTAGGGGGCGCTGCAACGCTGCCCCCAAGGCTATTTGGGGCACTACAACACTGGAATAGTAGTCAAGTAGGACTATTTTGTCCCCCTGTAGTAAAACAACCATGATGTTTTCATACGAACTTAAATTGAGGTGATTAAGGATGATTCAGAAAGATAACGAATAGACCTACAACTTTCATTCTTTATGTTTTTCAATTTGAGGTCATTAGTAGGGGTCAAAATGGCCATCTTTGGGACTAATGTGTATTCGGAGGCAATCGGACAGCGTCGGGCATGTACGTATTCAAGTGTAGCGCTTCTGACGATAAAAGATGTTGTTCTAAGTTATAAATCATGAATATTAGTAAATATAATGATGTTTCACATTAATAAATGATATTTTAGATAAATTGTATAAGCATACTAAGCGTACGCAAGAATGACGAATCGGGCGTGCGACGAATGAACGTCAAAACGTCGTGTCAAGTGTTAATGAACTTAAAAAGTGTTTTAATTAAAATGAAATGAACATTATAAGATATGGAATGGGGTTAATATACACCAATAAGGAGTCATAGAAAGACTTAAACACTTGAATGAACTTCGAGTATGACTAAGAAGAAATATAGTGAGATATAAGTTGAAAGTTAACATAATCAAATTAAACATTGTGTATTAATTAATAGGAAGGGTTATGGGATGTAGAGTAAAGTTTACATTACAACTATTATGCATTGCTATGTGACTAATAGTTGATATGCATGATTATATAATTGTGTAGGGCACGTGAAGTGAAGATATTTATAAGCTGTTAAATTGTTATTGGTAAACAACGATCAAAACAAGTCTTTTAGTTCCTATTTTTTATGTGAACTTGATGATGATTTGTTTTTAATCTGTATTGCAAAGAGTATGATGTATTTCTTATGTTATAAGTATCAAATGTTAAGGTCAATTTATGACTACATCGGTTGAGTAATAACTGCTAATTGGGTTATTGAACTCAATCTTTATTTGATATGTGATGTACAACATGTATAATGTGTTTAGACAGATGTTTATGATGTATAAGATGAGCATGTTATTTATGTGCTACGTGTTGCATGAAAATTGTTAGATTTGCTGGGTTGTCGAGCTCATCCTTGAAAATAACCATTTTTACAAGTTAAGGATTCAAGGTAATGATATGTGCTACTTAAAAGATATGAATCAGATGTAATGCATGAAGATTTATGTACTTTGGCTGAGTTGTTATTATTTTGAACTATGTTTAACGTTCCGGATGATGTATTTAATAATGTATGATGTTTAATAGATGTTGAGTTATAAAGTTTAAATTGTGTTAGATGTATAAAGGGTATTGTAAGTTTTATTTATTAACTCTGATAAAGTGAGTAATAAACTAAGTATGGTTCAAAGGTAAGTAAAGATAAATGTTTTGAGAAATGTACTTAATAATTTATGATGTGAAACTTCATATTTAGTTGTAAAGTTTGAGCTACCCAATGTATATGAAATATCCAGCTGAAATGTTTGATATTATATAAAACCCCTGATGAAGTGACTCATAAAATGATTTTGATTCAGAGATGTGTAGACGATAAAGGTTTTGATTCAGGGAATTATAGTAAGAACACAGAAAGTTTAAATTTTTCTGCATTTTATTAAGTTTAACATCGAATAATGATGTAAAATCCTAAGTTAGACGTATTGTTAACGACCAAAGTTGATAGATGAATTGTATTAATTTTGGGATCGTTACAGTTGGTATCAGACCTGTAGGTTGTAAACCTTTACCTAAGGCTACAACCTTAGAGAAGAAAGGTGAAGATTGTAAAGAATGAACTCAATTAGAGTTTGAACAATAAGAAATAAATTTAACAAATGTATAGAGAATAGATTAAAATATATATGAGAATATTCAAAGAAGAATCTTAAGGTATTTAAAGGATATGAATATAAAGTTACTCGACTCCAGTAATAAGATATTAAGTGTTATTAAATAGACGATGTCTACATGATGAAGATGATTAAGATAATAAGAATGAACTTAAATAGAGTTTAATTGATGAAAATTCAAAGAATGCTTATAAAATAAGTTAAGATAATATGAATAGGTTCAAAGAAGAACCTGAAAATCCAAAATATCAAGGAACACCTGAGTTGAATAATCAAAAGGCAACATGATTAATTTGAGAGAGAGGAAGATCATAAAACCAAAACGATCATAAATAGAAGAAGAATAATAAGGGGAGATGATTATAGAATAAGGTCACGACGTGATATGTTTAAGTTGTAAAATGATAGAGGATCTATAATGACTGAATGGTTATAGCTTGATGCTATAATGAGAAGGTACTATGAAATAGTACGAGGTAAACTCACGCAGATTTATAAATGATGCGGTACAAAAAATTCATATCGAGCAAAAAGCAAGTTATGAACAAGATAGAGTTAAGTGAGATTTCAATTAAGGACTCATGTGATGGCTGAGTTGTACAAACCATTGTATGGGCGAGGGTTTTGTGTTTGCACTCAGTTTATCGCATTGATAATCATTGAAATGGTTGTGTCGTGCTATTAATATATATGTGGCGAAAAGGTGATTCTTTTCTCATGTGTATATTTGATAGTTATAGACTATTAAGATTAGTCAGATATTATTAGGATTAAGTGCGAGTTGTAATGACCCCAAAATTTATACAATTTAATTCTCGACTTCGGTCGTTAATAATACATTTAACCTCTAATTTTACATAATTAAACGATAATACAACCATTGAAATTTACGGAATAATTTAAATTTTTTATTACAAACTATCTTCGTTCCCAAAACCTTCAACCTTTACATCTAAATATCTCAGAATCATTTTAATACTACAATAGTTTACATTCGCAAAACAATATTACAATTCAAAATTAATACATTATTCGAAACATTAGACATGGTTTACAAGAATAACAACTTAGCTAGGATATTAAATCTTCATATATCACTTTTGATCCATAACAATCAAGTAGCACATGGCGTTACCTTCAATTCTTGAATCTGCAAAAATGGTTATTTGCAAGAATGAGCTCGACATTTCGAGAAAAATCTAACAATTTTCATACATCACGTAAAGTACATAATAACATACTCTAACATACAAGAATAATCATAAACAAACATAGCATGCATGTTATAGTTCACATAACAACTATAAAGATTGAGTTCTTTACTCAATCAACATTCATAGTTCAATCATCATAGTCATAGATTGACTTTCACATTTCATACTTTTGACATATATAATACATCATACACTAAAATTTTAAAGCAGATCATCATCAAGTTCACATAGCAAAAAGGAATTGAAAGACTTGCCTTTACCATTGTTTTACCAACACGCTAATACTTCTCGTCCTTGCACAACCTACACTGTATGTGAGATTGATAATAAACAAAATCAATACTAGATCTCATGATCAAATATATTCTAAGACCTTACTTTATCTTATTATCCTTTATAATGTCTTTATAGACATCTAACTATGTTTTATATGCCACTCAGTTTTATTTTCATTTTTATCACCACACATGCTAGACTATCGCACATGTAGTTTAATGTGTGTATATCACACCATTTTATTATACCACTTTAGTTTCAAAAATGCATATTCAACACATTGTTTACATGTTTAATTTTCCTTCAAAAATCAAAAATCGCCCTTTTCGATTTCATTCTATTATTATTCTTGTATTATCATCTTTTCATACTCAGATGCACATAACATCCAATATTAGCCATTAATTAGACACTTTGTATACCAAAGTTTAGAAACACTATTACTTTTAGGCATTTTATCGAGCATGTTATGTGCACACATTAACTTATCTCAACTCTTGATCTTAAATAGTTAATTATGCATAAAATATGATAACACATATCTATACTCATTACATATGTCAAAACATATTTTTAATCATCAAAATATATCATCACCCAAAATCTTAATTCAAACAGAATTATAAAACTCATCTTCACAATTTCTTTAACAAAACGTTGTTTTCATTTTTAACGTAACTTCGTTAATTTACATGTCCGCTTTTGTTCCTTCTTATATAGAATTAACCCTTACTCGGTGTACTAAAATCTCATCTAGGCCTTAAAGTCGGACCCTTATCCATCTAAACCAGATTACGTAATTCATCAACTAGTCTAGAAAATTTCATTTTACGGACATCCTTACTAAACAATTTATTTCGAACATGATCCGGTCCATAAAATAGCTCAATCACGAGAGTCTAGCTAGTAAACTTCCATATCTACAACTTCGCGGTTTAAGTTTCTTGATTCAAAACACACGAATTTATATGAATTTTTCAAAGTCGAAACCGTAATGATTTTGATTTTCCGGATGATTATTTTCCTTCGAACCCGACCTTACTAAAACAGACATTGCAAGAAATCTACAAAGAGTTTTCATGTGATTCCACTTTCAGAATATAGCTTACTTCCATATCTTCGATTACTTTCCAACTCATTATACCCAAAGAGGTATGAATTTCACAAGATTTGTTTACAATTACTCAAAACCTACGAATTTTGTTCTTCAAATTTTCTTTCACAAACCACTTTTCCATGAATATAATTACTCAATACAACTTCTATATAACAATTATCATAGAACTACATTATGAAGAACATAAAAATATAATTAAAACAAGGAATTTAGATTAAAACCTTATTAGTATGAATTTAAGAGAGAGATGGAGATGATGATGATGGGGCTTGTTTTGTCTTCTCAAAGCTTTCCCTTCTTCTTTTTCTTCCTCTTCTTCTTCTCCTACAACTCTCTCTAACTCTCTTCTTCTTTCTTTGGTTTGTTTTCTATAACTAACATACTAACTTGTAGTATATACATAAAATATACAAAACTAGTAATATATAATATATGTAACTCCTAGTAATTATTAGATATACTAATTACTAGTTAATACATAGGTTACACCAACTTGAACTTGAAAAACCTAAGACCATGTTTGGCAAATACTCATTATTTTAATTAATCAATAGCTTAACATCAATCAATCTCATCAAATTGTCACATAATTATATTTACTTGTTAATTATAATTTAGTAAACAATCATCACATAACTCATCTAATTTAATTATCTCAATTAAATTAGAACTATAACATAAAATTATTATATTAATTAAATTAAATACTAAATATTCATTTAATTAATCTACTACACTTAATTACATTACTCTATAATCAAAACCAAATTTATTTATTTAACTCAATAAATAATTCAATTAAATATTTATATATATTAAAATTAATATATAACATTCTCTTCACATCAATTCACATATTCTACAATATATGACATACACATACTCACACCCAACATATCTCATAAATAATATTTTTATTTATAAATTCTAAAAATCTGGGATGTCACACGAGTTCTTAAAACTCATACTTATGGTAAGTTGATGACTCATAATCATATGTATGTTTGAACCCCCTAAGCGTATTGACAGTCCCTGATGGGTTCTTGGACTACATATTGATAGAAAAAGTTCCTAAACTCATATTATTGTGGCAAGTTCTTGAACTTCCAATGTGTGGTAAGTTTGATGAGCTATACTGGGTATATAAAGATTATAAGTTGAGTACTAAGAATTTTTGGTATAGTGAACATTGATGGTGCTGAAGATAGATAGAATGATTAAGTAATGAAGAAGTGGAGTAAAGATTGAAGTTAATGGAGGAAAAACTGGATATTCCAAATCTTCTAGCTATGTTAGATTTTCGAAATTTATTGACTTCGTGCTGATGTTTGCACTTCTGTGTTTTTGAAAATATTATATCAAATAATTGAATCAATGAATTTTTAAAACAGTGTTGTTATTCTTGTGTCTATGCTAATTATTTCGGCTAGATAAAAATGATTTTAAATTATCAAAATGTATTTTATATAATCATGTACATCATTTAATATGGTGTAGAAATAATAAACGATGGAGTCATCAATGCAATTGAACCTGGTGTTGGATATGATCATCAGATCGTCAGCCCACTATGGTATAATGTAGTATGACAAATTCGCAAAATGACGGAATCCTCAACATACTATTAAGACGGTATTGTATCATGACATCATAAACATGTTTTTAGTTTTCTTTAAACTATGAAAGATATGTCAGTTGGGTTGTTTTAAAAAAATGTTTTCTAAGAAAGGTATACCAATTGTGTTGGTTAAGAATTTATATATATATCTCAATTGATGTCCGAATTAGAAGTCTATGCTATTTGATCCGGCTAGACGAATATTGAAAGATGTTTATAAAATTTGAACGTTCTTTGTCAAACTATACCAAACCAAATTGTTTTGGTGCGGATTCAGATGTTGAGAAGCTGAGGTGAACAATTTTAACAGCGGACATGTTATCGTAGACAATGATTTTGAAAGTAACGAATATAGTCGTTACGATGTTAAGATGTAATACGTTGTGCACGATATAGGGGTACGATAGGCTGATCACCTAGAGTGCTTGCATAGAGTGTTTTCAGTCTGTGTGATTGCTAAACATTCAGTTAAAGATGGTTTACATTGGTGATGCACTATTAAACCTGGAGAAGAGTTCAAGGTCTTATGACCCCTCGATATGACTTTAAATCTTTTAAATTCCTGAGTTATTCATACTATTTCCCAATTATTGAGCAATCGCGGAAGATTCTTATTATTCTGAAAGGAGAAAGTGGAAAGAGGGATATTTCTTAGAAAATAGTAAGTTATAGAATGCAATGTGTCGTGAGAAGTAAATTAAACAAACTATAATAAATCCAAGAAAGAAATGAAATTTCAGAAAGGGAAGGGATAAATTTAGCTGATGATGAGTAATGATGAAAAACTTTTAAAAGAGAAAGATGTGAAGAATGTGATGATTTTAGAAAGATCTTTAGAGAAAGAATTTGGTTATAGAACTCAATGAATGAATAGAAATTAATGAAAATCCATTTTGATAAATTAAATGAATGAATATTAGTAAATTAAAATTTTGAGAACGAAAATTTTAGAAGAAGGGGTGAATGTAATATCCCAAGCGTTTATGAATTAAGAATGTGACAATGATACTTAGAAAAAGATAATGAATGGGTTAAAGAATATATAATACTCAAAATATAATGTAGTTTAAGTGAAGTTTATAAAATAAAGTTTGCGAGAATTTATTGAGAAAAAGAATGGAATAGGAAATATAAAACCTATATTAAGGTAATGCGTTGAAGTTATTATACAATAATTTTTTTTTTTTGAGGGAGATGTGATGTAAACTATGTAAAAAAGATTTTGTTGATTCTGAGGACGGAATCCTTATAAGGAGGGAATGATGTGACAACCCAAATTTTTAGAAATTATTAAGATAATAATTTAATAAATAAAATTCTTAAGATGAGATGTTTTGAGTTTGGGTATGTGAATATATGTGATATATTTTGTGAAATATGTGGTTTGGTGTGAAGAGAATTATATATTCATATATTGGGGAAAAAGAGGTTTAATAGTTAATTAAACTATTGAAAAAAAATAAATGAAGTTGTTTCGGAAAGAAAAATTACCTGAATAATATTAGTTAATTTAATTAAGTTAAAATTATATTGTGAGATAATATTATTTAATTGTTATGCCTTTTTAGCAATGAAAATTATTATGAATTAAGTTTCATAAATAATGTGAGTGATTCATGTTGGTCGATTTCACAATCGAATAAAACACACGAAAGTATACGCGGTCAACAAGTAATATAGGATAATCAGAGTGTCTTACCCATGAAGACGAAGTCTTATAAGCTAGTCAAATACTAAGGTAAGTTCTATACTGTCTGTAGAAACTTGAAATTTTCTGCATACCTGTTACTAACATTTCAAGAGGGCATAATACCGAAAATCACACCGGAGAAGGCCGTTTCATCTTAGAGATAACCCTCAGATACTCAGTCAGTCCCGAAAACAACACCGGGAAAGACAGTGTTAACCTCAGAGATAACCCCGAGGAGTGCAGTTGCGGTTCCGGAGATAACCCCAGAGATGCTCGTTTCAACCTATGTAGTCAGCTTCAACCTCGAAAATCACACTGAGGCACTCAGCTCCAAACCCGGAGATAACCCCGGGAGGTCAGGCACACCTCAGATATATCCCTGAGGACATCCAGCGCTTGCAGCAGCCCAATCTCAGAGATAACCCTAAGCAACGACTATTTTATCAGCCCAAACTAGAGATAACTCTGGTGAGGGGAAAATCGTCATTTTGCCACCTCGATCCCATATTGCACCATCTCAACAACAGTTCAACATACATTCTACACAGCAATGCCCCACAAGAACCAAGGAGTTCCAATCCCGAGTGACTACTACGCAAGGTAGCACACTGGATAAAATTTGAAGCTTGAAGACCAAGGGCATGGTCCCATATTCCTGACTTCTGACAACCTCTAATCCCATGTCATGGCGTATCTTTCGACAATAGCACTCCGTAAAAAGACTTCTACACCTCAAGCAGAGGCTCGGATTGAAGTTCTACAAGTTCGAGTAGATAATATGTTGCACACATGCACGTACTTCGAGTCTATAGAACCCGCGGAGCCTGGTGTACCCCGGGCAGCTGCAGGTACATCTGCAACTATCGCAGGTGTACCTGTAGCTCTCCCCTCTATAAATAGAGGGCTTGGGGTGGCCATTTTTTAAGAGAAAATGGCGAGGAAGCCCTGTCCAATTTGCTTTGTACACGCCCTAAACTGAGTGCTTTCTCATTTTAAAAACTTGCGAGCTTATATTCAGTCATATTTTCACCGGTGGGAGCCAAGTGTTCATCTATTTAAAGCTATAAAAGTCTTCTTTGGCAGTCCACTGTAAGCCTTCTTACACATTTTAAAGCCTTTCTCTTCTACTTTGCACACACCTTTCTTCACATTGAGAGTCGTGTTGCATGTGTATGTCCGACATTCGGTCCGTGGCTTTTATTTCCTTTTGTGTGTGTGTGTGTGTGTATATATATATATATATATATATATATATATCAGGCTTGGAGTTTACTTGGTGGCCTTTTACTGATTTATTTACATTCCGTTCTACCTGGAGTTTACTTCGTGGTAGTTGATCGTTTTTACTGCCTTATTTACATTCTGTCCCACCTGGAGTTTACTTCGTGGCGGTTAATCATATGTATTGCTTTATTTACATTTTTGATCCCCCATGGAGGTGCTTCGTGGTGGTTAATCATGTCTCTCTATATATATTTACCGCTTTTATATATTTACATTTCTGATCCCCCATGGAGGTGCTTCGTGGTGGTTGATCATGTATTTATATATATTTACAGCTTATATATATATAACTTCTTACTGCTTTCATATAAATTGCGACATCATGTGAGCCTAGGAATTATGTGCTCACAGATTCAGTCTACTAAATTTAGATTCGGTTCCCGTGATGGACATTTTTAGCTGTAAGCAGCTTGTAAATTATTCATGGTGTTTGAATTTCCTTAGATGACTTTCATGCCCATGAGGAGTTTGACACTACTTTATACATTATTTTCTCGAAGATGCTTCGTATCTCGAAAACAAAAGCAATCAAGACGAACATTTATTAAAATAGAAGTATCAAAGGCCTCAATTACTATTGAGCACAGGGTTTGAAAAACCTCTTTTACAAAAAAAATCATTGCTATATCTTGTTTAAAACTGAATTTTTATACAAATTCAAACCCTGTGTATATAGGTGCGAACGAGGCATATCACTACTTCCAAATAAATTGCACATTGATCCACACACACACACACATTCATATAACAGTTTAATTGAAAAGTGACGGTCACCATGATAACACGGATGTCGGGGGTGCCTAACACCTTCCATCCGCATAATCAAGTTCCCGAACCCTAATAAATATCGGTTTCACAGACTAGTTTAGTAGTGTCACATCACTGGGTCAATGTGCAAACCTTTTCTTGGTTGTGTTGGTACAACCATTTAAAAAAACCAACTGGCGACTCTTATAGTCAAACCGTCGATATATAAATGTCAGAAATTTTCACAACTTATTTTTTCAAACAAATCTCACCAAACATGAGAACACCAAAAGACAAGAACAGAAAAGGGACAATAAAAATCCCGACGTCGACGGGTGGCGACTTTGTTGGGGATTCCAGTAAGAGGACTTAAGCCGCTACTACAAGCTTTTCAAAACTATTACATGCTTGTGTGTGGATGTTGCATTTACATTTTTTTGATGAATGTATACAAATGTATTTTAGTTACTGCACTGCAATATATCTATCTGTGATATTAGTTCTTCACACATGTCATCATTCCCATAACGGTGATATACGTTGCATGTGAATGTATGTTGTGTGGTTCGTCCACCAAGAGGCTATCCTGTCGATGTTTGATTACTGGACTCGTAGCGAGACTAATTCCAACGAGGCTCAGGAAAGGCACCACCCAGATTTACTCAAGTTGAAAGACCAGATTAACTTCCCATCTAGTAAATTGCGATGATTTGGGAGCCTTCATGCCAAAAAGCCGCGAGAGTAACCTAGGATAGGACAGCCTTTAATAAACCAAACGCAGAGGAAAGTCTCTTCATGCTTTCCATTTCTAATTACTTGTAAAGACAATTACTTGTAATTTTATTCCATGTCAATCTCTATGTAATGGAAAATATGAAGAATATGTGTGCATGTATATTAAGTCTTGACATGCTATCAAATGACACCCATTTTATAGGATAATATTCCTAAAATGGACACATTATGATAACATGTAAACATTTTATACATTCCTTGAGACTAAACAACATAAGTTTTTGTAGGAAAACAATTGGGTCTGTTACCCATTCAAAGTCCAAAAAGGCCACGAGCTTAAATCCAATTATGTCTTCATCTGACCAGTCTAATATTGTTCCTGTCTCTCGAGAAGAGTTTGATGAATTAAGTAAACAAATTATAGATTTGGATGTTCTACTTAAAGAAATACACCAGTCTGCTTAGGGTTCACGAATACCCATACATGCATAATCCTCTACACAGGGAGGATCACAAGGTTCGGATAAAATAATTTTGGAACTTCAGTTGGATACAACCAACAAAATTCCTGAAAACACCCATCTTAAAGAAGATCTAGACACCAGTGATATTAGGAAAAAAGGTCCTTCAAATGGAAGAGACCATTCAGTTTATAAAAGGGATTGGTGCACACGGGAGCGTTTCCTATGCTGATCTTTATATATTCCCTGGTGTTCATTATCCAGAGAAGTTCAAGACTCCTGACTTTGAAAAGTATGATGGGTTGGGAGATCCTTACACACACTTGAAGGTATTCATAGGAGAACTCATATCTTATGCCGAGGATGAGAAGCTCAGAATGCAGCTGTTCCAAAAGAGTTTAACTAGAGAAGCCCGATCATGGTATACCAGATTAGACAATTCTAAAATACATAGTTAGGAAGAGTTAGCTCATGCCTTCCTCACTCAGTAGAGCTTCTAGTCGTAGATGGCTCCTGACCGGTACCAAATTACCAAGGTCAAGAAATGGTCTAATGAGTTATTTAGAGAATATGCTCAAAGGTGGAGACGCCTTGTTGCTTAAGTTATTCCTTCATGACAGAGTCAGAAATGGTGATGACTTTCATAGACATGCAAGAAGCTCCTTTCTATGAGAGAGTCTTAGCTGGCATTGGCAAACCATTTTCTAAAATGATTAAACATGGAGAGATGGCTGAGATGGGATTGAAGTCGGGAAAAATTCAAGACCTAACCACTCTGAAAGTTGTTGCTGAGCACCTCCAGTCCGGAACTTATGGAAACAACCCCCGGAGGGTTCATAAAAAGAAAGAGGAGGATGTTTCCTTGATACTACAAGGTCATAAAGGCAGTCAGAACATGCCTATCCAGAGGAAAAACTACTCCCCTTTTCCAACACAGTCGTTCAACCCCACATTGCCAAATGGTGGAGAAGTCCGATGCAATCGAGTGTTCACACCCCTAGGGGATTCACTCGAGAATGTTCTCAATCTTCTGACTACTCATAAGAAAATTACACATCTTCTTCCACCAACCAACCCTAATGGGAAGGGTTACAATGCTACACGAAAATGTGCTTATCATGCTGGGGCACCGTGATATGACACTCAGGATTGCTGGGCCTTAAACCACAAGATCTAGGACTTAATCGACATTGGGGAGATTGTGGTGACTAAACCCGACCAACCTCATGTGCAAGAAAACCCTCTTCCTCAACACAAAGAAGAAGAGGTCAATATGATTAATTGGAGCAGTGGACAAAGTTCCAATTACGTTGTTGAATCTTCCCAAACCAGTAAGGACGGTGCTGACAAACGGGATTACATACAGTTCCAATTCATGATGGAACAAAAGATTAAGGCTCTTTCCAAGCAAGTAGACCAATTAGCAGAACTGGTGATTCATCAACACCAAGTCACACGCCAATTAGTCAGTCAGGAACATGCTAGTCTCCTTCTTTTTGTCATGAATACTCCATCATCACCTTCAGAAAGCGAAACACTAGAGGATACAAGTTGCAAAGAGCAAGTGCCAAAACCCGTCGGGATTTTGCCAACAAGAGGGAATTTACATACCTTGGCCAACCTATGATGGAGATATTTTAGATGCGAATTAATGAAGGAAGAATTAAATCCCATCTACCTCAAATCAATCCCCATTCCAGACGGTTCAATTCTAATGGAGTATGCAAGTATCACTCTCATTCTCGCGGTCACAACACAGAAGAATGCTGGGCACTCCGCCACCTAATTCAAAATTTAATTGATAGTTGTGTCCTGTAAATGGCAGATGATGACACTTTGTCCTATAAAATGGAAGGACGACGTAGCAGTTATAGACACCTAATTCAAAATTTACTCGAGAGTGGGAACATATGTCCTACAAAATGGAAGGATGGCGTAGCAGTTATATCCGCTGAGGATGATTTTGCCGCCAGTCCACTCACAATACAAGCAATTAAACTCAAAGGTGCTGACAATCCTTTGAAAGTGGTTGCACCAGAGCCGATTCTCTTGCCATCAAGGCCACAATATCCTGTTGTTAGCCTGAAAAAGTCCCATTGAATTATGGGCAGGCTAAAGGAGCTACCTCACATATAACTGCTACAGTGTCAAAGGAGAATCCACTATATCTTCCCCATCGGGTGATGAAACCTACCATCAATTCAAATGGGAAAGTTCCCATGGAGAAAATTGAAGAGTTCCTCTGTACCATGGGCCATAACGAAGCCAAGGTGGTTTTAAGCTTGAGAGAAGCTCCACAAAAAATTTCCATATTGGACTTAGTTTTCTCTTTCGAAGATCACATGAAGATCTTGTTAAGGGTCTTAGAAGAAGCCCACTTGCCGAAATTAGTGGATGTGGAAAAATTCCAACATCTGGTTGATCACATTTTTAACAACAATGCGATATCTTTCGCTGATGACGACATACCCACTGAAGGGACTGGTCATTGCAAGTCGTTACACATATCAGTTTTATCCTCCGAATACATGGTGGGAGGAGTCTTGATAGATGGAGGTTCATCTTTGAATATCTGTCCTTATGCTACCTTGGAGAAGATGAATATCAACCCCAAGAAGACCAAAAGCAGCCATACGGTTATCAAAACTTTTGATGGGTCCCGACAAAATGCTGTTGGAGAGATTGAACTGCTAGTGGAGATTGGTCCACATACATTCAACATATCCTTTCACGTGCTCAGAATAGCTACAGGATACAACCTACTTTTGGGAAGACCGTGGATTCATATGGCAGGAGCCGTCCCTTCCAGCCTTCATCAATAACTCAAATACATTATCAACAATAGCCTAGTCACTGTTAATGCTGAGCCGGAATGTCCTGAACAAGGTGACATACCACTCATTAGCTTCAATTAAGAAGTTGAGCTGGTCAGTTTTTATGCCTTGGAGGTGAGCAACACTCATTACCATCCCTTTAGGGCGCCACCTCTCACACCCAAGATTTCTTCCGAGGTAATATCGACCACTCAAGAGATGATATCATTGGGTCATCAACTTGGACAAAGGTTGGGCAAAGATCATCAGAGTATTAAGCATCCAATTCAAGTTTCCAGTCAAACAGGGACAGCTGGATTAGGCTATTATGCTAGCTCCAGTCATAGGAATCCTAATAAGCACAAACAAATTCCTTTTATCTTCAGCCATACGACGATTATCTCCACCTACCGATCCTGAGACTATACAGTCGCTGGTAAAGGTTCTAGCCCATGTTATGGCTATGCTATTTCCCAAACCAATATTGGTTAAAGCAAAAGATCGAGGTCCTGATTCTTGATCCCAAAGTGGAAGAGAGGGAATGAAAACATAAACAAAACATCACCAGGAGTTTGTCTTATCTACGAATCTTTTTTCATGATGAGCACACAAATAGATACACTCCAGACGATGATTGTCCCGACATTATGGTCATAATTTAGGAGAAGGAGGATGATGATCGTCACTTCATTACTGCCATCCACCAGGACTTCACCCTTGACAATTGGAGCAGCATTCCTTGCATTTGTCGCCAAGGGTAAAAAGGGAAGAATCCCTTTGCCCTATAGATAGCTTTAACAACTTACTTTTCTGTATAGTATTAGCAGTTATTTTGTCGGTACATGCTAACACTTTGTATGATTGAACAATTTCATATATTAAGTGAAAGCATATTTTGTTTCAGGACTCTGAATTTAGATGTGCCTGTACTTACTGGTGAGGTGCCTTTTCTCCACAAGGACTGTAACTTTAATGAAAAGTTGGACTCAAACTTGATGGAAATACAAGAGGACATTGAGATACCTCAGGAGATCAAGAAATGGGTTGAAGACAAACCCAAACTAAATCTTTATTAAACCACCTCATTCAATCTCGGAACCTTAGAAAGCCCTGGGTTGATCCAGATTGGTACAGACCTCACTCCAAACCAAAGGAATGACATGGTTGCACTATTAACACAATTCCAAGATGTGTTTGCATGGTCTCACAAAGATATGGTAGGTTTGTTAACGAACATCATCATCCATCACCTTCCCATTAAAGAGGGATTCAAGCCAGTCATGCAGAAGCTACGACGATTAAAACTTGAGTGGAGTTTAAAGGTTAAAGAAAAAATTGTGAAACAATTTCAAGCTGGCATCATCATGGTGTCCACATATCCTGAATGGCAATCAAATATAGTCCGCGAGCCTAAACCGGGAGGAAAGGGGCGAGTTTTTGTAGATTACCAGGATTTGAATAAAGCTTGCCTTAGGATAGCTTTCCCGTGCCATTTGTCCACAATCTCATTGACAATACTGCTCAATATAACATGTACTCATTTGCTGATTGCTTTGTGGGGTATCATCAAATCATGGTTGCTGAGGAAGACCGTGAAAAAACTTCATTCATCATGCCTTGGGGAACCTTTTGCTGTAGACGATTGTTATTCGGCCTCATTAATGCTGGAGCAACCTACCAGCGAGCTATGATGGCTCTTTTTCATTATTTAATGCACAAAGAGATAGAGATCTACGTGGATGACATCATTGTCAAATCCCAAAGGGAAGAAGACCGCTTAGACCATCTCAAAAAGTTTTTCAATATGGTTGCGTAAGTACAACTTGAAGTTGAATCCATCCAAGTGCGCCTTTAGCGTTACATCAGGAAAGTTGCTAGGTTTCTTAGTGAGCCACAAAGGGATTGAGTTGGATCCCACCAAAATCCAGGCCATGAAGGAAATGCCCATTCCTCATACAGAGAAGGAAATATGGGGATTTTTGGGAAGAATCAACTTCATTAGTAGGTTCATTTCTCAACTCACAGCAACCTGTGAGCTTATCTTCAATATGTTAAGGAAGAACTCCTCAATGAAATGGAACGATGAGTGTCAAAAAGCCTTCCTTATAATTAAAGAGCAGCTAGTTAACGCTCCTATTTTGGTACCACCTAGGGATGATGTTCCCCTTTTCATGTACCTGTCCATTAATGACAATGCCATGGGATGCATGTTGGGACAAAAAGACAATAGAGGCTAAGAGCGAGCTATCTACTACCTCAGCAAAAGTTTAGCAACAGTGAACACAAGTATACTCTGATTGAGAAGACTTGTTGTGCTTTAGCATGGGCTTCCATGAGGTTACAACATTATCTCCATGGTCATACAACCCATCTCATATCCCGCATGGATCCTCTCAAGTACGTTGTTGGTGTAAAATCTAATTACGCACAATCACGTAAGTATACATGGTAAACAAGTAATATAATAGTAAGTAGAGTATCGTTCCCACAGAGAATTAGTAAGAAATAAATATTCACAATTATCAATTTTGTATTAACCCAATTTTATTAAACTAATCCAAATTAAAAATGATATTTAATAAAACTCATAAACTAAAAATATTAATTAATCAACACAACTTAAAAACCTTAATTTCAAACAATTAATGGAGAATTAGGCTTTACAACTACACTTTAAGTATCATTCCAATTATCACACCTTATTCTAATTTAATTTATTATTTCAGTTTATTAATCAAGAACACTCATGTAGAATTAGCCATTTCTCAATGCACTAAATCCATAGTAACTTAAATCCACAATTTAGATAGAATTAAGCCAAACACCCTAAATAACTAATTCACTATATCTCTATATGAATTACAATTAAGAAGGATTTAATTCCAAGTTCTTCTCAGATTACATGCGATGCTACACATATCTCAACCCTAACATAAATCAAGAATCTGTTCAATCACAAAATTTAAGAACATATACTATTGTGATTAGGTCTAGAATCATATCTCATCTCTCGAATCCATACAATTCCACATAAAAATTTGTGATCAAGTAATTCATAAATTAATCACAAATCACAATAAATAAACTAAATTGATAATTTATTAAACTTAAATCAAGGCATAATAATTGTTATTCAACGTTAAAGATCTATTGCAAGCCTAACAAGTAATTTAGTTCATAACTAATGAATTAAATATTGAATAAATAAAAGAAATCATCATCATGTTTATACAATTTGAAATTAAGGAAGAATAGTAGTACACCACCCTTCTTGCCCTTCAACAATGCAATCTTCGTGAAATCACCTCTTTTTCTTGTTCCTCAAAATTCTTGCTCATCAATTTCACGTCTCTAAGTGTTTCTCTCATTTTCCAAAAAAAATCCAAGCAATTAACATAAGCAAACTCACTCCCACTCCATCACTTCAATTCTATTCCATCTCAAACTCGTCACATAAGAATTCTAATAGAAATCAAACTCCAAGTCCAACCCAACAAGTTTATGGACATAGAGTCCCAATTAACATGAAATAAACTCCTTAACAATATCCTAATATAAGCATCTTACATAAGGAAGTTATATCTCCCAACACCACCTATCTTCTAGTACATAAAAAAGTCAATCGGGTTCGACCAGACGTCTTACGTGGCATACTGAGCTACTCGATCGTTTATCAGACGCTATAAATACACCACACACTTTACTTCGAGATCATGGCGCCCCATTCCCTCCCACGTAATGTGTAAATTTGCTCGAATTTTCTTCCAATGCTAGCATCTTGACGTGCTCACTTCATATCCTAAAACAGAAACAAAAACCCATCAAAAGTAACATGAAATATTTAAAAAATTAACAATATAACAAGCTAAATGAAGATAAATCATAGGTTAAAAACCTACTCATCAAATTCCCCCAAACTTGAAACATTGCTTGTCCTCAAGCATAATGCAAAGCAATGTAACTACCTACTAATAGCTACGAATCTAGTATTAAGATAGTATATAGCTTACTCACACAGCCTCAAAAAAACTAAGCAAACATGACAACATTTCATATCAGAACCAATCAATAATTCCTTATCAATCCTTGAATCTTAAAACATGATTACTGGTATAGTGTGTGTGTGCTTCACATCCATGCTAACTGATACAAATTCAAATTTAATACATAACAAGTTTCTTTTAAGGCATCATACAATTTAAACTTAAGAATTTCGAAAATAGATAAGATCCAACTAAAATCAAGCAATCACCAATATTAAAGAATCACCTAGGGTACTTATGTTTTTTTTCTCTTTTACGGGGGCTTTTTGCTCTTATTTCCCATTTTATTTCTCTTTTTTTATTAACCATGACTGTGAAATATCTCATTCAATTAGGCTAACAGTGCTACCCCTTAGCGAGCTTTCAACCAACGACTCCCAGACCATAAAAGACCATAGGGCGCTAGGTGTAGAGACACTCCCTTGGGCGTACTTACTCAAGTAACAAAGGCCCCGAAACAAGACTAGCCACGATTCTTTATATATATATATATTATTTTTTTAGATTCTTATATACCCCAAATTTTCCCCCAAATTTAGGTTCTTGCCTAATTCTTCGTCTTCATTACCTATTCTCGTCATTCTTTTATTTAAACTAGCATTTTCCTTTAGAAATTCAGTACGTATCAATTTGAACTAATCAGTCCACATAGGTGTTATTAACATGCTAGCCTTTTTATACTAGTTCTCATATTTAGAACTGTACTTGTCTACATAATTCTAATCTCATCATTGGCCAAGAATAAACCTTTACTACCTAATAACTGGATTCATGCAATTTAAACTACATGCATTTTTTTATATTTAAACTTACAAATATATTAAACTAAATGCCATGAACATGAACAATTATAAAAACTAAACAAACTAACTAATCATGATTTCTAAAAATATCACAAATTAACCAGGCAGAAACATAATCACCCCCCCCCCCCAAAAAAAAACTTAAAGCAAGTAATGTCCTCATTACAACAAAATAAATCAAAGAAAAACATGAGGACTTCCCTGAAAGACAAGTTACTGCTCGTCGTCATCCGAAGGAGGATATGCTGGAAGGATACGAGGAACATGCATGGCCACCGGATGTGCATTTGGATTGTAGCGAAAAAGCGCATCAGCAAGCGTGTTGAATGCATTTGCATTGTACTGATGCATTAAGTTTTGGCGTGTATCCAGCCACAAAATTTGATTCCTTGAACCATGAGGTGGTTGCTCTTGCATTGGTTCCGCTGCAACTGGGGGTGAGGATTGGCGAATCATAATATAGCCTTCTCCTCTTGGATGTGATCTCGCCCCCTCCCATGCCTTGTACTTCTCAATTGTAGCATAATCTATTATAGCCATTGGTTGTTGGACAGGTTCAGAGGGATGGCATTGCACCCCAGCTTTGCGGAACAAATCAGTTATTAGAAAATCATGCAAAAGGCCCCCCATATTACTTCCCCGTAGCAGCCGATCAATGGACTCCTGAATACACACACCCACATCCATATTTTAAAACACAATACAATTATTCACCCGGTAATGGTGGTGCACAATCCCATAAATTAGTCATGCCCTTTCCTTAGTAACATTATTTTGGTGGTGTGTGGGCATCAATCGGGCACAAAGGAATGCATACCATGCTTTACCATACCTACTTAGCACTGATTATGGAAAACATATCTTTTCATCCTTTCCGGCTCGGGTAACCCATTGCGTTCCTGGTTTGCACAATTTTTCAAATATCTCATCCAAGTTAGGTAAATCATCTTCATAGCGTCCTTCATTTGGTGTTTCAAGTCCAAAGTACTCGTTAATAGAATTGACATGAAAGGACACCGGTTTACCCTAAACCATGACTACGTGATTGACATTCTCCATTGTATTGGCATAAAACTCTTTCACTATGTTGATCACTGCTGGAAGTGGTTGCTCCACTAAATGAAACTAATTTTGTTCCACAATCATTAGAGCCATATCACCATCCAAGTTAGCATCTGGCTTCAATCCTCATTCTAACACCAAAGCCTTCTTGTCTACGGATGATTTGAACCTTGGCTCGGGCCCTTCACTAACAAATTTGGTATGATCATACTGAGCCCTTGCAGTGGAGGTGGATGGACGTTGTCTCTTGTTTGAGGACATGGTGTTTATGGTGAGGTTTAGGCAAAAATTTTGGTTCAGGAATTTTGTCGAACAGTTGGTGGGCGTAAGGGTTAATTCCCGTAAACTTTGTTTCTTGGTACTATCTCTATAACCAAAGTGTGAAAGAAGGCAACACACTCCTTGGGCAAACAATTCCCAAGGTTTTCCAACTAATAATTACTAATAAAAGAGACGAAGAATGAGAATGAAACAAATTTGTGCTTACCTTCAATGGAAATTTTTATGTTTCCCCCTTTGTAAAGATGCCCCAATTTGAATGAATGTGTAGGAGAGGAATTAGATTTAGTGTTGGAGTGTATTATTTGAATCTTTTATGAATTTGGCTACTTGCATGGGTAGAGTTCATATAGGAGATGAAAAACAATGTGTGTTGGGAAATGTAGAGTTTATGGGTTTAATGTGAGAAGAAGTAAGAAAGGAGAAGGTAGTGGGAGTTGTGGAAGTTATAGGAGTTATGGAGTAGTGGAAGAGTTTGAGTTGTAAGAGAAGTGGGAAGTTTGTGTGTAAGGAGGAGTTTTTAGATGGTTGTTGTAAGACCCCGAAATTTTTTTAAATAAAAAGGAATTTCCTTTATTTATTATTTTGAAATAGTAAGGGTGGATTTGATTAATGTGGATAGTTATGGGTAAAATACATAAATATTTCAAAATAAGCAAGTGGTTATAAAATATTCATTGTTGTCGGGAATATTCGTTTGGTCGTGGAATATTAAATCTGTCGGGAATATTAAATGCGGCCAGTAGCGACCATGTGTCTGGGCCCCATAATGGAAAGCGATTGGATGAAGAAAACGTGAATATAAGTTGTTTAAAAATAACAGCGTAGTTATTCTGAATTAACACTATTGGAATACCCGGTGGTTAAAACACGATGTCTGGCGTTGTTGCTGCGGTATTGCACCAATTATTGAAGGCACTACTCAATAATGGTTACGATAATTCTTTATTCGATTTTTATTTTATTGAGTTAATAATTGCTTTGCGTTGATATTTTATATTCTTTGTTGTTTGATAATTGTCATTACACAAGTATTTTTCATTATCGAAGCAATAATTCATATTATCTGAATAATATTATTAGATAACATTATTGGCAATGTCTAGAAAGTTACATCTAAGGAGAGGTTTGGTCACCTAATTGCGGCAAGATGAAGAAATTCTTATTGAAAGCCCCTCTTTCTGGGAACCGCACACGGTTGTCGATATTGTGATTACATAATATTATTTGTGAATAATTAATTATTGATTCATATGATGAGGAAAATATTGATTTTATGTGGATATAGATGGAGAAAAATTTTAATGTGACAATTGTTGAAAATTGAAATTTTATCTTTTTACGCTAAAATAATTCATTTAAATATATTATTATATTTTAATAATATAATAATGGTGATATTTTACAACGAATGTGGGATATATGAGTATCTGAGGAGGAAAGAGTATTTTTGTTGCAATAAATGTTTAAAACATGTTAAACATGTAAATGGACCCCATTTATTGATTGAAATTTGATTATAGCTTGTAAAATCGAATGGTTGTGGATTTCGGTCAATTTCTATTTGGAATTTGGAAAACTTTCTTCTGCAAAAGTTGTAGAAATTGAATTTTCTATAAAAACTCACGAGATTCAAATTTTCTGACAAAAGGGCTATTTATTGTGAATTATTGAAGTTACGAAGCTCAAAATAATTAATTTTTGAAGTTTTAAATATTTTTAATAAGAAAACGTTTTTTTTTGAGTTAGGCAAGGTGAGTCACTCTTGGTGGCTGATGGTTTGAATCAGATTTTGGGTGCGTAGTAATTTAATAAATATATATTTATATTTTATTAAATTTTACGCTTTAATGTTTAAGCAATTTCTATAAATAGGGTGCTTAGGTTAGAATTGAAAATCACACCGAAACTGAAGTTTTCTCTCTATATTATCAAGCGTATTCTTGTGAGTATTTTGAGTATACTTTGAGTATTGCTATCTGCGGTGCAAGTCCAAGTCATAGCCTATATCCTTGTTTCAAATTTAAAGTCTTGATCTTTCGAGTAAGGGATATTATTTTTTAAGTAATGATATTATTTCTTCAATATCATTATCTTTGAAATGTTGATCTGAAGTTTTATCAAATTTGGAACTTTTTCATGTCGGGTTACTATTCATGGGTTACTATTCATGAGTTACTATTCACGAGTTACTATTCATGAAGTTCTTATTCACGAGTTACTATTCACGAAGCGTGAAGATGTTTTTTGTGGAATTTCTATCTTTTGGTGTCGGAGTTACTATTCACGATACTTAAGACTATTCACGTATACTTGACACTATTCACGTATACGGTACTATTCAATAGAAAAATAAAATTTCTTCTTTTCGTCCAAAACATCTATTACGGATACTAAGTCCGATTGTATCCATGTTTTGATCATTCTTGAATTTTACACCACTATGATTATTTTTTGAGGTATTTTTGACGTGGATAAAACCAAGTACGAATCCTTAATCCTTAATCCTTGTCATTTTGTTTCAATCGGATTCGTTTCTTTAAAAAAAAAAAAATATTTTTCATCATCCTCGGTCTTAAATGATGATATTATGGAATATCTTTGGCTTTTGTGGTGCAAAGATGAATGATTTCTTAAGAATATCTTTGGCTGTGAGTGCAAAGATGAATGATTTCTGAAGAATATCTTTGGCCGTAGTGCAAAGATGAGCAGTGTTTAAATGAACATGACCAATGATGAATATCTTTGGCTGTAGTGCAAAGATGAATATTTGATTCTAGATGTATATTGATTGATGTTACGAGGATAAAAGATGAGCGATGAACTTTTAAATTCATACATAGAAGATAGTAGTTTGCATTCTCTACTTAACTCTTCTAATGAATTATTATTTCAGCTGCGAATATTGATTTAAAATTTGTTGTCTATTGTATTCTATTAGATTTTTCCTGTTGAAGACTAACGATAATTTGTTGTATATTATCTTAGTCATAATATTCTTTCTTGAGCTAGTTGAGCTCACCCTTTTCCTTTTTGTTCCATTTTTCTCGGGAGGCGAGAATATATAGCGAGTGCAGTCGGGTATGGAATGAAGGTTTTAGAAAAGGATTGTTTAGTAGTCCTCACCATTTTTGTAAAATAATGTATCAATAAATGTTATGAGGATTTATTTGAGTATAGATATTGTCTGAAGATAATATTTGTATTCAAACTCACGTTTTCTTGTTGTAATAATAAAGTTGTAGTTGTTTACGTGCATTCATGTATTGACAACTCGAGAATAGGTGATGTATACCTATTTTGGGGGCGTCGCGATTGGTATCGAGCTTAGGGATATGATCTCCGGCGGAGATCGGGGAATAGAACTAGGAGGGAGAGCGAGTAAATCCTTCGCTAGTGTGTCCTACCTAAGCTTATTTGTTAGTTGGTTAGTATATAGGGATATTATGTGATATATTGATTTCCTTAATTAACCCTTGTTTTATGACGATGTTTGAGAATGTCGTTGAGAATATTAACAATGGAAATGAGGCCGTGGAGATGCACTGTACTCACCAGCGAGGAGAGCGCGTAACAACAGTGTGGCAATGTTCCTCCATGTGAACAACACCATTGAAGCGAGATGATGAGCGAGGGGATGTTTAGAAGTTTTTTGCGATTCATGCAAAATCGAATGAGGAGACTCGTGTTCAAAATCTGAGGAGGAAATGATAGCAATTCACGGGTTGTCACAAACCCAAGCGATTCAAAGAGTTGGGACCACGAATTTAAGGGAAAGCGAGATCCGATCATGGCGGAAACATGGGTCAAACAAATTACCAAGATATTCGATGTCTTGGGATGCGCGGAATGAGAAGGTTCCATTCGCCACCTTTATGTTCCGTGGCGAAGCGGAGACTCTTTGGTGGGAGTGCATGAAGCGTACCCATCGGCCGCACTTTCGGCATGTCTTGGGAGGCGTTTTAGAAGCTATTTAATGACAAATACTTTCACGAAAGTGTTCGTCATATGAAGGAAGTGGAGTTCATCAGTTGGAACAAAACAATATGGCGGTGTCTCGATGCGAGGCAAAGTTTGCGAGTTATCCGAGTTTGCACCTCATTTGGTGGAGAATGAGGAGCGTATGGCGGATGTTTCTTAGAGGTTTGAAACCCAGGCATCGTCGATATCTCATTTCTCATGAATTTTCTCTTTATTCGGATGTTATAAATGCAGGCTCAATTATTAGAGCGAGATAACGAGTACGGTCAACTAAGGGACCACTGACCAGGATTATGCGGAGATAGCGATCAGCAGAATAATAATGATACTGCGGAGAAAGAAACATACGGACAGAAATGGTAACCACTCGGTGGTAATCATAGCCATGAAAATAGAAGAAGCGAGTCGGAGGAGATTTTAAAAAGAGGAGATATAACAACGACCATGTGAAGACAGCGGTCTTAAAGACAAGCTCGGTTCTAAGGAGGAGAACGCGACCACCGGTCGTATATTTACAAATCACGGAAAAGAGGGACATATCGGTCAAACGCCTACAACAGTTCAAGGTATGCTATAATTGTGGAAAGGAAGGACATATCGCTCGAGATTATGCGATGATGCGAACCTAGTTCAATGAGGGGACGGTGACTCAAAAGATCTGTCCCGGAAAAAGTCAAAGTCAACGATTAGGAAGAGCATTTGTTGTGTTGATGGTCATAATGCGAGGAACCCAAACGAGGTGATCACGGGTAAGCTATTTATAAATTCTTGCGAAGTTTATACCTTACTTGAATCTGGGTGCTACCCATTCATTTATTTCTCTGCTTGTGCTCAACGTTTAAACTTGACTCAGGAGAAATTAGACTTTGACCTATCTGTGGAAACTCAGATTTAGGAGAAACTTTCATCACATCCATTGTTTATAAATCTTGATTGATTCAAGTTGGCACCATTACCTTACTGTTGACCTTATCTCTTTAAAGATACTTGCTTTTGATGTGATTTTAGGGATTGATTGGTTAACTACTCATCATGCCAAAATTGATTGTTTTAAATAAGTTTGTTAGTTTTCATATTCCTAACCAACTGTTGTATGAATTCAAGCAACTAAACCATTAAAATCAATCACCGTTATATCTAATCATAAAGCTATTCGTTTATTAAAAAATGGATGTCAAGCTTTCTTAGCCCATGTTATGGATTTGAATAAAGACACGTCAAATTTGAATTATATTCTGTTGTTATTGACTTTCTGGCGTATTTCAGAAGAACTTCCGGTCTACCCCGAGCGTGAAGTTGAATTCTTTATTGATCTTGAACTGGTACAAAGCCCATTTCTAAAACCCCATATCGAATGGCTCTATTGAACTTGAGGAGTTAAAGGTCCAACTACAGAATTGTTGGACATCGTTTTCATTAGTCTAGTACATCTCCTTGGGGTGCTCTGTTTTATTTGTAAAGAAGAAAGACGCGGGAGTATGCGACTTTGTATTGACTATCGGGAATTGAACCATGTCACCATCAAGAATAGGTATCCTCTACCTCGTATTGATGACTTGTTTGACCGGTTGCAAGAGCACAATTCTTTTCAAAAATTGATCTTAGATTCGGATATCATCATCGGTGAAGATTAGAATCGAGGATATTCAAAGACGCCTTTAGAACTTCAGATGCGGGCATTATGAATTCTTAGTCATGTCGTTTGGATCGACTAATGCTCCTACTGACTTTTATGGATATGATGAACCAAGTATTCAAGGAATATTTGGATCGGTTTTGTTGTTGTCTTTATTGATGACATCCTTATATATTCCAAAAGTCGTGAAGATCATGAGCACCATTTGAAGCTGGTACTCCAAAGGCTTCGTGAAAACAAACTATATGCTAAATTGAAGAAATGCGAGTTCTGGCTTGAGGAAGTAGCATTCCTTGGGCACGTGGTGTCGAAACATGGAGTATCCGTGGACCCGGCAAAGATTGAAGCAATCTGAAAGTTGGGAGCAACCAATAGAAGTCGGTGGCCAAAGTCGTAGCTTTTGGGCTTAAATTTGGTTATTATCGGAGATTCGTGGAAGGGTTTCTCGAATCGCTACTCCATTAACTTAGCTAACTCGGAAGGATACAAAATTCGTTTGGAGCGAAGAATGCGAGAAAAGTTTCCAAGAGCTTAAGAGGAGACTTATTTCTTTTGTTCTAACAATACCATCCGGTTCGGATGGATTTGTTATCTCTGATGATGCTTGAGCAAAGGGTTAGGATGTGTTCTCATGCAACGTGGGAAAGTCATAGCCTATGCCTCGCGACAACTTAAAGAGTATGAGAGGAATTATCCTACTCATGATCTAGAGTTGGCAGCAGTCGTTTTCACGCTAAAAATATGGAGGCACTATCTATATGGGGAGAAAGTGGAGATATATTCAGACCATAAAAGCCTTAAATATTTCTTCACTCAAAAAGAACTCAACATGCGGCGTGACGACGTTGCTCGAGCTATTGAAAGACTACGACCACACTATTCAATACCATCCTGGTAAAGCGAACGTGGTAGCTGACGCATTGAGTAGAAGATCATATGCGGGAACGAGTGCGATGATGTCAAGTATACGCATAGAGCCAACTTTAATAGAAAAAGTTAAGGTTGCTCAAGCCACCGACCCAGAGAGATGATGTATGAAGAAGAAAAGTACAAGAAGGAGCTATTAGGGCGAGAATTGATGAAGAAGGAATACTTGAGTCCACTCTAGACTTTGTGTTCTATAACGACTACGATTTGAAGTACAAGATTATGATGGAGGCACACAATACGCCATTTGCAATCCATCCTGGAAGTACTAAAATGTATCGTGATCTTCGACATACATTTTGGTGGAACAATATGAAGAGAGAGATTGCAAAGTTTATCTCGATGTGTTTAACTTGCCAACGTGTAAAGGTGGAGCATCTTGTACCTAAGGGTCCGTTGCAACCACTTGAGATTCCGGAATGGAAGTGGGAACACATTACTATGGATTTCGTTACGGGTCTTCCTACGGTTTCTCAAGGCATCAATGCTATTTGGGTTATTGTTGATAGATTAACCAAGTCTGCTCATTTCTTGCCGATATGGGAGACTTATTCCTTGAACGTCTTGCTAGTATGTACGTGAATGAGATTGTGAGGTTGCATGGCATGCCCGTATCCATAGTTTCGGATCGTGTCCAAGATTCACTTCAAGATTTTGGGTTAGCTTGCAAAAAGCTATGGGCACAGATTTGCGATTTAGTTCGACATACCATCCCCAAACCAGACGGACAATCGAGAGAGGACTATTCAAACTCTTGAAGATCTATTAAGACTCACGTGTCCTAGACTTCAAGGGCGATTGGGATAAGTATTTACCATTGGTGGAATTCTCCTACAACAACAGTTATCGAGCAAGTATAGGTGTGGCTCCATTTGAAGCATTATATGGGCCGAAAATGTCGTTCTCTCGAATATGTTGGGATGAGGTGGGTGAAGCAACATTGTTGGGACCCGAGTTGAATGCGTATGACTACGAAAAAGATCCAAATGATTCGACAACGTATACAAAGCGGCACAAAGATCGACAAAAGAGTTATGCGGATCTTCATCGAAAGGACGTGGAATTTAGTGTGGGGGATCATGTATTATTGCTAGTTGCTCCATGGAAGGGAGTAACAAGATTTGGGAAGAGAGGAAAGCTCAATCCATGATTTATTGGTCCATTTCAAATTCTTGACCGAGTAGGAAATGTAGCCTATGAACTTGCGTTACCTCCAAGTATGTCTCGTGTTCATAATGTGTTTCACGTGTCATACTTAAGTAAATATGTGAAAGACCCGAACCACGTTATAGAGTTAGAACCGGACGAGATAGTAGAAGACTTAACGTATGAGGAGGTACTGTCAAGATTTTGGAAGGAAGGAGCATGTCCTACGCTAAGAAAGGTCATACCACAAGTTAAAGTTTTGTGGAGGAATCATGCTATATAGAGGAAATGACACAGGAATTGAAACGAAATGAAAGCGAGGTATCCTCACCTTTTGAAACACACAGTGCGTCGTCGCGTCAATTTCGAGGACGAAATTTCATAAGGAGGGAGGTTGTAAGACCCCGAAATTTTTTAAATAAAAGGAATTTCCTTTATTTATTATTTTGAAATAGTAAGGGTGGATTTGATTAATATGGATAGTTATGGGTAAAATACATAAATATTTCAAAATAAGCAAGTGGTTATAAAATATTCATTGTTGTTAGGGGAATATTCGTTTGGTCGTGGAATATTAAATGCTTGTCGGGGAATATTCGTACGACGGCAAAACCATGTGTGGGCCCCATAATGGAAAGCGATTGGATGAAGAAAACGACAAATATAAGTTGTTTAAAAATAACTACGTAAGTTATTACAAGTTAACACTATTGGAATACCGGTGGTTAAAACACACGATGTCTGCCGTTGTTGCACCAGTATTGCACCAATTATTGAAGGCACTACTCAATAATGGTTCTGATAATTCTTATTCAAGACTTTATTTTATTGAGTTAATAATTCTTTGCGTTGATATTTTATATTCTTTGTTGTTTCAATAATTGTCATTACACGGATATTTTTCATTATCGAAACAATAATTCATATTATCTGAATAATATTATTAGATAACATTATTGGCAATGTCTAGAAAGTTACATCTAAGGAGAGGTTTGGTCACCTAATTGCTTGGCAATGAAGAAGAAATTCTTATTGAAAGCCCCTCTTTCCTAGGAGGCGCACAATTGTCAATATTGTGATTCTGTAATATTATTTGTGAATAATTAATTATTGATTCATATGATGAGGAAAATATTGAATTTATGTGGATATAGATGGAGAAAAATTTTAATGTGACAATTGTTGAAAATTGAAATTTTATCTTTTTCTGCTAAAATAATTCATTTAAATATATTATTATATTTTAATAATATAATAATGGTGATATTTTTACAACGAATGTGGGATATATGAGTATACGAGGAGGAAGAGTATTTTTGTTGCAATAAATGTTTAAAACATGATAAACATGTCGGTGGACCCCATTTATTGACTGAAATTTGATTATAGCTTGTAAAATCGACTGTTTGTGGATTTCGGTCAATTTCTATTTGGAATTTGGAAAAACTTTCTTCTGCAAAGTTGTAGAGAATTGAATTTCCTATAAAAGCTCGCGAGATTCAAATTTTCTGACAAAAGGGCTATTTATTATGAATTATTGAAGTTCTGAAGCTCCGAAATAATTAATTTTTGAAGTTTTAAATATTTTTAATAAGAAAAACGTTTTTTTTGAGTTAGGCAAGGTGAGTCACTCTTGGTGGCTGATGGTTTGAATCAGATTTTGGGTGCGTAGGAATTTAATAAATATATATTAATATTTTATTAAATTTTCTACTTTGGTGTTCTAAGCAATTTCCTATAAATAGGGTGCTTAGGTTAGAATTGAAAATCACACCAGAAACTGAAGTTTTCTCTCTCTATATTATCGAGCGTATTCTTGTGAGTATTTTGAGTATACTTTGAGTATTGCTATACGGTGCAAGTCCAAGTCATAGCCTTTATATCCTGTTGTTTAACTTAAATCTTGATCTTTGAAGTAAGGGATATTATTTTTTTTCGTAATGATATTATTTCTTCAATATCATTATCTTTGAAATGTTGATCTGAAGTTTTTATCAAATTTGGAACTTTTTCATGCCGGGTTACTATTCATGGGTTACTATTCATGAGTTACTATTCACGAGTTACTATTCATGAGTTACTATTCACGAGTTCTTATTCACGAGTACTATTAAGTGAAGCGTGAAGATGTTTTTGTGGAATTTCTATCTTTTGGTGTCTGAGTTACTATTCACGCATATCGGCCTTATTCACGTATCTGACCTTATTCACGTATACTGGTATTATTCAATAGAAAAATAAAATTTCTTCTTTTCGTCTAAAACATCTATTCGGATACTAACTCTTATTGTATCCATGTTTTGATCATTCTTGAATTTTACACCACTATGATTATTTTTGAGGTATTTTTGGGCGTGGATAAAACCAAGTCACGAATCCTTAATCCTTAATCCTTGTCATTTTGTTTCACTTGGATTCGTTTCTTTAAAAAAAAAAAATATTTTTCATCATCCTCGATCTTAAATGATGATATTATGGAATATCTTTGGCTGTAGTGCAAAGATGAATGATTTCTTAAGAATATCTTTGGCACAGAGTGCAAAGATGAATGATTTCTGAAGAATATCTTTGGCCGTAGTCTGCAAAGATGAGCAGTGTTTAAATGAACATGACCAATGATGAATATCTTTGGCACATGAGTGCAAAGATGAATATTTGATTCGGATGTATATTGATTGATGTTACGAGGATAAAAGATGAGACGATGAACTTTTAAATTCATACATAGAAGATAGTAGTTTGCATTCTCTACTTAACTCTTCTAATGAATTATTATTTCATTGCGAATATTGATTTAAAATTTGTTGTCTATTGTATTCTATTAGATTTTTCCGTGGAAGACTAACGATAATTTGTTGTTTATTATCTTAGTCATAATATTCTTTACCGAGCTAGTTGAGCTCACCCTTTTCCTTTTTGTTCCATTTTTCTCTCGGGAGGCGAGAATATAAGCGAGTAATGCAGTCGGGTATGGAATGAAGGTTTTAGAAAGGATTGTTTAGTAGTCCTCACCATTTTTGTAAAATAATGTATCAATAAATGTTATGAGGATTTATTTGAGTATAGATATTGTCTAGAAGATAATATTTGTATTCAAACTCACAGTTTTACTGTTGTAATAATAAAGTTGTAGTTGTTTCTGTACTATGTATTGACAACTCAGAATAGGTGATGTATACCTATTTTGGGGGCGTCACAGTTGTTGCCGTGTATGTTTCAATTAGATCACTTTAGTGCCTGGCATTTCTGAGCGGTGTGGCCTGCTATGTATAAAGTTCGATGGCGCGATCGCAAGATCAGAAGATCGATGTATCTTTGGTATGGTAGTGCGCCCCATGCCATATGTATGCCTTATGCAGTGCTCCCCGTACTGGGGGATCAATACCTACTGGTGTAGTAGCGCACCCCGCGCCTCCTGTGTGCTTGATGTGGCATGCCCATATTTGGGATCGGTATCAGTAATCGCCGAATTAGCACACCCGTCTTCATATATATACTTTAAGTGATGCGGCAGTGTACCACTGATCGAGAACTTAGAGCCTTTATTTTTCCATCATTTCCTACAAACATATTAACATGAAATCATTATTCTAAGAAAAAGAGTTATCTAAGCTAAACTATAAGCTAGAAATGTACATAATAACTAAAATAGAAAAGGATTAGAGCTTGGGTTGCCTCCCAAGTAGCGCTAGTTTTAATGTCGTAAGCCTGACGGTTCCTCTTATTTCATGGTGCATCTACAAGTGTGATTGTAATGGCTTCATTGTCGACGTCGCCACCCCAGTAGTGCTTTAGCCTTTGCCCATTGACTTTGAAGGTTTTGAGCAGATTTCTGCTATAAAGCTCAATGGCACCATGTGGGAAGACCCTCTTAATAGTAAATGGACCCGACCATCTGGATTTGAGATTTCTAGGAAATAGTCTTAATCTTGAATTAAACAACAGTACTGATTGCCCCGGTTCAAACTTTCTCTGCAAGATTTCTGGTCATGCCATTTCTTGACCTTCTCTTTATACAACTTCGAATTCTCATAGGCTTATAGTCTGAATTCATCAAGTTTATTCAATTAAAGAAGCCTCTTTTCTCCTACTGCTATTTAGTCGAAGTTAAGATTTTGAATTGCACAGTAGGCTTTATGTTATAGCTCCACAGGTAAGTGACACACTTTATTGTAAATAATTGATATGGTGACATCCCAATTGGCATCTTGTATGTTGTCCTACAAGCCCATAATGCGTCATCCAACTTTAGAGATCAGTCTTTTCTATTCTGATTTACTACTTTCTCTAAAATTCTCTTCACCTCCCTTTTGGAGACCTCCGCTTGCCCACTTGTCTCGGGGTGATATGTTGTTGTAACCCTATGATTAACTCCGTATTTTGCCAAGAGAGCTATGAATGCTTTGTTGCAGAAGTGACTTCCCTCGTCACTTATGATTGCTCTTGGTGTGCCGAATCGTGTGAATATGTTCTTTTGTAGGAATTTTAGGACCACTTTAGCATCATTTGTAGGGAATGCTATAGCTTCCACCAATTTTGCTACATAATCCACCGCAAGGAGAATGTATAAGTTATTGACTGATGGAAGAAAAGGCCCCATAAAGTCCATTCCTCATACATCAAAAACTTTTACCTCCATGATTGTATTGAGTGGTATTTCATTCCTCTTTGAGATGTTACCCATTCATTGACATCTGTCACAACTCTTCATGAACTGGTGAGCATCCTTGAATATAGCAGGCCAATAGAATCTTGCTTGAAGTATTTTGGCCGCTGTCCTTTCACTCCTGTAATGTCCCCCATATGCAGATGAATGATAATCGTGCAGTATGTTCTTTATCTCGCTATATGGCACACCCCTTCTAATCATCTTGTCGGTGCACTGTTTGAATAGAGATGGCTCATCCCACATGTACCACTTGACGTCATGTAGGAACTTCTTTTTCTGCTGTTGTGTAAGATCAGGGGGAAAGATGTTGCTCACTAGATATGTAGCGAAATCCGCGTACCAGGAAAATTCTGCATTGACTCCAAATAATTGCTCACCAGAAAATGACTCATTTATTACACACTTATCTGCCTCGTCTTTGTCCGGATTTTCTAACCTTTAAAGATGGTCTGCTACTTGATTCTCCATCCCCTTTCTATCTTTTATTTCCAAATCAAATTCTTGTAGGAGGAGTATCCATCTTATAAGTCGTGGCTTAGAATCCTTCTTCAAGATTAGATATTGAATTTTCGAGTGATCCGTATACACCACTACCTTTGTCCCAATTAAATATGCCCAAAATTTGTCAAAGGCATATATTACTGCAAGTAACTCCTTTTCTGTAGTTGTGTAATTCATTTGGGTTTCTGTAAGTGTCTTACTTGCAGAGTATATGTCGTGGAATATCTTCTCTCGGCGTTGACCCAAGACAGCCCCAACTGCATAGTTGCTTGCATCACACATTAACTCAAAAGGCATATTTGATAAGTAGATTTTATATCTACTTATATGGTATCTTTTACTTGAATTAGTTGCTTATATTCATGTGTCTTAGTTACTTTTCATGCATTTTGTGTTCATTTTTTAGGTTATATATTTGGGAGCGGTGTGAGCGACTATTAGTAAGGAAAAGCAAGTAAATCGCAAAGAATTGGTAGGAAAACACAAAGAAAAGCAATCCGAACATCATTTGGGCTCTCATGTTCATTTTATGTTTTTGGCTTGGAACTTGGTTTACATTGTAGAGTTTCTTCTTAGCTTTTTGGAACAACTTGAATCATTCCAATTAGAGTTCGGATGCAAGAGTTATGATCGTTGTACCAACGGAGGTCGAACGTCATTGTTTTGAGTGGTCATTTGCATAGAAGTCACTTCCAACCCAATTTAATCCTTCATCCGGACTGAATTTCTCAATCCTCAAAAAATGAAAATTGTAGAGCTCGTCGATAGATTCGATTTGATAGGTGGCAGGCCCCGTAACTCTTTTCGGATAAAAAGTTATGGCCATTTTACCAGAGGACACTTCAGCAAAAAAATGATGCCCATCGGGGTGGGCTTTTACTAAGGAAAACCCCCACCGGGGTAGGGGTACCAGCTGCAAAACAGAAGCCTAGCCCGTCGGGGTGGGCCCTTTACAAGGCTAAACCCCCGCCGGGGCGGGGGTATGCCCAGAAAAGCTAGTTTTTGTCCAAATTTGAGTTCGAGAAGGATTGTTTCGATCCAATTGACTCAAGGACTTCCAAGAGGACTTAAAGACATGTAAAAAGGCTTATAAAAGGAGGAGAATAACAAGGATTAGAGGAGAGATTAGAGGAGAAATATTATTCTATTAGATTAGATTAGAGTAAATTAGATCAAAACACTAGTTCTAAAGAGTTTTGGAGATTGAAGCAACTTGGAGACCATTGAAGATTCAAAGTAGGAGGAATGAGGGAGCTTCAAATCTACAGACAATAGATTCTATCTTCTCATCTTCTTCTATCTTTGTCTTTTATTGTTTATTCAAGTGTGGATTCTTAGTTTTAATTTAATGAACTAATTCTTTGTTTGAGATTACAATGGATCTTACTGTGTAGTTTATTTTAATATGCTTCGCTATCAATTATTATGTTCTATTGTGAGGATTGTTTATTATGATTTGGAATTAAT
Organism: Panax quinquefolius; assembly: GCA_020205615.1. Lineage (NCBI taxonomy): Eukaryota > Viridiplantae > Streptophyta > Magnoliopsida > Apiales > Araliaceae > Panax > Panax quinquefolius. The sequence goes on along the minus strand of JAINUW010000449.1, from coordinate 215,675 downwards.
TTCTTAATTGCATAGCTAACAATTATCGTGATAATCTATATGAACTCGAGAGATGAAGTATTGATTTAGATCTTATCATGATAACATGTGTTTGTGATTTCTGCATAGATGGAATTCATGATTCGTGTTTAGGATAGAGATATGCCTTTACGCCATATGTAATCTTATAGAGAACTTGTGCTTTAAATCCTTTTTAATTGTAATTCACATAGAGATATAGTGGATTAGTTAATTAGGGTGTCTTACTTAATTCTATCATCTGTGGATTTAAGTGAGTCTGTGTATTATGCATCGAGAGATGGTTTTATCTGTTTTAGTGTTCTTGATTAACAATTCGGGATAGAGAATAATTGATGAGAAATGTGTTAACTTAAATGAAGTAATAAGTGAAGTTGTGATCTTAAATCTCCATAATCTTAATTTAATTAGTGGAATTTAATAGTAGTTTAATTTATATAATTTGAAATTCATTCGTTTAAATAAGATTGAGTTGGTTACGGGTTAGTACTTGGTGATTTTTATTAATTAATTCTCTGTGGGAACGTTACTCAACTTAGCACTTTATTACTTGTTGACCACGTATACTTGCGTGTTGTGCGTAATTAGATTTTACCCAACAAGTTATTGGCGTTGTTGCCGGGGAATTAGTTTAATATTTTTTGTCAATATTATCTTAAATCAAATTAGTCTTAATTTGAACATTTTTTTTACTCTTTATTTAATTCTCTTCCTATTTTTCTCTCTTTCCAGGTACCATGGATGACTTTGTGTATCAATGTCCATACACGAACATGACTCAACCAAGGGAAATAGGGATTGATGGACTTAATACATTTTCTGTAGAGTCAGTTCAAATTGAGGTAAATTCAAAGACGTCGGAGGTTATCGCAACCCAACAGAGTCGAAGGATGGCAGTTACGTGTGGCTATTGTGTTGGCAACCATCCGAGTCATCAATTCACCATTAGTTTTGGGCCGGGACAACATGGTGGTGAATACCTCAACCAGTATGCATATGATAATTATCATCAAGTTTGGGGGTATCACCCGGATTCTTCATGGAGCTATAACTATTAAGACCAATACTCTACTCCAAATCCATCATACACGCCGGAATTCTCATATCAACCTCCATTAAAAGAAGAAAAGTCAAAGTTGGAGGAATTACTGTTAAAGGTCATAGGAAACCAAGAGGAGAGGATGATGAGTCAAGAAATATCGAGCCATAATTTTCAGCACTAGATGGAACAACTCATCACCACTTCAAATCATGATCCTCAATACATGGATTCCAAAACTGAGACTGATAATTCGAGATTGGAGGAATTATTTTCCAAGTTCATAGCATCAAATAAGGAGAGAAGGATTAATCAAGAGAAGTTAATTCAGAATATTCAGAATAAGATAGATCAAATGTTCAAAGCCTTGAACAACTATCCTCAAATCAATTGGTGTTATGACGAGGATTCCGAGATTGATGAAGTGCCCGAACTAAATATACAACTGGATGAGCCATAAGACGTTCAAAAAGAGGAAACACGTGGGGATAATGAAAACAAGGTCGGTTAAGAACTAATTATAAGATCCAACAATGATGAGCCGATGTTATTTATGCCTCAAGTGCCTTCTCCACCACAGTTCAAGAATCCAGTTAGATTTGCAAAACATTGTCCAATTGGTAGTCATGCCGTCGGCAAAGCTCCTGGAGACGTAAGAGCGAGTACAACTTCGAAGCCATGGTGTGAGGGGTGGGATGAGAAAGATGAAGAACCAGTTGTGTTGGAAAAGCCACAATGCCAGAATCTATTCGCAGACACAATGGAGAAAAGACCTAGATGTTGGACGTTCTTGAATGAGATCATACCAAATCAAAGCATGCTAGGTTACTTTAATGCAATGGCTATAACAAATGGGAACCTACCAAAAGCTACATTATTTCTGATGTATGGAGGGTTCCTCAATTATCGACGAGGAACTGGATAGCGTTGACCAGACAAAGTCAGGCTGAAAGACTGTAATTCAAGCGCTAACTGGGAGGCAACCCAGGATTTTTTTTTATATGCTTTCCTAGTTTATTTAGTAGATAGGAATCACGTTATATTCTAAAGTGCTATTTTAATCCATGTTATCTCTCTTTATTGCAGGTATTGGAGGTTCAATGGATATGAAAATGATTGTTGCCGCCCTCATCACCATCACCTCACTCTTAGCTAATTACAGGGAAGTTCTCTTCTACTTACCGCTATATTTTTATAATGAGGACATTGTAATTGCTAAGTTTGTGGGATTTCAATTCATGTTTGCACGCATATGTAGTACTTAGGTTTGCATTTTTTCAGTTTAATTTCAGTATTGCATAATAATTTAGGAAGAATTGCATGATAGCTTAGGTGCATACATAGTAGATTAGGTTATTTTTGTCATTGCATTATTTTTAGTTTTGTAAATAGTGTATTTTGTTGAGTTTAGTTTAGTTCTATATTACATGTTTTGCTTCATGTTGATGTTATGTTATTTTGCATATGTTGTTAATTTAGTTTAGGTTCATTATGTTTACATTCATGTAGTACAACTACATAAGTAGTTGCATAGTAGTATAGTTTGAATAGCATCATATTCAGTTTCTTGTTAAAAAAAAATCAAAAACACAAAAAATCAAAAATAGTAGTTAGTTTACTATGTTTATATAGCATTTAGTACACCTTACATGAGTCCAGCTGTTTGATATTTACAGTTTGTTTTAGCCAATGATGAGATTGGAATTGGGTAGACAAGTATAGTACTAACTATTAAAGCTTTGATGTGATTTCTTGTTATGAATTGAATCTTTTTCTGTTTAAAACTGGTAAAATAAGGATAGCACAGTAAAAACAACTTGTTGATTGATTGAGTTTAAATTGATACATAATGGGACTCTAAAGGATAATGCTAGTTTGAATGAAAGAATGACAAGAATAAGTAGTGATGGCTAAAGTTAGACAAGAACCTAAGTTTGGGGTTATATTTGGGGTATATAAGTTATAGAAAAAAAAGAAAAAGAAAAGAAAAGAAAAGTATGAATTAACATCGTGGCGTGCTTATCTAGTTTTGTGGCCTTTGTTACTTGATAAAGTAAGCCCGAGGGGATTATCTTTACACCTAGCGCCCTAAGGTCTTAATGGTCTGGGAGTCGTTGGTCGAAAGATCGTTAAGGTAGCATTGAAAAGCCTAAGGGAATATGACATTGCATAGCTATGTGTATATAAACAAAAAATAAGAAAAAAAGAGAGAATAAAATAGGAACTAAAAGCAAAAAGCCCCCGTAGATGAAAAATAAAGCATAAGTATCCCATTTTGACCCTCGATATTGGTAATTATTTGAGTTTAGTTTGATCTAGCTTGTTTTTGGATTTCTTGAGTTTACATTATATGATGCCTTCGAAGAGACTTGTTATGTGTTAAATTTGATTTTATATCAATTAGCATGGTTGTTGAGCACACACGCACTATACCAGTAATAACAGTTTAAGACTTGATGATTGACTAGGAAATTGTTGATTGGTTTTGATATGAAGTATTGTCGTGTTTGCTTGATTGCTCTAAGGCCGAGTGAATAGATTTGATTCTATCAATACTGTTGGATTCATAGACATATAGATTAGTTTCATTTCATTGCATTATGTTGTGTTGCTTGGGGACAAGCAACGGTTTAAGTTTGGGGTTATTTGATAAGTAGATTTTATATCTACTTATACGGTATCTTTTACTTGAATTAGTTGCTTATATTCACGTGTCTTAGTTACTTTTCATGCATTTTGTGTTCATTTTGTAGGTTTTATGTTTGGGAGCGGTGTGAGCGACTATTGGTAAGGAAAAGCAAGGAAATCGCAAAGAATTGGTAAGAAAACGCAAAGAAAAGCATTCTGGACATTATTTGGGTTCCCATGTTCATTTAATATTTTTGGCTTGGAACTTGGCTTGCATTGTAGAGCATCTTCTTATCTTTCCGGAACAACTTGAATCATTCCAATCGTAGTTCGGATGCAAGAGTTATTATCGTTGTACCAACGGACGTAGAACGTCATTGTTTTGGGTGGTCATTTGCATAGCAGTTACTTCCAGTCCAATTTCAACCTTCATCTGGCCAGAATTTCTCAATCCTCAAAGAATGAAAGTTGTAGAGCTCGTCGATATATTCGAGTTGATAGGTGGCAGGCCCCGTAACTCTTCCTGGACCAAACGTTATGGCCATTTTACCATAGGACACTTCAGTAAAACAATGATGCCCGTCGGGGCGGGCTTTTACTAAGGAAAACCCCCGCCAGGGCAGGCGTACCAGCGGTAAAACAGAAGCCTAGCCCGCCAGGACGGGCCCTTTACAAGGCTAAACCCCCGCCGGGGCGGGGGTATGCGCAGAAAAGCCAGTTTTTGTCCAAATTTGAGTTTGGGAAGGATTGTTTCGATCCAATTGACTCAAGGACTTCTAAGAGGACTTAAAGACATGTAAAAAGGCTTATAAAAGGAGGAGAATAACAAGGATTAGAGGAGAGATTAGAGGAGAAATATGATTCCATTAGATTAGATTAGAGTAAATTAGATCAAAACACTAGTTCTAAAGAGTTTTGGAGATTGAAGCAACTTGGAGACCATTGAAGATTCAAAGTAGGAGGAATGAGGGAGCTTCAAATCTACAAACAATAGATTCTATCTTCTCATCTTCTTCTATCTTTGTCTTTTATTGTTTATTCAAGTGTGGATTCTTTGTTTTAATTCAATGAACTAATTCTTTGTTTGAGATTACAATGGATCTTACTGTGTAGTTTATTTTAATATGATTCGCTTTCAATTATTATGTTCTATTGTGAGGATTGTTTATTATGTTTTGGACTTAATTGCTTAATTGCCTAGCTAACAATTACCGTGATAATCTATATGAACTCGAGATATGAAGTATTAATTTAGATCTTATCATGATTGCATGTGATTGTGATTTCTGCATAGATAGAATTAATGATTCGTGTTTAGGATAGAGATATGCCTTTATGCCATATGTAATCTTATAGAGAACTCGTGCTTTAAATCCTTTTTAATTGTAATTCACATAGAGATATAGTGGATTAGTTAATTAGGGTGTTGCTTAATTCTATCATCTGTGGATTTAACTGAGTATTGGTATTATGCATCGAGAGATGGTTTTATCTACTTTAGTGTTCTTGATTAACAATTCTGGATAGAGAATAATTGATGAGAAGTGTGTTAACTTAAATGAAGTAATAAGTGAAGTTGTGATCTTAAATCTCCATAATCTTAATTTAATTAGTGGAATTTAATAGTGGTTTAATTTATATAATTTGAAATTCATTCATTTAAATAAGATTGAGTTGGTTATGGGTTAGTACTTGGTGATTTTTATTAAATAATTCTCTATGGGAACGATACTCAACTTATCACTTTATTACTTGTTGACCACGTATACTTGCGTGTTGTGCGTAATTAGATTTTACCCAACAATATTCCAATCTGGTGCGACGATAACTGGAGTTGTAGTCAATTTCTACTTCAATAGCTCGAATGCTAACTTACAACCCTCATCAAACTTAAAAACTGAATCCTTCTCTAAAAGACTGCATAATGGTTTTGCAATCTTAGAGAAATCTTCTATAAATCTCATATAGAACCTGGCATGTCCCAAAAAGCTACGAATTCCTTTACTGAAGTTGGCGGTGGAAGGTTTTCAATAGTCTCTAGCTTTTCTCTATCAACATCTAACCCCTTCGCCGACACCTTATACCCCAAGATTATTCCTTCTTCGACCATGAAATGACACTTTTCCCAGTTAAGCACCAAGTTTATCTCTACGCATCTCTTTAAAACCATCACCAAGTTTTCCAAGCAAGCATCAAAATCATCTCCATAGACAGAGAAATCGTCCATGAAGACTTCCACATTCTTTTCCACCATGTCCCAGAAAATGGCCATCATACACCGTTGGAAAGTTACGGGTGCATTACACAAGCCAAAAGATATTCTTCTGAAAGCAAAGGTGTCGTATGGGCATGTGAAAGTAGTCTTTTCTTGATCTTTGGGGGCAATGACTATTAAATTATACCCCGTATACCCATCCAATAAACAATAAAACTCATGTCCCGCCAATCTATCCAATATATGATCGATGAAAGGCAGAGGAAAATGGTCTTTGCGAGTCACTTTATTCAACTTCATGTAATCCATACAAACCCTCCAACTAGTCACTGTTCTTGTTAGAATCAATTCGTTATCCTCGTTCTTTACTACAGTCATTCCTCCCTTCTTTGGCACACATTGAACTAGACTGACCCATGCACTATCTGAAATAGGATAGATGATTCCCGCATCCAACTACTTCAAAATTTCTTTCTTCACTACCTCTTTCATGATTGGGTTGAGCCGTATTTGTTGTTCCACTATTAGCTTTGCATCCTCTTCCATAAGAATTTTGTGCATGCAAAAGAATGGACTGAATCCCTTTATATCTACAATTGTCCATCCTATAGCCGATTTGTGTTCTATAAGCACTCTCAGCAACTTATTTTCCTTCAATTCGTTAAGCGTATCAGAAATAATAACAGGTAAAGTATTAGAATTGCCTAAATATGCATACCTGAGGTGTTTAGGTAGTGGCTTAAGCTCAAGTGTAGGTGGCTCCTCCAATGAAAGTTTCATCATAGTCGTGGCTCTTTCCTCCGTGTACAATGGTTCAACTTGTGCTTTGAATCTTCTAGCTCGTGGCAAAGAGTCTAGCATATGCAAATAATCTATGAATTCTAGGTCATCCACATCCTCATCTCCCAGCAATGTTATTTCCAATGGATCATTGACCAAACTCTTTTCCATGTCTTCCTTAACTATCCGATCAATGACATCCACCCGGTAGCACTCTTCTTCATCCGTAGGAAATTTCATGGCCTTGAACATATTGAACTTGACTTCTTGATCTTGGACCCTCATCGTGAGTTCACCTTTTTGCACATTAATAAGGGTTCTACTCGTAGCCAAGAATGGTCTTCCTAGGATGATTGGGATATTTTTATCTTCCTCGTAATCCAGAATTATAAAGTCAGCAGGGAATATAAATTTATCCACTTTAACCAGAATGTCTTCCACAATTCCTCTCAGGTACGTGACTGACCTATTTGCCAACTGTAGAGAAATATTGGTCGGATTTGGAGTTGGTAAACCCAATTCGGTATATACTGATAACGACATGTGATTTACACTTGCCCCTAAATCAAATAAACACTTTTGGAAGGCCATATTCCCAATAGTACACGGAATAGTGAAGCAACCCAGATCTTTTAATTTTGGCGGTAACTTCATTTGTAAAACTGCACTGCACTCCTCCGTTAAAGCTACCGTTTCAAAATCTTCTCACTTCTTTTTCCTTGATTAAATTCCCTTCATGAATTTAGCATAACTTAGCATTTTCTCTAAGGCTTCTGCAAACGGAATATTTATTTGGAGTTTCTTAAGAACTTCTATAAACTTGCTAAATTGCTTGTCTAATTTTTGTTTCTGAATTCTTTGCTGAAATGGTGGTGGAGGGTACACGACTGGTTCATTATCTGTTTTACCCTTATTCTCTTGCTTTTCTTCCACATGATTATCCTCAAACACTTTGTTTTCTCCTTCTTTGTTATCATCTTTTATAGCCGAATTTTTAATTTTGTCCCTCAAGTTGTTTTCCACTCCTTAACATAATTGTCTGACATTACTCATGATTACCTTTTGGATTTTTATCTGTATCACCGAGGAAAGTTCCTTGAGGTCTATTATTCAAGGCAAAAGCTATCTTTCCCATCTAATTTTCCAAATTTTTGATGGTTACTGCTTGAGATTTCATAGCTTCCTTGTTATTGGTAATATACTTCGACAACAACTCTTTGAAATCTGATTTTCTCTCCTGATGTTGAGCTATTTGTTGATTCTAATTCTGAAATCCTTAGGGATATAATGGTCGTGGAGCTTGTTGATGCTGGTTATTACTCCACGAAAAAGTTAGATGATTCATATTCCCCGGATTATATGCATTCTGGTATATGTTATGTGGAATTCTGTTGTAGCTACCCACAAATTGCACTGACGCTGGGTTGATTGCACATTGATCTGTAGGATGTTCACCCACGCACAATTCATAAATAACTACACCCTTCTGAGTCTGTACCTCTGACAAAGCGTCCACTTTCTTAGATAACGCTGAAATCTACGCTGCTAATGTTGTCACTCCATCTACCTCTAACACCCCAACCACTTTAGGTTGTGCCAATCTTGCCGTGGGCCACTGGTAGTTATTAGCTGCCATTGTTTCTATAAATTCATATGCCTCCTCATAACTCTTTATCATAAAAGCTCCACCCGAAGCTGCATCTATACTGGTTCTGAGATTTCCATTCAACCTGCTGTAGAATGTGTTAATCTACAGCCATTTGGGTAATATGTGATGTGGGCACTTTCAGAGCAACTCTTTATATCTCTCCCATGCTTCATACAGTGATTCCCCATGGTGCTGTTCAAACATGGTAATCTCGTTTCTTATTTTTGTCGTCTTTGCTGGTGGGAAAAATTTTGCTAAGAATTTTTGAGCGAGGTCTTCCCATGTAGTTATGGATCCCGGCGGTTGAGAGTGTAGCCAACTGTTCGCCTTGTCACGTAAAGTGAATGGGAACAAGCGAAGTCTAACTGCATCATCCGGCAACCCATTATACCTGAAGGTGTCACAAATCTCTAAGAAGCTGACCAAGTGTTCATTGGGATCATCATTTGCCAAACCCTCAAACTGAACTAAATTTTGGATGATCTTAATAGTCCCAGGCTTGATTTCAAGTGTGTTTGCATCTATAGCAGGCCTGGTTATACTCGACTGCAGCTCAGTCACTTTCAGTGTAGCAAAATCTCTCAACGCTTTCTGGTCTTCGGCAGCCATTGCTTCTTCTTTTTCAGAATTCTCGAAGTCTTCCCTTATCTCCTTGATCCACTTACTTAGCCTTTGAAACCGTTTCTCAATGTCATCCTCAAAAGGAAGCAAGTCTGGATTTTTAGATCGCGTTTGCATAAACCAACTTCAAAAACCTGAAATAAGAATGAACAAAACAAAAAGAAAAAAAATATTTAAGTAAAACTACACTAATTAAACTGATATTGAAAAATTATTAAAATCTATACTAAAATCCTAGCAACGGCGCCAAAAACTTATTAGTGTAAAATCTAATTATGCACAATCACGCAATTATACGTGGTCAACAAGTAATAAAATATTAAGTAGAGTATCGTTCCCAAAGAGAATTAGTAAGAAATTGGGTAAAATGCAAGGTTGACCACTAAACTTTAGGGGATTTTGGGTATTGAGCCATTTTCTTTTGGTCAACGCAAATTGAGCCCCTTTCTATTAAAAAATTTGGACTTCGAGCCCCAGACGCCATATGTGCGTTGACCTGCTCATGTGGCGCCTACGTGGCACATGACGTGGACATTTTTTAATTTTATTTTACACATGGACGGCTGACGTGGCCATTTTTTAAATTTTTCCCAAAAATATGTTGTTGCAATGATTCGAACTTAAAACCTCTTATTTGAAATTTTGATCCAATGACCACCCGAGCACCACAAGCCAAGCTATTATTATTTCGCAAAGATTAATCTTTATAACTTATCAATTCATTTCCTCTAAATTAATTAAAAGACAAAACAGATCCCCAAATTAGATCGGCGCTAAGTTTAAGTTTCATTTCCTTCTTTCGTTCTTTATCTGTGGCTTTCTCTAAACAGAGAAAATCTAGGCTTTCTAACTTCCTCCTTGTAACGATCCAAAATTTTAAAGTGTAATTTAAATATTTATTGAGTTATATAAATATTATTTGAGGTGTTTATTGTTAAATAAATATTTTAGTGATGTGATGGTTGATGAATCTAAATGTATAAAAGGAATTTTCTAAATTAAATTAATTTACAATTTAGAGGTTTGTATTATTACACGAGGTGTTATGTTGTTGTGTGGATTTAATAATTTAGATGATATGTTAAATTATTAAATAAAGTTATAATGAAAATTAAAATTTGTTGATATTTGCTAAAAGGCTATATTTAATTAAAATATAGTATATGATTAATTTAATGGGTTAATGTTGGATATGAAAATAATATATGATTATAGTTTATAAACTAAAGTGTTTATTAAAATAAATTAAAAGGGTTTAAATTAGTTTTTGTCAAACAAGGCTCAAGTATTTTAATTCTTTAAAATTTAAATGGTTTCTAAACAAGCCTTATGACTTTTGATATTTCTATTTTTTTAAAAATTTAAATAAAATAAACAAAATAAATAAAATAAATTAAAATAATAAATATAATTTTATAACTTAGGTGTTATAACTGATAATACATTTAATAATAGTATTATGGGTTGTCAGTTTTTTTTATACGCCTAATGTTATTTGGCTTGGCCTAGCTATACGCATTCTAGCATACTGAGTTTTGAGGGAGTTCAGAGAACTTGAGAGAACTTAGCAAAGAGAATGGAGAAAGGAGTTTGAGAGAATTTTCAGCTAACAAAGTTTGTTTATGCTAATTGAAGGTATGTTTATATAACTTTTGTGTGTATATATATATATATATATATATATATATATGAGTTTTACGACAAAAATGACAAAAATTTTCAATATCTGTGAATTTTATATGTTTAGAATTGATGTTCTTGAAATAGTTATGAAGAGTACATGTGTTTATGATGATTAGATAATATGTTAAACAATAATTGCATGCTAAATTCGGTTTACAATAGAAGAAAATTTTGACAGTGTATGTTTATATGTATTTTTTCACATGTTCATGAAAAGTATCACTTTTAGTAGACAATTAGTATGTGAAATTATAAATTGAAGCTTGTATATGTTATTTCATTGAGATACGAACATAACATAATTGAAATGGAGTGATTTGGCCAAATAATGAATTCACAGTGATGATTTCTAGAATGAATATCAAGAAAAGTGAGTTCTTATGAAAAACATGAAAATTGAGAAATTAAAATAGCTTTAGTTGTTGTTAAATTGTGCTAAGTGATTGAATAGGTGAGCAATCATGTTTATGATAGTTGTATATTTATTTTACGTGTTAATTTCACTGTTTGGTGGGTGAAATTTGTGTTTGTTGGGCTAAAGTCTGCCATCGTTCATTAAATTTATCTGCGTCTGTCTTCGAACACAGTAGCAATTGCTTGATGCCAAGGCAAAAAACTGTCTGTCAATCGTCTTGGGGTGTTAAAGTTTTGTATATGGCGCAATTTATGCCATACCCTTGATTGAGATTCTGGTTTCTACTGTTGCTGCAGATTTGAGATAGCAACATGACATGGTTTGAAAGTGTGTTAGCATGTTAAAAGTGTAATGTTAAGGTTAATATAATATAGTGAATTGGTGTTAGTAAGTTCAAAGTTGCAAAATGGTTAATAAATCGAGAACGTGTTACGTGGTAACTTAGTATACATAATGAGCGTTAAATAAGTGTTGCGAAGTAAAACACTTGGATTTTCTGAAATATAAATGGTAATGAAGGACTTATGCTTCAATGATAAGTTTAGCTAGAAATGAACATGTTATGGTATGTTATCTCATCTAATTGGTATTGTGGTTCTAAAATTATGTGTAGGTGATCGTGAGTTTAATTTTATAGCTTACGCTCAAGGCAAGTTTCTAAACTCTATCTTTTACATTGAGAAAGTTTCCTAATTCTTTACTTTCGTTGAGCTAGTTCCATTATTACGTTATGTAGCTTTATCCTTTGTTTGAGCAAGCTTTCTATTTCAACTATTGATTGAATAAGACAATTGTCCCTAGAGCTCATTCGAGCAAACTTTAACTCTAATGCTATTTGAATTCACATTTTGTTGATTTACTCTAACTTGTTTATGGTTAAACAAGTTTCTTGAGTTATATTCTTGTATAATGAACACAGTTTGAACTCTCGTCTCTATTATTGAACTGTTTTAACCCTTGCAAGAATTTAATACCTTGTTAGGCAAGTTTTTAGTTTCAGCTTGCTATTGGTTATGGTACAATCTATAATTTCATTTCTAAATGTTATAAGACTCTAACCTTAGCTTATTTATTGTTCAAGCAAAGGTTTACTATTTTCTTCATTTTGTTAAATACTTATGCTTTATTGTTATTTCAAGCATGAGTTTAACATGTATAGTCAGTTCATTTATGATTCTTAATTGTTTTATGTTATGTTGTTATTAAACATCTGTTATGATTCTCAAACACTATTAATTCAACTAGTCCTCTAGTTGATGTTCGTTGAACTTCAAATTACCCTTGAAAGCTTATCCAAACCAAACTCTCTTTGGTGCGGACTTGTACTCTAAATATTGAGATGAACAACCCTATTATTTTTAGGGGATAACTTACGCGTAGTGTTAAATGTTTGTGCACAATATATGGTACGAAGGGCTGATCCCCCTAAGTACGAGGAATCCTTATAGTCTTATGACTGTTAAAGTTGGGCTTAAAAGATTACTCACAATTGTGGACATAGTTCATGGTCTTATGACCCTCAGTTATGTTTATTCCATATTTTGGATTTCAGTTCCTGATTATCATTATTAGAGTATTATCTAGATTTGGTGAGCCTATTAGTTGGCAATTATTATTGTTATTCTCTTGTTGATTCGTTGTTATATCCGGTGAGCAATAGTTTTGCTCACTCTTGCATATTTATAAACTCATTGCAGCTAAAGTGGAGAAGGTAGATGAACCTTCAACTAGCAAAGGAAAGGGAAAATTGTACAAGTGATGCTGATTTGTACATTTATTTATTATGATGATCTTAGACTTTATTTTAATGATGTTATGTAATAATTTTAATTCCGCATTTGAATGACGTTTAAAGGTTAGATAACCTGGGATGTTTTGAGTTTAATTATGTAACCCTATTTAAGGGAGGATTTTATGGTTTAAATATTATTTATTTGAGTAGAAAGTATGAATGTTTAAATAGTGAGCACCAAATCTTGTGGGAATGAAGTACCTAGATTTGGGGGTGTCACAGGTTGGTATCAAAGCCTTAGGTTATGAACCTTAGGTGGGGAAAAGCCTTAGGAAGTAACCTTTGAAAAGATAGTGATGATGAACTCTTATCGAGTTTTAAGGAAGTAGTAATAAAATACTTATGTGCTTATGTGATTACAACTTATGTGCTCGTGAGTGTCGAGTAGTAATGATTTGTAGTTAAAACTTAAATTTTGGTTGACAGGATGGCTAATATAGGAGGATCTAGTCATGCTAGAGAGGAGGAGCCTCGAGATATTCAAGTGATTTGGGAACAACTATTGCCACGGGAAACAGTTCTGTCGGTCACAGTAGTTGAGCAGGAGAGAGTACCTGATGAGGATGACGAGATAGAGACGGATGAGGGGGACCCCGTGGAGCTGCCACAGTCAGGGGATGAGGAGGACGAGGAGGAAGAGCTTCCACTTAGTTCGATAGTTGCCCGTATGTACGACGAGGTGTATAACCGCAATGTGGAACTTCAAGATACTGTCGAGGAGTTACAGGAGATAGTAGTTGAACAACAGACCTCGATGGCACAGAAAGACGACGAGATCCAAGATAGAGAAGAACGACCGAACAACGTTGAAGAGAAGGTGATCCACACAGAAGGGGAAAACGAGCAACTGATGGAGAAGATTGCAGAACTGGAGAATAAGATTAAAGAGGAATCTACTAAGAGGGCAAGGGCTGAAGATGCGTACAATGAAGCTTATCAACGGGCCGGAATGGCAGAGAGAGACGCACAAGCAAAGAGGAGGAAGATGGAATAAATGAATAATGTATTCAACACCGTGATCAATCGAGCGCAAGATCGAGTCATGGGTTATCCGATTCAATTTGAGATGCTACCATCATACATATTGGATCGCCGAACAATGTTACGAATTATGGAGGAGGAGCGTCGTAAGGCTACGCAGTATCTTAGTAGGATATCGTAGTGATATGTAATTGATAATTCGTATGTGATTAGAAAATAAATGAAATGTAAATCCCGGGTATGATATAACCAATGGGATAGATGTTGATGATGTTGTCCTGTAACTATTATAGTTCAGGAAAGTAATGTAAATAGCAGCGATGCTATTGTTTTGATATTTTTTTTAAAGAGAATGATGAATGAATAAAAGTTATTGTTTTATTCAAAGGTGTCAAGTGCTATGTGATAAACTTTTATGATGTGCAACGTAAGTGTATAATACTTAAAAGGTTGAATAAAAAGCTAATGGGTATATTTTAATAGAAAATGGCTTCAAGACGTCAACCACCACGACGGAGAACCACTGAGGAAAACAACAACAATGTGGAAAGAAACCCTGTTCAGCAGCTAGTGACGTTACTGACGGGTGCTTTATAGAATCACCCTCAAAACCAAGGTACAACATTTAAGGACTTCAAGGCGATTGGACCACCAGAATTCCGAGGGTCCATAAATCCAGTTGAAGCACAGACTTGGATTATAGAAATCGAGAAGGTTTTTGATATGGCTAGGGTAGGGGAGAATCAGAAGACTGCTTTTGCAACGTTTATGTTGAAAGAGGAGGCTAGCTATTGGTGGCAGGCCAACAAAACTCGGGAAGGATCAGGAGTGATGACCTGGGATAGGTTTAAGGAGCTGTTCTTCGAGACCTATTTCCCAGAGAGTTCAAAGAGTTAGCTAGAGGTTTAGTTTTTGGAACTAAAGCAGGGAACGATGTCGGTGTCTGAGTATGCCGCAAAATTCAATCAGTTGGCGAGGTTTGCGCCATATCAAGTTAGTATAGACGAGCGCAAGGCAAAGATGTTCGAGCAGGGACTGAAACCCTAGTTGTACAGTAGGGTTTCCCTGTTCCAATTGAAGACATTTGCAGCAGTGATGGAGAAAGTGATTCTCGCTGAAAGTGCAGGCTAGGCAGTAATAAAACATAATCAAGAACAGAGGAAGAAGAAAAGTAAAGGTGATGCTAAAAATGGTGGTGGTGGTAACTGTGGAAATGGTAACAACAACCTGAGGAGGAAGTGGAATGAGAATGGGGGAGCTAGAAATCAACAAAGAAACTAGCAAAATAAGAAGTTTGAAGCATGTGCTATGTGCGGAAAGTTTCACAAGGGAGTGTGTTTGCTGGGGAAATGAGTATGCTTCAATTGTGGCCAGGAGGGTCACATCGCCCCAAATTGCACTCAAGCTAAGAAGAATGTGTGCTTCATGTGCGGATCCAAGGATCACTTTGCTCGTGAATGCCCTAAGAAGAGATCTGGTGAGACAAATGGGAGCAAGGGAAATGCTAGTGGAGGTGCGTTGGCTATTGCAGGACCAACGTTAACAAATAATGTGACGCCCCCAAAAATAGGTTTTCATCAGCCATCTTGAGTCGCCAGATACATGGTACATAAATTCAAATACAACTTAATTATACAACAGTCGTGCAAAATATGACCACATATATATACTGTGAGTTTCAATTCAAATATTGTAACGTATATAATACGACAATATTCATACTCAAATTAATACATGCCATATAAAGTACAACAACAAATATTTCAAGTCTCCAAAGGGACACGAGAAGATTTTTGTTCTCTTCATTTTACTACGGTGCACTTTTGACGCTTTCAAGGTTGAGTTCTCATCACCCTATTGTTGTTCACCAAAATCAATTATTAAGTGACGTATAAAATACGACAGACACATCTTAGGTCCTCAATATAATTATATATTGCATGTCATGCCATAGTGAGGAATACTAATGCTATCATCTAGATCGTCACTCCGTTTCCCGACTAGTCCCGGCTACGTTCTTATTTCCTGAAGAAAATAGTGAAAGAAATGGTGAGCTCAACTAGCCCAGTGAGAAATATTATGACTAAGATAATGTAGAATAAAATTATCATTAGTCTTTAACAATGTTAAACTGATAAAATACAATAGACATCAAGTTTAACTACAGCGGAACAAGCAATCCAATAGAAAAGTCGAGTAGAGCATAAAATCTACAATCTTCTATGATTTAAAAAGTTTTTCATCAACTTAATCGATGAGACTCAGCTTAATAAATAAACCACATCATCAAGTCATCCCTGCTTTACGGGCCAAGGATATTCATTAAATTATCAAGGGTCATGACTATACCAAATAATCCCTTGTCATAATTATACCAAAAACTGTCCATCAATGCACTTCAGGCCAATGAGGACTTTTACCACATCATTCGTCACATTACGGTCATGATTATACCGAATAATCCCTGGTCATAATCACACCAAGTCCACCTATGCACGTAAGCAAAATATGACTTTTATCACAATATAAACATGAGAATGATGACAATGATATAAGCATTAATCAAACGAAAACAAGGATAAATATTAAAATTTTTAAATTTATCCAAATATTATAAACTCATAATCTAATATTATTAATATTATAACAATATTTTAATCACTTCTTAAACTTATAAATAATTTATTTCAATTGTCTACACTTTACCAAACAATTCATTTAATCATTCAAAAATGCCATACTCATAAGATTTCATCACCAATGATCAAATCCCTTTTCAAAAATCTGCATATACCCTATATATAATTCCCAAGCCATAAAATCCTATTTTCCAACTTTGTTACTTCACATAACATATTTAACTCATTTACTCATAACAATATCATTTTCATGAAAAATACCATATCAGTCCCAAAAATATTTCTTTTCTGGGATTTAGCAGAATATAGTCCCATATTGAACATATATTTTTCTCAGAATTTTTAACATTCATTTACTATTTTTCAAAAATCAATTTTTAATTAATTCCTTAAGAAATTAGCCACCTCAAGTTTAACTCCAGAAATTCCCAAATCTTGGCAGGATCTTACACATGTTAACGTGATCTTCCAGTTTAAATTTCATAGTCATCAGAGTTATAGAACTCCGGTTATAGCGTTTTTCGTCGAAAAAACCTAAATATTGAAATGATCATAACTTGCTCATTTTAAGTCGGAATGAGCTCATTTTTGGACAGGAGGTACTTTATACCATATATTTCCATGTCCCAAAAAGCCAGAATTTTTCTCACAAATTAAGTGGCCCAAACAGCCCCTTAAAATTTGGACTGTAGCTTTTTAAGCATTTCCAGATTTTTCATCCTTTACTAAAATCAGTCCACACTAAAATCTACAACACTTTCTCCAGTGATTCCACTTGGATAAGTTAGATAACTCATTGATCTAACTCTAGAACTTGACCACACTCAAAAATTCGAAATATAATAGTAGATATGGTCAATTGAATTTCATGTTCCATTTTCACCAAAATCTGATTTTCAACACTTTGTAATTTCTAAGAAACTTTCATGTTTTCACATAATAACCAACATAACTCATCATGACAATGACATAATAATTCAATAAAATAAGTTCAACAATAAATTTTAAAGATTTATAAGTTAATTTATCCTAAACTCAATAACGTCTAAATTGTCAACATGATACTGCTTTGTAGAGTAAAATTCAAGAATGCTCAGAAGAATATTTCCATAAAAAGATACTGGATGAAGCGCAAATATCCAGGATATTCTACTAATTTCATGGAGTATAGAAGCCAAAACTTTAACCAACTGAGTATAATAGTATATATGAAACTGCAAATGGATTTTCACCCGTCATACGGTAATCCATGTATACAGATCATTTCCACAATTTAATAAGGAATGAATACAAAGGATCATTCGCCATGCATGTGGTAATCCACATAGAATGTTTATTCCAACAGAATAATAAAGAATACAATAACATAAGGATTCACCACGCGTGCGATAGACTGCACAGACAGGTTATTCCCAACAGAATAATAAAGAATGGAACCAGGTCATGCGTAAATGCATAGACATGATATTCTGACAGAATAATAAATAATGGAACTAGGTCTGGCATAAACGCACAGGCAGGATATTCCGACAGAATAATAAATGATGGAACCAGGTCCGGTGTAAATGCACAGACAGGTTATTCTGACAGAATAATAAAGAACAGAATAATAGAAGAATTTTACCATGTATGCGGTACTTTGCATAAACAAGTTATTCCAACATAATAATGAAGAATGGAATAACAGAAAAATTCCACCATGTATGCGGTACTTCACATAAACAGGTTATTCCAACATAATAATGAAGAATGGAATTTCAGAAGAATTTCACCATGTATGTGGTACTTCGAATAAACAGGTTATTCCAACAGAATAATAAAGGATGAAATAACAATAGCTCTCTTCATGAATACGAAAGAAATAATATCCCTTACCTTAGAATAAAGCTGGATACTGGAATAGAGAGGTAGCAGACTTCTCTTCTTCTTTCTCTCTATAATTTCTCTCTATAATAAATGTTCTATAGCTTGAGTGAATTGGTGAAGAATAATGAAGAAATGAGCTTCTATTTATAGAAAAATATAGTTTCGATATTTGCACATTTTGGGGCTCAGAATATTATAGTATAATACCTTTCTTTTTTCCTTTATTTTTAATTTAGTCCTGCAAGTATTATCAAACTTGCACCACCTCCCCTAATAGTAAATAATGTGAATCAATAGTTCAATCATGTGATTCAATAGTTATAATCATGTGAAAATACGAATTACAGTATAGTACCTCCATCTATACCTCCATCTTTAACTTAGTCATGCAAGTATTATCAATCTTGCACAAACTCCCCTAATAGTACAAGAATGTGATTTAATAGTACACACATGTGAACAAATAGTTATAAAAACATGTGAATTAGTAGCAATTAATTGCTCATTTATCCGATTAATTACTCAATTTATCAATATAACCCCCAGACATCAATTATCATCAGAATAGATGTCGATTTCCACTAACACGAATAATCCCAACACAATGGAACTATCAAATTCAACTTTAATCAACACGAACTTATTCATCATTAATATTATATCTCACAATATTTAACAACCAGGTCGTTCCCAGGAAAGAGGGGGCTTTCCAATAAGGATTTCTCCCTATTGGCGCGCAATTAGGTGACTAAACCTCTCCTTAGCAGAACTTCTAGACATTGTAAATATTGCAATTTAATAATATGAATAACTTTGTCGTCTCAATTATTGATTTAATAATATATCATATAATGCAGATGATACTATAACAATAATTAAATGAATAATATGAGAAATATGATGCAACAATTACTGTAGCAATAATTGAGTATAACTGAGTGACTTATCACGTAAGCATCAATAATCAATACCGTGTGCTACTATGCAACCACGCATATTACTATACTTTAACTACCGAGTAGTTCAACAGTTTTAACGGTAACACTTTCGCCATTATTTTTATAAAATCATAATTCTGTCATTTTCTAAATATGACAATACTTCCGTTGTGGGTCCACCAATGATTGTGCCGTCGTAAGATATTCCCCGATCAAAAGAATATTCCCCAATCAAATGAATATTTTATAACAACTTGCATACTTTGAAAAATTTATAAATACTACCCACAACTATAACATTATATCAAATTCATACCATAATATTTAAAAAAATATTTTGAGAAATTTAAATCTTTATTCATAAAATTTGGGGTCTCACAATCTCCTCTCCTTATGAAATTTCGCCCTCGAAATTTACGTACGTACTTGGTATGACGAAGAGATGAAGATAACTTTACTTCATTTCAGATTCTAACTCTTGAGGTATAAACTTTGAGTGTTGAATACGATCCTTCTTATCCAAGATTGTAACATGTATCTCCTCATACGTTAAATCTTCTGCTTTCTCGCTAGTTCTAATTCAATAATGTGGTTTGGGTCGTCCATATATTTACGTAACATCGAT
Source organism: Panax quinquefolius (assembly GCA_020205615.1). Taxonomy (NCBI): domain Eukaryota; kingdom Viridiplantae; phylum Streptophyta; class Magnoliopsida; order Apiales; family Araliaceae; genus Panax; species Panax quinquefolius. The sequence goes on along the minus strand of JAINUW010000449.1, from coordinate 195,787 downwards.
ACATTAATAAAACGTTATGAACACGCAACATATTTAGCGGTAAAACGAGTCTATAGGCCACAGTTCCTACTCGATCAAGTATTTCAAATGGGCCAATTAAATCGAGGGTTGAGATTTCCTCTCTTCGTCTATTCTTGCTTCTAGAATAACGCCCTCTTGAACCTTCTTCTTCACATTCATCAGCTCTAAGTATGTAGTTTGAACGGCTTTAACTTTATAGATTAAAGTCAATTCTACTCGTATATTCGTTATCTTCATGTGGGTCCCTAGAGTCTTTAACTCTATCTTCATCCTTTGTAAATTATACGAAATGGGTTTTTGCGTTAACAACATCGCACTCGTAAACGCATACGATCTTCTACTCAATGCGTCAGCTACCACGTTCGCTCTTCCACGATGATATTGAATGGTATGATCGTAATCTTCAACAGCTCGAGCCAACGTCTTTGACGCATTATACTTTTGTTTTGGGTGAAGAAATACTTGAGGGTTTTAGAAATGGGTTTTGTACTGGGGTCAATATAAAATTCGATTTCACGCTCTAGGGGTAGGCTAAAAAGTCATCAAGAATACGTCAGGAAATTTATTAACAATAGAAATATCATTCAAAACTGTGACTCTCATCCAAGACTTGGATATCACATGTAATGAAAGTTTCTCCTAACAGAGTTTCAACCGATAAGTTAAAGTCAAATTTCTTCGGAGTCAAATTTAAACGTTGAGCGCAAGCAAGCGAGATAAAATAATGGGTAGAACCGGTATCTAATAAGGTATAGACGTCGCAAGAATTTATAATTAACTAACCCGTGATAACTTTGTTCGGGTTATTCTCTTTTTGAGAAGTCACGAAAAATGCTCTTCCTGAAACCACCGACTTTGTTTTGTCCGTATCTGCCTTTGGTGCCACCATCCCAGCTGGACTTGACTTCACTATATGATAAAATTGAGCTAAATGACCTTCTCTTCTTAAAATTTTTACTTCTATTATCTTGGTCATGATTACCACCGAAGTGGTTACCATTCTTGGCATGATAATTTCCCCCACGATGGTCATTATTGTTCTGATGGCCGTTGCCACCGGTACGATTATTATCGTGTTGTTGGTCGGTACCTTTTGGTCGTGCTAACTCATTATTGCGCTCCGATAACTGAGCCCTATTCACAACATCTGAATATAAACAAAGTTTATGAGAAATGAGGTATTGATGTATATCGGGTTTTAAACCTTTTAGAAACATTCGCGTCATTCATTCTTCATTATCGACCAAATGGGATACAAACCGGGAAAACTCCGCAAACTTAGCCTCATACTGCGATACGATCATATTATTTTGCTCCATTACTTATCTCAATATTTTCAGATGCCATTTTCAAACACTGTCACAAAACAAGGGTTAATTGACATATCACATATTATCTCTATACTCTGACCGACCAATTAAATACCAAATAAACTTAGGTATGTCATACTAGCGAAGGAATTCCCCGTCTCTCCCCTCCTAGTTCTTGTCTCACATCTCAGCCAGGGATCATATCCCTAAGCTTTGATACCAACTGTGACACCACCAAAAATAGGTATTCATCACCCATCTTGAGTCGCCAGATACATGGTACATAAATTCAAATACAACTTAATTATACAACAGTCGTGCAAAATATGACGACATATATACTATGAGTTTCAATACAAATATTGTAACGTATATAATACGACAATATTCATACTCAAATTAATACATGCCATATAAATTACATCAGCAAATATTTCAAGTCTCCAAAGGGACACGAGAAGATTTTTGTTCTCTTCATTTTACTGCGGTGCACTTTTGACGCTTTCAAGGTTGAGTTCTCATCACCCTATTGTTGTTCACCAAAATCAATTATTAAGTGACGTATAAAATACGACACACACATCTTAGGTCCTCAATATAATTATATATTGCATGTCATGCCATAGTGAGGACTACAACTGCTATCATCTGGACCGTCACTCCGTTTCCCGACTAGTCCCGGCTACGTTCTCATTTTCTGAAGAGAACAGTGAAAGAAAGGGTGAGCTCAACTAGCCCAGTAAGAAATATTATGACTAAGATAATGCAGAATAAAATTATCATTAGTCTTTAACAATGTTAAACTGATAAAATATAATAGACATCAAGTTTAACTGCAGCGGAACAGGCAATCCAATAGAAAAGTTAAGTAGAGCATAAAATCTACTATCTTCTATGATCTAAAAGGTTTTTCATCAACTTAATCACTGAGACTCGACAATAAATAAACCACATCATCAAGTCATCCTCCGCTTTCTCGCCAAGAATATTCATTAAATTATCAAGGGTCATGACTATACAGAATAATCCCTTGTCATAATTATACCAAAAGCGTCCATCAATACACTACCATGTGCCACTTTAGACTTTTACCATATCATTCGTCACATTACTAATCCATGATTATCTTCTGAATAATCCTCGTCATAATCACACCAAGTCCACCTTCATGCACGTAAGCCAAAATATGACTTTTATTACAATATAAACATGAGAATGATGACAACGATATAAGCATTAATCAACGAAAACAAGGATAAATATTAAAACTTTAAATTTATCCAAATATTATAAACTCATAATCTAATATTATTAATATTATAACAATATTTTAATCACTTCTTAAACTTATAAATAATTTATTTCAATTGTCTACACTTTACCAAACAATGCATTTAATCATTCAAAAATGCCATACTCATAAGATTTCGTCACAAATGATCAAATCCCTTATCAAAAATCTGCATATACCCTATATATAATTCCCAAGCCATAAAATCCTATTTTCCAACTTTGTTACTTGACATAACATATTTAACTCATTTACTCATAACTAGATCATTTTCATGAAAAATACCAAATTAGTCCCAAAAATATTTCTTTTCTGGGATTTAGCAGAATATAGTCCCATATTGAACATATATTTTTCTCGAAATTTTTAAAATTCATTTACTATTTTTCAAAAATCAATTTTTAATTAATTCCTTAAGAAATTAGCCACCTCAAGTTTAACTCCAGAAATTTCCAAATCTTGGCAAGATCTTACACATGTTAACGTGATCTTCCAGTTTAAATTTCATGGTCATCGGAGTTATAGAACGCCCGTTATAGCGTTTTTCGTCGAAAAAATCTAAATATTGAAATGGTCATAACTTGCTCATTTTATATCAGAATGAGCTCATTTTTGGACAGGATGTACTTTATACCATATATTTCCATGTCCCAAAAAGCCAGAATTTTTCTCACAAATTAAGTGGCTGAAATAGCCCCTTCAAATTTTGGACAGTTTCTTTTTAAGCATTTCCAGATTTTTCATCCTTTACTAAAATCAGTCCACAATAAAATCTACAACTCATTTTCCAGTGATTCCACTTGGATAAGTTAGATAACTCATAGATCTAACTCTAGAACTTGACCACACTCAAAAATTTGAAATATAATAGTAGATATGGTCAATTGAATTTCATGTTCCATTTTCACCAAAATCTGATTTTCAACCCTTTGTAATTTCTAAGAAACTTTCATGTTTTCACATAATAACCAACATAATTCATCATGACAATGACATAATAATTCAATAAAACAAGTTCAACAATAAATTTTAATGATTTATAAGTTAAGTTATCCTGAACTCAATAACGTCTAAATTGTCAACATGATACTGCTTTGTAGAGTAAAATTCAAGAATGCTCAGAAGAATATTTCCATAAAAAGATACTGGATGATGCGCAAATATCCAGGATATTCTACTAATTTCATGGAGTATAGAAGCCAAAACTTTAACCAACTGAGTATAATAGAATATATAAAACTGCAAATGGATTTTCACCCGTCATACGGTAATCCACGTATACAGATCATTTCCACAATTTAATAAGGAATGAATACAAAGGATCATTCGCCATGCATGTGGTAATCCACATAGACGGGTTATTCCAACAGAATTATAAAGAATGGAATAACAAAAGGATTGACCATGCGTGCGATAGACTGCACAGACAGGTTATTCCCAACAGAATAATAAAGAATGGAACTGTGTCACGCGTAAACGCATTGCATGTGATATTCGGCGATGAATAATAAATAATGGAACCAAAGTCCCATAGCATAAACGCATGCATATGATATTCCGGCGAGAATAATAAATGATGGAACTAGGTCCCAGAAACGCACGCATGTGATATATTACGATAAAATAATAAAGAACGGAATAATAGAAGAATTTCACCATGTATGCAGTACTTTGCATAAACAGGTTATTCCAACATTATAATGAAGAATTGAATAACAGAAGAATTTCACCTTGTATGAGGTACTTCGCATAAACAGGTTATTCCAACATAATAATGAAGAATGGAATAACAGAAGAATTTCACCATGTATGCGGTACTTCACATAAACAAGTTATTCCAACAGAATAATAAAGGATGGAATAACAATAGCTCTCTTCATGAATATAAAAGAAATAATACCCCTTACCTTAGAATAAAGCTGGATACTAGAATAGAGAGGTATCAAACTTTTCTTCTTCTTTCTCTCTATAATTTCTCTCTGTAATAAATGCTTTATAGCTTGAGTGAATTGGTGAAGAATAATGAAGAAATGATCTTCTATTTATAGGAAAATATAGTTTTGATAATTGCACATTTTGGGGCTCAGAATATTACAGTATAATACCTTCATCTTTTCCTTTATTTTTAATTTAGTCCTGCAAGTATTATCAAACTTGCACCACCTCCCCTAATAGTAAATAATATGAATCAATAGTTCAATCATGTGATTCAATAGTTATAATCATGTGAAAATATGAATTACAGTATAGTACCTCCATTTATACCTCCATCTTTAACTTAGTCATGCAAGTATTATCAATCTTGCACAAACTCCCCTAATAGTACAAGAATGTGATTCAATAGTACACACATGTGAACAAATAGTTATAAAAGCATGTGAATTAGTAGCAATTAATTGCTCATTTATCCGATTCATTACCCGATTTATCAATATAACCCCCAGACATCAATTATCATCGAAATAGATGTCGATTTCCACTAACACGAATAATCCCAACACAATGAAACTATCAAATTCAACTTTAATCAACACGAACTTATTCATCATTAATATTATAACTCACAATATTTAACAACCAGGTCGTTCCCAGGAAAGAGGGGGCTTTCCAATAAGGATTTCTCCCTATTAGCGCGCAATTAGGTGACCAAACCTCTCCTCGCGCGAACTTCTAGACATTGTAAATATTGCAAATTAATAATATGAATAACTTTGTCGTCTCAATTATTGATTTAATAATATATCATATAATGTAGATGATACTATAACAATAATTAAATCAATAATATGAGAAATATGATGCAGTAATTATTGTAGCAATAATTGAGTATAACTGAGTGACTTATCACGTAAGCATCAATAATCAATACCGTGTGCTACTATGCAACTACGCGTATTACTGTATTTTTACTACCGAGTAGTTCAATAGTTTTAATGGTAACACTTTCGCCGTTATTTTTATAAAATGATAATTACGTCATTTTAAATACGTGATAATACTTCCGTATGGGTCCACCAATGATTGTGCCGTCAAATGAGATCTCTCGATAAAAAGAATATTCTCCGACCAAACGAATATTTTATAGCAACTTACATACTTTGCAAAATTTATAAATACTACCCACAACTATAACATTATATCAAATCCATACCATAATATTTAAAAAAATATTTCTGGAAATTTAAATCTTTATTCATAAAATTTGTGGTCTCACAAATAAGCCCACAACCAGAACCTTCAACATGATGGTGCAAGATACGGTGCAATCAAAAGATGCCCTGTCAGGTATTATCCTAATCAATGATATAGATGCATATGTATTATTTGATTCGGGTGCTACTTGCTCGTTTATATCTGATGATTTTGCTAAGAAGTTAGAAATACCTTGTGAAGAGTTGAAATTCCCTTTAAACATAGAAATTGCGAATAGGGAAGAGATTCCTGTTAGGTTCGTATACAAGAACTGTAGGGTGAATATAAAAGGGAATGTTATGAAAGTAGACTTAATCCCAATAAAACTCGGAGAGTTCGATGCTATTTTGGGAATGGATTGGCTGTTTAATTATGGAGCGATAATTGACTGCCAAAAGAAGTGTATAAACCTCATGACTCCGTCAAAGGTAGTTTTTCATGGTAGCAAATTGCTTAGATAAATGAAATGTTTGACGATGATGCAGGCCAAAAAGTTATTGAGTCAGGGTTGTGTAGGGTATTTAGCTTACATAGTCGATACTCAAAAAGGAGAAGGGTGTGAAATTGGAGGAAATACCAGTAGTTAGGGAGTTCGTGGACGTGTTTCCGGAGGATTTTCCAGGACTTTCGCCTGACCGAGAAATCGATTTCGTGATCGACTTAGTGCCAGGAACCACTCCTATATCGAAGGCCCAATATAGAATGGCTCTGGTGGAAATGAAGGAACTAATGGTGCAACTGCAAGAACTGCTAGATAAGAAGTACATTCAATTGAGTGTGTCATCGTGGGGAGCACCGGTGTTATTCGTGAAGAAGAAGGATGGGTCAATGCGTCTTCGCATTGATTATAGTGAGTTGAACAAAGTCACTATTAAGAACAAATATCCATTGCCAAGAATAGATGACTTGTTTGATCAATTAAAGGGTGCTAGATATTTCTCAAAAATAGATTTGAGAAGAGGATATCATCAACTGAAAGTAAGGAAGGATGATGTACCGAAGACGGCATTTCGAACTCGCTATGGACATTAGGAATTTTTAGTGATGTCATTTGGTTTGACAAACGTCCCTGCAGCGTTCATGGATTTGATTAACAAGGTGTTTAAACCATTTTTAGACAAGTTTGTGGTGGTGTTTATTGATGATATTCTGGTGTACTCTAAAACTCAAGAGGAACACGTGGAACACTTACGTCTGACGTTGGAGACGTTAAGAAAGGAAAAGTTGTACGCAAAATTCTCTAAATGTGAATTTTGGCTGGAACGCGTGCAATTTCTTGGACATGTAATTGATAAAGATGGGATTTCCGTGGATCCATCAAAAGTCAAAGCTGTGATAAATTGGGAGCAACCAATAACTCCATCAGAAGTAAGAAGTTTCTTGGGGTTGGCAGGATATTACAGATGATTTATTCAAGATTTTTCCAAGATTACTACTCCATTGACAAATTTGACAAGAAAATCTATAAAGTTTGTTTGGACGGAGAAATGTGAAGAAAGTTTTCAAGAATTAAAGAAGAAGCTCAGTGTGGCCCCTGTGTTGTCATTACCGGATAATATAGGAAATTTTATGGTGTATAGTGATGCTTCACACAAAGGATTGGGTTGTGTCCTTATGCAAAACGGCAAGGTTATTGCGTATGCATCAAGGCAACTGAAAGACTACGAAAAAGGGTATCTGACTCATTATTTAGAGTTGGCGGTGGTTGTGTTCGCACTGAAGATATGGAGACATTATCTCTATGAAGAGAAGTGTGAGATCTACACATGCCATAAAAGTCTGAAGTATATTTTCACACAGAAAGACCTAAACATGCGACAAAGGAGATGGATGGAATTGATAAAGGATTACGATTGTGAGATCTTTTATCATCCAGGCAAAGCAAACGTAGTTGCAGATGCCTTGAGTAGGAATGGCAGAGAAAAGTTGATGTTGTTAACAGATAAGGAGGAATTTATTACCTCAATGGGAAGGTTAGAGCTGGAAATCAGATTTCCAGATGAATCCGATGAAAATTTGTTCCAGATAGAAGCTAGTCTAACTTTGGTGGACAAAGTGAAGAACGCACAACTATAGGATGAAGAATGCAAGAAAATAAGGCAAAGTGTAGTCGAGGGTAAAGAAGCGAAGTATAAGGTCGATACTGAGGAAATGCTAAGATTCGGGGGACGAATTTGGGTTACAGCAGTGCAGAATATTAAAGAAGACATCTTGACGGAAGCACATAGCTCAAGATATTCAATTCATCCGGGAAGTATGAAAATGTATCAGGATTTACGGTGTCATTTTTGGTGGCCGAACATGAAAAGAGATGTTGCAGAATGCATTGCAAAGTGCTTAACATGTCAGAAAGTGAAGGCCGAGCATCAACGACCAAGCGGATTACTTCAACTGTTGGAGATACCGGAATGGAAGTGGGAGCATATCATAATAGATTTTGTGGTAGGTCTTCCAATGACTCAGAAAGGATACGATGCGATATGGTTGATACTGGACAGATAAACAAAATTTGCACACTTTTTGCCAATAAAGATTAGATTTAATCTTGACCAGCTGGCGAAATTATACGTTAAAGAGATTGTCTCAAGACATGGAGTTCCAGTGTCAATTGTATCAGACAGAGATCCGAGGATCACATCAAATTTCTGGAAGAGACTACAAGAATGCATGGGAAAACAATTGAATATGAGCACAACAAATCATCCGCAAACTGATGGGCAAAGTGAAAGAACGATCCAGACGCTTGAAGATATGCTCAGAGCGTGCATCATGGATTTCAAAGGAAATTGGAATGATCATCTACCGTTGGTGGAATTTGTATACAACAACAGTTATAACGCAAGCATTGGTATGCCGCCATACGAGGCGTTATACAGCAGAAAGTGAAGAACTCCGCTATGCTGGGATGAAGTTGGATAACGGCCATTGTTAGGTCCAGAATTGGTTCAGCAGACCACTAAAGTTTTCAAACTCATCAGAGCAAGATTGGTAGTTGCTCAAGATCGACAGAAAAAGTACGCTGATCAACACAGGCAGAATCATGAATTTAAAGTAGGAAATTTTGTGTTTTTGAAAGTTTCTCCTTGGAAGGGGAAGATTCATTTCGGAAGAAAGGCAAGCTCAGCCCGAGATTTATTGGACCTTTCAAAATTTTGCGAAAAGTGGGAGAGGTAGCTTATGAAGTAGCTTTACCTCCAGAATTAGAGCATGTGCTCAATGTTTTTCATGTTTCGGTGTTACGACCTTATAAACCCGATTACAAGCATGTGATTGAGTATGAACCGTTGCAGTTCAGTAAAGATTTGTCTTAAGAAGAGATTCCTATCCAGATAGTTGACGGGAAAGAACAAGTGCTAAGAAATAAAGTGATACCTTCTGTGAAGGTGATATGGAGGAACCACAACGTCGAAGAGGGTACGTGGGAACTTGAAGCTAATATGATGAAAAATTACCCTGAGTTATTTGTTTAATTTGTGTCTTCGATTCTGGGGACAGAATCTTTATAAGTAGGGGAGAATGTGACGATTTGATTGTTTGAATTGTGATTCTGGGGACAGAATCCTTGTAAGGAGGGAAGGATGCAACGATCCAAAATTTTAAAGTATAATTTAAATATTTATTGAGTTACTTAAATATTATTTGAGGTGTATATTGTTAAATAAATATTTTAGTGATGTGATGGTTGATGAATCTAAATGTATAAAAGGAATTTTCTAAATTAAATTAATTTATAATTTAGAGGTTTGTATTATTACATGAGGTGTTATGTTGTTGTGTGGATTTAATAATTTAGGCGATATATTAAATTATTAAATAAAATTATAATGAAAATTATAATTTGTTGATATTTGCTAAAAGGCTATATTTAATTAAAATATAGTATGTGATTAATTTAATGGGTTAATGTTGGATATGAAAATAATATATGATTATAGTTTATAAACTAAAGTGTTTATTAAAATAAATTAAAAAGGGTTTAAATTAGTTTTTGTCAAACAAGGCTTAAGTATTTTAATTCTTTAAAATTTAAATGGTTTGCCAAACAAGCCTTATGGCTTTTGATATTTCAATTTTTTTTTAAATTTAAATAAAATAAACAAAATAAATAAAATAAATTAAAATAATAAATATAATTTTATAACTTAGGCGTTATAACTGATAATACATTTAGTAATAGTATTATGGGTTGTCAGTTTTTTTTTATACGCCTAATGTTATTTGGCTTGGCCTAGCTATACGCATTCTAGCATACTGAGTTTTGAGAGAGTTCAGAGAACTTGAGAGAACTTAGCAGAGAGATTGGAGAAAGGAGTTTGAGAGAATTTTCAGCTAACAAAGGTTGTTTACGCTAATTGAAGGTATGATTATATAACTTTTGTATATATATATATATACATATACATATATGAGTTTTACGACAAAAACGACAATAATTTTCATACTCTGTGAATTTTATATGTTTAGAATTGATGTTCTCGAATTAGTTATGAGGAGTACATGTGTTTATGATGATTAGATAGTATGTTAAACAATAATTGCATGCTAAATTCGGTTTACAATAGAAGAAAATTTCGACAGTGTATGTTTATATGTATTTTTTCATATGTTTATGAAAAGTATCACTTTTAGTAGACAATTAGTATGTGAAATTATAAATTAAAGCTTGTATATGTTAGTTCATTGAGATACGAACACAATGTAATTGAAATGGAGTGATTTGGCCAAATAATGAATTCACATTGATGATTTCTAGAATGAATATCAAGAAAAATGAGTTCTTATGAAAAACATGAAAATTGAGAAATTAAAATAGCTTTAGTTGTTGTTAAATTGTGTTAAGTGATGGAATAGGTGAGCAATCATTTTTATGATAGTTGTATATTTATTTTACGTGTTAATTTCACTGTTTGGTGGGTGAAATTTGTGTTTGTTGGGCTAAAGTCGGCTACTGTTCATTAGCCTCTCTGCGTCTATCTGAACACAAGTCAAGAATTTACTTGGCAAGGTGCCAAAAAAACAATGCAATTGCGCTTACTACTGTTTAAGATTCTAATTTCTGCTTGCTGTTCTTTGCATTTGAGATAGCAACATAGCATGGTTTGAAAGTGTGTTATCATGTTAAAAGTTTAATGTTAAGGTTAATATAATATAGTGAATTGGTGTTAGTAAGTTCAAAGTTGTAAAATGGTTAGTAAATCGAGAACGTGTTATGTGGTAACTTAGTATACATAATGAGCATTAGACAAGTGTTGCGAAGTAAAAAACTTGGATTTTCTGAAATATAAATAGTAATGAAGGACTTATACTTCAATGATAAGTTTAGCTAGAAATGAACATGTTATGGCATGTTAGCACATCTAATATGTATTGTGGTTCTAAAATTACGTGTAGGTGATCGTGAGTTTAATTTTATAGCTTACGCTCAAGGCAAGTTTCTAAACTCTATCTTTTACATTGAGAAAGTTTCCTAATTCTTTACTTTCATTGAGCTAGTTCCATTATTACATTATTTAGTTTTATCCTTTGTTTGAGCAAGCTTTCTATTTCAACCGTTGATTGAATAAGACAATTGTCCCTAGAGCTCATTCGAGAAAACTTTAACTCTAATGCTATTTGAATTCTCATTTCATTGATTTACTCTAACTTGTTTATGGTTAAGCAAGTTTCTTGAGTTATATTCTTGTATAACGAACAAAGTTTGAACTCTCATCTCTATTATTGAACTGTTTTAACCCTTGCATGAATTTAATACCTTGTTGGGCAAGTTTTTAGTTTCAGCTTGCTATTGGTTATGGTACAATCTGTAATTTCATTTCTAAATGTTATAAGACTCTAACCTTAGCTTATTTATTGTTCAAGCAAAGGTTTACTATTTTCTTCATTTTGTTAAATATTTATGCTCTATAGTTATTTCAAGAATGAGTTTAACATGTATAGTCAGTTCATTTATGATTCTTAATTGTTCTATGTTATGTTGTTATTAAACGTCTGTTATGATTCTCAAACACTATTAATTCAACTAGTCCTTTAGTTGATGCTTGTTGAACTTCAAATTACCCTTGAAAGCTTATCCAAACTAAACTCTCTTTGGTGCGGACTTGTACTCTAAATACTGAGATGAACAACCCTATTATTACTAGGGGATAACTTACGCGTAACGTTAAATGTTTGTGCACAATACATGGTACGAAGGGTTGACCCCCCTAAGTACGAGGAGTCCTTATAGTCTTATGACTGTTAAAGTTGGACTTAAAAGATTACTCACAACTGTGGACATAGTTCATGGTCTTATGACCCTCAGTTATGTTTATTCCATAGTTTGGATTTCAGTTCCTGATTATCATTATTAGAGTACTATCCAGTTTTGATGAGCCTATTAGTTGGCAGTTATTATTGTTATTCTCTTATTGATACATTGTTATATCTAGTGAGCAATTGTTTTGTTCACTCTTGCATATTTATAAACTCATTGCAGCTAAAGTGGAGAAGGTAGATGAACCTTCAACTAGCAAAGGAAAGGGAAAATTGTACAAGTGATGCTGATTTGTACTTTTATTTATTATGATGATCTTAGACTTTATTTTAATGATGTTATGTAATAATTTTAATTTCGTATTTGAATGACGTTTAAAGGTTAGATAACCTGGGATGTTTTGAGTTTAATTATGTAACCCTATTTAAGGGAGGATTTTATGGTTTAAATATTATTTATTTGAGTAAAAAGTATGAATGTTTGAATAGTGAACACCAAATCTTGTGGGAATGAAGTACCTAGATTTGGGGGTGTCACACTCCTTCTCATCCACCTACCCCACCGCCGCCTCAACTAGCGGCGATGTCTCGCCTACATTGAGACTAACTTCCATAGAGAAGACAAGCCCGTCCGACAGAAATAGAGAGAGGGAAAAGACCGGTAACCTTATGGATATGGTTAAAGGCTTCGAAATGGGTCAATTTTCTGGGATTTTATCACCGGCGACTCTACCACCGATCCAACCTGGGTTTTTCTCTCTGGGATTAGATCTTTCTCTACTGAATTATCTGAGTCTGTTCCCACCTATTTTTTCCCACCTATTTTTTTTTGTTTTGTATTATTTGGACGAGAAAAGGTTGTGTATAAAATGTACACTGCATTTTTTTTGAAGTTTAAGATTAAATATATTTGATAATTTTTTGAGTTCACGGGATCTCAACAGTTCCTTATAAACTTATTTTTGTAATTAGACTTTATAAAGTTGTATCTCGTGTATATATTATTGTGAGCGAGATATAAATTGTCACCATTTTCTTTAATCTTTTTAGTGACCAATGAATGCGCTTTATTGTGTTAATTTTTGATGTAAGTTGATAAAAATTCAAAATTGCTGGTTCGATAAAGAAAAATCATTTTAGTGACAGTATCTTATATGAATCACATGTCAGACTTCATAAATTTTATAAATTGAATCCATTAGACGTTAAAACACTGGACTTAAAATATTTTTTAAAATGTCCTTCAATTTTTAATATTAATTTTATTTTATTTAATATAAATTATAAAAAGGGGTTTTGTTTTAATTTGGGGGAAATTCTTTGTTCAGTTATAAATCATAATCCTTGTGAAAATAAAGCAGCTAACCCGTGGTGCTCGGGTGGTCATTGGGTTGAAATTTTGAGTTGGATGTCTGGAGATCGAATCTGAGCAGCAACAAATTTTTTGGGTTCAAGTCCAATATTCGCCACGTCATATATGTCACATGTAAAATTAAAATAAAAATACCCACGTCAGATATGCCACGTAGGCGCCACGTGATCAAGTCAACGCATATCTGGCAACAGGGGCTCGAAGTCCAAATTTTTTAATAGAAAAGGGCTCAAAATGCGTTGACCAAAAGAAAAGGGCTAAATACCCAAAAACCCCTAAAGTTCAGTGGTCAACCTTGCATTTTACCCGTAAGAAATTAATATTCACAATTATCAATTTTGTATTAACCCAATTTTATTAAACTAATTCAAATTAAAAATGATATTTAATAAAACTCATAAACTAAAAATATTAATTAATCAACACAACTTAAAAACCTTAATTTCAAATAATTAATAGAGAATTAGGCTTTACAACTTCACTTTAAGTATCATTCCAATTATCACACCTTATTCTAATTTAATTTATTATTTCAGTTTATTAATCAAGAACACTCATGTAGAATTAGTCATTTCTCAATGCACTAAATCCATATTAACTTAAATCCACAATTTAGATAAAATTAAGCCAAACACCCTAAATAACTAATTCACTATATCTCTATGTGAATTAAAATTAAGAAGGATTTAATTCCAAGTTCTTCTCAGATTACATGTGATGCTAGACATATCTCTACCCTAACATAAATCAAGAATTTGTTCAATCACAAAATTCAAGAAAACATGTTATTGTGATTAGGTCTAGAATCACATCTCATCTCTCGAATCCATACAATTCCACATAAAATTGGTGATCAAGAAATTCATAAATTAATCACAAATCACAATAGATAAGCTAAATTGATAATTTATTAAACTTAAATCAAGGCATTGTAAGCCTAACAAGTAATTTAGTTCATAACTAATGAATTAAATACTGAATAAATAAAAGAAATCATCATCCTGATTACACAATTTGAAATTAAAGAAGAATAGTAGTACACCACCCTTCTTGCCCTTCAACAATGCAATCTTCGTGAAATCACCTCTTTTTCTTGTTCCTCCAAATTCTTGCTCATCAATTGTATGTCTCTAAGTGTCTCTCTCCTTTTCCAAAAAAATCCAAGCAATTAACATAAGCAAACTCACTCCCACTCCATCACTTCAATTCTATTGCATCTCAAACTTGTCATATAAGAATTCTAATGGAAATCAAATTCCAACTCCAACCCAACAAGTTTGTGGACATAGAGTCCCAATTAACATGAAATAAACTCCTTTAAACAATCCTAATATAAGCATATTACATAAGGAGGTTATATCTCCCAACACCACCTATCTTCAAGCAAATAAAAAGTCAATCAGTTCATGACCCGTACCGGCGCACCCCGTGCCGGGTTTAGCTCTAAGACAACGTGGCCCACGCTATTCTATCGGTGACTGTACACGCCATAGCACCCCCCATGCCACTTTACTTAGCATCATAGCGCACCTCGTGCCACTCCTATAGAATGTGTAAATTTGCTCGAATTTTCTTCCAATGCTAGCATCTTGATGTGCTCACCTCATATCCTAAAACAGAAACAAAAACCCATCAAAAGCAAAATGAAATATTTTTAAAAAACTAACAATATAACAAGCTAAAAGAATATAAATTGTAGGTTAAAAACCTAATCATTATACGTGTTCAGTAAACCCATATTAAATTATCGGCTATCAAGATGGCAGTTGATCCTACAACAATTTGACATTATTTACGTGAAATAGTACTATCAAGATTACAGGAAATGGATGGCGAAAAATTTCCACAACTTATCAACTCAGACACCGTGAAACAGTACTATGTCTGAAGTTACCATCAAGCAAACATCCTGGTTTTGGATAACTAGATCACCAGTCATTTTAGGTTTTCTAACCCTTATTACGCACAACCCTTTCTTCATACCCATCTGCCCTATCAGGGAAACACACTCTTCAACCAGCAGCCTAGTTTTCAGATTATCATATCTTTCACACTTCATACAATTTCAGTTATCCCACCAGGGATTGAACCCTTCCCCTGCAGTTTATCCTGAATATGAGATCAAACTTTTTCACACCCGCAGTTTGTCCTGAACATGGGATCAAACTTTTCCCCACAATTTGTCCTAAATATGGGATCAAACTTTGTCAGCTACAAATCGTCCTAGGCATGGGGCGAACTACGTCGACCTGATATCCCCGATACTTGGGAGTACGTAGGCAACCATTTTATATGGTCCGGTCGCAATAAAACAAAAACAACAAAAACATTTTCTACACCCTCTCTATAAATAAAAACAACAAAAACATTTTCTACACCCTTTTCTATAAACAAAAACAACAAAAACATTTCTACACCTTTCTACCCTTACACCATTCAGCGTTGAACGTCTTACACCAGGTTCGAACTACGCAAACCTGATCTCCTCTTCAATAGGATTACATAGGTAGCCATTTATGGTTCGGTCTAACCCCCTACCAAAACATAAATACTTGTCACACAGTACTGGTATCAAACTTCAATCCATTACATTTCATTGGCTTCAAACCAAAGGGATGGAATTACCTGGCCTCCCCATAAATGGGAGAGTTGGCGACCATCTAAGCAGCGGTTGATTCCTTGAAGAGCAACACCAAACCATAAGAACTGTAACTAAATGAGCCCCTTTTAAATAGGAGTACTGACGACCATCTGTGGTGCGGTTAATCTTAGAGAGGAAAAGCCACACTCCTCTCCACATATACATACAGAAACCAGTCCCAAAACACTAAAGAGGGTAGGGATACATACAGATCAATGATCCATTCTGAAAGATCCAACGACATCTCAATGTCCACCTATCAAGGATGAGTTCGGAATACATCAAGATCACAAGCCTTGAATAAGCAGGAAAATATCAAGCAAGTATCAAAGCACAACTAAAAGAGAAGTGAATCAATATATATTTCCCTGCCATATATAATGTTGTTTGATATATACAATATGTATTATACATGACAAAATGACTAAACTAGTCTATGCAGGAAAATACAAGTCTATCTACAGATCGGTAAATATGCGGACTATCAGATCTAACATAGCATCTCTCTCCGAAGAAGGAGGGTAATGCTTCAAGCTCCTGCCCAAGGGTAACTACACGAGCTAGTAGATCTGAGGCCAACTGCTTGGTGGCATGATGCTCATCAATATATGCACTCATATCGACAAGTATGCCAGTTGTAAGGGATCTCACTGATGTACTATCTGTAACGACCACATCTTGGGCAGATAGGGCAGCATCCCACTCAATAATCAATGCATATCTGGCTGATCTAGCTTCATCTTTCTCCAATAGTGCGGTGTCTCTCCTATCAAGAGCTGTCAACATCAAGGCCCTAGCCTGATCTCTCTCAAAGATCATCAGATGAAGACTCTGCTCTAAATCTTGTCTTGAATCTTTGAATCACGTGCTTTTCGTCTTTCGGGAGAATTTGCAAGAGCTGCTGGCAACCCATTGAATAGCTCCTCCTATGTGGGAATATCAATGTCCTCTATGGGCTCCTCATCATCAGAATCAATCCCCAGCAATGTGGATACTATCGCAACTGATGTAGTCTCTATCTCTATCAGTGCGGAATACTCTACAAAATAACCTAGATGGCTAACAGAAAATGCAACTAGCTCACACTGATCCCAACATGCATACACCCTTGATCTGTCCTCTGCTGACAAGTGGCGAGAAGCCAAACGCTGACTCAATGCCCCCTCAAAAGGATGAAAGTCCTAGAACTGGTCAAACTGACACATCATAGCTAGTGGGTGGTAAGTAGTCATGCCCCTTAAACCAGCTAGAGGGAGATAATCCATGCTCGAAGCATGAGCGATGAAGCTATAGGGTGAACAAAGCCCTGTACACGGCAATACATTAAATGGATCTCTAATCCCTTCTAGGAAAATGGACCAAGATGCAGGATCTGTACACTCCGCAGGCTAAAAGGAGTACGACATGATTATCTCATGGGTAAAACAATACCCGTGCTGTTGAAAAGTGCTAATCGGTCTCAAGTATGACATGAACCACATGTACAACATGACCAAACTACCCGTGAATACCCCTACAGGGTAGGAACTACAATATGTAGCCAATCTCAACGCTTCTGCTACAATCATCGGCATAATTGTGTGACCCTCCATGAGAGCTCTCACTGTCATAATGATGCCAATGTCCAACTCATCCATGTACCGTGACATGTATACATACAATAATACACACAGTAGCTGTACATCTACTCTGGCTAATTGCCAATGATCCTCCGGTATGGTAAAATCTCTGGAATGCCGTGTATAGCTATCCTCTGAGCAAAATCTATCCATCAAAAAATGCTGGGATACCACGTGGCCGGATGTGATCTCATCCTGCACAACTCTACACCTCGGCCCGGTGAGGGTCATAAATCGCCTATGTCACCGAGCATAGCCATCTGCGCACAAAAGGTCATCCCATTAAGCGCAGCAAATCAACCGTGCGTACTCTCCTCTAACGTAGAAGTTAACTCATGGATGCCAAACCGGAAGACCTTCCTCTCTGGTATCCAATGCTCTAGCATACCCTCTACAAAGCCTACGGGAACCTTCATTACAAAGTAGATCAACATTAGAATCCTTTACTCCTCATCAATAGGAAAAAAAGGGGAAGATCAAAATCTAGCTTTTACCTCGTTTGCATGCAAGTAAATAGAGGGGTGTCTGCTCAAATCACCCAGAAGCTATGGGATCAACATCTGAATGCTTGGGAAATCCATATGGGGAACATGTGCAGCAGGAGCAGGATCCGCAGTCGGAACATCCTCCTCCTCATCCTCAATGTCTAGCACATTAACCCGGATAGGACGTATCACCGCCTCAACCAAACGACGAGGCTGTCTGACAGAACAGGGTCGAGGCACTTTAGAAGCCCTCCTCCGTACACCTGAAGTGGTCTTGCGGGAACTACTCGGCTGATATGGATCCATATATCTGGACAATAAGTCTCCTAATCACCTCAAAAAGGGAGTGGTAAACTCTAACTTGGAGCTTTTCAAAATGCAGTTTTATTAATATATGAATGAATGCATTATTTTAACATACGTCTACAGTAGATTTAAAAATGCATGACTACCCATTGCCTACGTTTTGGAAATTTTTGCCATAGTCTCCTTTGTAAATAGGTCTATCCACATGCACACAGGCATGACTAGGTGGCCATTCAGTATCACACCTGCCCACAGTCATAAACATCCTATATGCATTAATACATCACAGTAAAAAATCCGTAAGGGTAGCCTAATTACCAAGATTACTTTGCTTTTTAACCTTAGCTCATTTATCCTCAAATAGGATAAGAAATAGCAGAAAAAGGTGCCGATTTGACTGTTTCAAAAGTCAAAATTTTTACATCATTATGTTCAACATGGTTTAATATTAACATTTGCTATGTTGAATATTTTTATCACATCATATGAGCATGCATATTCACTACTACGTGTTTAGACGCATTTCATATCATAAGTCATTTTCCAACGGATAAAAACCGGAAAAGAAGACATGCATACATTACCAGGACAGTGTAGAGCACTTGTACGGTGACACAATTTACAGAAAGATGCCTGAACTCAGCTAATTTGAGGAAGAGCTCTCGGATTTCCTTCGCGGCGCAACGTGAAAACGACTTGTGAAAGAAACCTGCAGGTTTAAAGTAACCACGGTTGGCCGTAGGTGTACCTATGGCTACCACAGGTCTACCTGCAGCTTCCCTAGGTGGGTCCCACCCCTCCGACTCAGTCCAGTTCGAGTTGTAAAGGAGTTCGCACAAGCTGAAAAGGCCAAATCAGGAATAAAAATGCTACGCGACTGAGCAAAATAGCCTGAAATCCTGGTTTTCACGGGTCAAGTTGTGGCTTTACATATAATTCATTTGAATTCGCCCAAACACATTGTACACTATACCAATGTTCTCAGCCATTGCAAACTACATTCTACAATACCTCACGATGGTCCGATGCCATCAATTTAGGGTCGTAGCCCTAAAACCTTTACCCTAGTGGGTTTTCATACAATCATCCATTGATGCACACGTTAACGAAGGTTAAGTAGCCTTGACATTATACCCAGCAGGGATCTCATCCATTGATGCACATGTCAATGAAGATCAGGCAACCCTGACAA
Organism: Panax quinquefolius; assembly: GCA_020205615.1. NCBI lineage: Eukaryota > Viridiplantae > Streptophyta > Magnoliopsida > Apiales > Araliaceae > Panax > Panax quinquefolius. The sequence continues at coordinate 176,106 of JAINUW010000449.1, read as the reverse complement.
CACCGACTGTTGGCAGTAACTCAAACAGAGCAACAAAAAGACCCGACGATACAAACCAGCGAAGAACATCCTCATCAAGGAGGACCAATGATGGAATATGTTATACACATCCTCAACAGACAAAGCTCTATCCCCACAGAGTCTCTTGTATATGAGAGATGCATCTTCAATGTGAAGTCTATATTAAGGATTAAGGACTTTGGTGATAACCCTAACGTCAACATCATGGAAGCTCCTAAGAGCATTGGATTGCACGTCTAAGATAGTTAATCAGGGTTGTCAGTAATAACTGTCAATAATGGTAGAAGTCAAGGGGAGCCGGTAATCAACCCACCATGTTGGAGATCAATAAAGGTAGAAGTCAAGGGGAACCGACAATCATCCCACCATGTTGGAGAACAATCCAACAAACCACATACATGCACATCGTGTTGTTGTACATTGCATCATGATCATCTTGTTGCATTTCAAGTGTCTAGTATTCTTTATCCTATCCATGCCATTGCATTGCATAAATATGATAAAGAGGGGCATCTATAGACACTCGAAATTTTCTGCATACATGTTACTAACATTACAGGAGGGCAGAATCATCTTTCAGAGATAACCCTGGAGGATAACTCAGCTTAATACTAGAAATCACACCGGAGAAGGCCGTTTCATCTCGGAGATAACCCCGAGATACTCATTCGCAGTCCCAAAAACAACACCGGGAAAGACAATGTCAACCTCAGAGATAACCCCGAAGAGTTTAGTTGCGGTTCCGGAGATGCTAGTTTCAAACTATGCAGTCTGCTTCAACCTCGAAAATCACACTGAGGCACTCATCTCCAAACCTGAAGATAACCCCGAGAGGCCAGGCACACCTCATATATAACCCTGAGGACATCCAGCACTTACAACAGCCAAATCTTAGAGATAACCTTGAGCAATGACTGGTTTATCAGCCCCAACCGGAGATAACCCCGGTGAGGGGAAAAATCATCATTTTACCACCTCGATCCCACATTATGCCATCTCAACAATAGTTCAACATACATTATACACAACAATGTCCCACAAGAACCAAGGAGTTCCGATCCCGAGTGACTACTACGCAAGGTAGCACACCGGATAGAATTTGAAGCTTGAAGACCAAGGGCATGATCCCATCTTTCTGACTTCTGACAACCTCTAATCCCATGTCATGGCATAGCTCTCGACAATAGCACTCCGTAAAAGGTCTTATACGCCTCAATTGGAGGCTCAGATTGATGTTCTACAAGTTCGAAGCGAATAACATGTTACACGCAGACATACCGTCGTCGAGACTAAGCGGGACCATGCATGGAACTTGGGAACCTCGGGCACCAGTAGGTACATCTGCCTACAATTTGAAGGTGTACAAGGCTCCCCCTCTATAAATAGAGGGCTTAGGGTGGCCATTTTTTAAGAGAAAACGACGAGGAAGCCCTGTCCAATTTTGTCTGTACACACCCTAAACTAAGTGCTTTCTTATTTTAAACACTTGTGAGCTTATATTCAGTCATATTTTTACCAGAGGGAGCCGAGTTTTCATCTGTTTAAAGCTATAGAAGTCTTTTTTGGCAGTCCACTGTAAGCCTTCTTACACACTTTAAAGCCTTTCTCTTCTACTTTGCACACATATTTCTTCACATTGAGAGTCATATTTATGTGTATGCCCGAACTTGATTACATGGCTTTTATTTCATTATATATATATATATATATATATATATATATATATTTCAATATATGGACTAGCATTATCGAGTTATGCCTCAATTGAGCCTGGACTCACATCTCAAGCATTTATTTGCTTATATATATATATATATATATATATATATATATATATATATATATATATATATATATATATATATACGGTCGAGGGCTCTAAACCGAACCTTAAAGAGCGAATCAAAGATGAACTGTGCGTCTTTAGTGTATACATGGTATTTATTAGATCCGTCGCCATAGCCATAGCCATATAGTCTTTGGCGTCAAATTGACATAATAGCCATAGACACCAAAGACGACGGTTAAATCTTTGGTTCGCTTTTTAAGGTTCGATTTAGAGCCTCTCCGATATATATATATATATATATATATATATATATATATATATATATTTAAACTATTGTTGGAATCAGTTGTTCGATGAGCCTAGATTTTACATTCGGTGCATTTACTGCTTTTATATATATATAGCGACAAATTGTTGAAATGATAAACCGAGTCGGGATAAATATCTATCATGTGCATTTATCGAATGTATATATATATATATATATATATATATATATTTACATTTCTGTCAGGCCTAGAGTTTACTTCGGGGCCTTTTATTGCTTTATTTACATTTCATCTCGCTTAGAGTTTACTTCATGGCGGTTGATCGTTTTTACTGCCTTATTTACATTCCGTCCCGCCTGGAGTTTACTTCGCGGAGGTTGATCGTATTTATTTCTTTATTTACATTTCTGATCCCCCATGGAGATGCTTCGTTGTGGTTAATCATGTCTCTCTATATATATTTATCGCTTTTATATATTGACATTTTTGATCCCCCATGGAGGTGCTTCGGGGTGGTTGATCATGTCTGTATATATATATATATATATATATATATATTTACATCTTTTATATATATAACTGCTTATTGCTTTCATATGAGCCTAGGAATCATGTGAGCCTAGGAATCATGTGATCACAGATTCAGTCTATTGAATCTAGATTCGGTTCCCGTGATGGACATTTTCAGCTGTAAGCAGCTTGTAAATTATTCATGGTGTTTGATTTTCCTTAGATGGCTTTCATGACCATGAGGGGTTCGACACTACTTTATACATTATTTTCTCGAAGATGCTTCGCATCTCGAAAATAAAAGCAATCAAGACGAACATTTAATAAAATGGAAGTATCAAAGGCCTCAATAACTATTGAGCACTTTGAAAAACCTATTTTACAAAACATCATTTCTATATCTTGATTAAAACTGAATTTTTATACAAATTCAATCCTTGTGTATATAGGTGCGAACAAGGCATATCACTACTTCCAAATAAATTTCACATTGATCCACACACACACACACATTCATATAACAGTTTAATTGAAAAGTGGCGGTCATCGTGATAACACGGATGTCGGGGGGGTGCCTAACACCTTCCCTCCGCATAAGCAAGTCCCTGGAGCCTAATGAATCTCGGTTTCACAGACCCGTTCAGTAGTGTCACATCACTGGGTCAATGTGCAAACCTTTTCTCGGTTGTGATGATACAACCATTTAAAAAAACTAACTTATGACTCTAACAATCAAATCATCGACATATAAATGTCGAACCTTTTCACAACTTGTTTTTTCAAACAAATCTCACCTAACATGAGAACACCAAAAGACAAGAACGAAAAAGGGACAATAAAAATCCCGATGTCGACACTGTCTTATCTAAACAAGTAAAGGGAGATGGTGTGTTCAGCTAGATGATTAAAACTGTAGGAATAAGAGATTTAGTTGTACAATGAAGTCAAGTTAGGATTACAATTCTCCTAATGCATCGCCTAATCTCCTTACTCTCCACATTATAAACGAATCAGGGAATGGTCAACCGAGAAAAGTAACTACACATAAGCTCCTTTTGAAGGTCAAATGCATATCCCTAGCTAGATGAATCACAATATTTCTATTGGTGAAAATAACCAGACTAGGGTCATTAAGCTTAGTCTCAAGGCTACACAAGGGAAATAGAGATATGTCTATCCTATTAAGTAATTTAGGCACACATTCCCATAGGCATGGTCATAACAATTGTTATTGTATTTAAAGGTTAGATATCAATATCTATTTTTCAATATCCATTAATATCAATATCGATTTCTTTGTCAAGCAATCAATCCATAAGCATAAAATACAACAACTCATTCCAAAATGATTCATTAATATAAATAGGAGAGAAAGTTAATTAAGCTAAACAATAGGTTACATTGCAATCCTAGAAATGGAATTAGTTCGTAACCATGGTACTAATACACATTTTTTAAGTATTCAAAATGCTCATAAATACACTAATGAATGAAAGATTTGGAATAAGAAAACTCCTGTTGTGAAGTTTTCTGTCTCCAACTCTTCTCTTCTCCATGTAGAGTTTGAGTTATGTAGGATGCAATGACTTTTCCTTCCTTGAAGAACAACTTCTTTCTCTTCTAAACTAATTAAACTCTAGTACTCCTATTTTACTCTCTGTAATAACTGATGGCGGCTACTCTGCCTGAATATCTTAACTTCTCATCTTTTAGGTTATTAATAGCAAGTCTCTACCTGGACACCAGAGGTGGCGCTGCGGCGTGGAGAATATACTATGGTATGGCGTTGCGGTATGCGTAAGCATTAAAAACACTTAGGGCTCGTCGTCTTTGGCCTTGACTTACAAAGGAGTTGGGCTGCTATAGCACCATGGTGATGTCGTGAAGGACCAAGAAGGATCATAAATTAGCTAAAGCTAAAGCTTAGCATTGGCTGCTTGATATGATGATTAATAATAAAACTTGACCATTTTACCCCTTTAAGCTGGAAATGACCTAATGAGCCATGCATCATAAAGATTAAACAAAATAATATATATATATATATATATATATATATATATATATAAAAGCTAACTAAATAACGAAAAACAGGCAGCGTCTTAAGCAACAGAGGATCTGATTCGCGGATACAAATCCCACTCATCAATTCACTTAATTAAAATAGAAAATTAATGCAAATATATTTGTTTAATAAATGGGAGATTAATATATTACATATAAATTTAATATGTTAATGTAGCAAGATTGTAAGTTTCGTAAATAGTTAAAATATTTATCGAATAAAATAAATATTTTAGCTGGAATATTTAAGGAATGAAATAGACATTTACTGGAATGGTTATGGGGTAGTTATTTAAAGTGCGATAATATTGATAGAATGGGAAATTTTCTAATTTAATTAAATAAATAAATTCGAGAGATTGTGATTTGTTAAATAAAGTTAGAGTTATATTGGTTAAGTAATTTAATCAAATAAAGTGTGACATTTGTGAACCATATAATAATTGAATGATTAAAATAAATAAGATGAGGGTTAATTGAGTTTAACCAAACAATGCATAAAGACCTTACCATTCTGTAACTGTTGAGACTTGTGTGTATAATTGACAAGTAACGTAGTTATTTAGTTTTATGTTTATTTTCTTAGTCTGTGAGAGAAAATAAAGAAGAAGAAGAGAGGAAGAAGGTTTGAGAGAGAAAGAATTCTTTGTGAATCATGAGAGGGTGAAAACTCTGGAAAGCAAGAGGAACCAAGCGAATTCTTCATCATCTATCTAAGACTAACAAGGAATCAAATGTATTAAACTCACTTTAAAATTTCCAATTTTTATTTTCTCCAAGTTAGTCTTTGTAAGTGGATTTTGATGGAGAATTTGTTAAGAAGTTGATATATGCGTTAATATACATACATACATATATATATATATATATAATATGATTATTATCATCCATAATTGGATTTCAATCAAACAAATTGGTGTTAAATAAGAAGAATTTGGTTGTTGGTTAAAATATATATTTTGGTCTAATTTAAGACTAAAATTGATGATGAATCCATGTTGTAAACCTTAAATTGATGATGGATGTTGTAAGAACATTAAAAAAAAAAGAATGTAAGTTGAATGAATCAATTTGGTTAAGAAATGAATTCGTAGTGAATGAATTCGCTAAATAAGTTAAAATATGAAAATTTACTATGAACATGTGTTTTAGTTTAAGATTTGGGTTAGTTAAAATTTTTGTAAATTGTTGATTCTTTGGTATGTTGTAGTTCTTTGAATTAAGAATCCATAGAGTCGAAAACGAACTGATTTGGATGTGTATAACTCGAGTTATGAGGGTTGGAAGGAGAAAGGGTTAAAAATTCGCAAGAATAGCAAACTTGAAAAAAATCGCTCACCTTTCTGCTAGAGGGTGCTGCAGCGCTGCCCCTAAGGCTATTTGGGATGTTGCAGCGCTAGAACAGTAGTCAGGTTTGACTATTTATTTTGACTTCATGTAGTAAAACAATCATAACGTTTTCATATGAACTTCGATTGAGGCAATTCAGGATGATTCAGAAAGATAACGAATAGACCTACAACTTTCGTTCTTTATATGTTTCGATTTAAAGTTGTTAGTAAGGGTCAAAATGGCCATCTTTCAGACTAATGTGTATTCGAAGGCAATCAGAGGGCGTCAAGCATGCACGTATGCAAGTGTAGTGCTTTTGACGATAAAAGATGTTGTTCTAAGTTATAAAACATGAATATTAGTAAATATAATGATGCTTACCATTAATAAATGATGTATTAGATAAGTTGTAAAAGCATACTAAACGTACACAAGAATGACGAATCGAGCGTGCGACAAATGAACGTCGAAACGTCGTGTCAAGTGTTAATGAACTTAAAAAGTGTTTTAATTAAAATGAAATGAACATTATAAGATATGGAATGAGGTTAATATAATCCAATAAGGAGTCCTAGCAAGACTTAAACACTTGAACAAACTTCGAGTATGACTAAGAAAAAATATAGTGAGATATAAGTCAAAAGTTAACACAATCAAATTGAACATTATGTATTGATTAATAGGAAGGGTCATAGGATGTAGAGTAAAGTTTACATTATAACTACTATGTGTTACTATGTGTTGCTATTGTGTAGGGCACGTGAAGTACAGATAGTTGTAAGCTGTTAAACTGTTATTGGTAAACAATGATCAATGCAAGTCTTTCAGTTCCTATTTGTTATGTGAAGTTGATGATGATTTATTTTTAATCTGTATTTCAAAGAGCATGATGTATTTCTTATGTTGTAAGTATCAAATGTTAAGGCCAATTTATGACTACATCTGTTGAGTAAGAAATGTTGATTGGGTTATGGAACTCAATCTTTATTTGATATGTGATGTACAATATGTATAATGTGTTTTGATAGATGTTTATGATGTATAAGATGAGCATGTTATTTATGTGCTCTGTGTTGCATGAAAATTGTTAGATTTTCTGGGCTGTCGAGCTCAACCTTACAAATAATCATTTTTACAGGTTAAGGATTTAAGGTAATGCTATGTGCTACTTGAAAGACATGAATTAGATGTAATGCATGAAGATTTATATACTTTGGCTGAGTTATTAATATTTTGAACCATGTTTAATGTTCTGGATGATGTACTTGATAATGTATGATGTTTAATAGATGTTGATGTGAGACCCCAATTTTTATTAATAAATATTTAATTTTCTCGAAATATTTTTTTTGAGTATTAAGGTGTGAATTTGATATAATGTTATAGTTGTGGGTAATTTTTTTAAATTTTTCAAAGTATGCAAGTTGTCATAAAATATTTGATTGGTCGGGGAATATTCGTACAACGGCGCAATCATTGGTGGACCCCACAACTGAATTATTGTCAGAATGAGAAAACGACAGAAATATCTTTTTTATGAAAATAACGGCGGAACTCTTACCGTTAACTATGGAAATATCCGGTTTTAAAAGTATAGTAATACGCGTGGTTGCACAGTAGCACACAGTATTGATTATTGATGCTTACATGAGAAGTCACTCAGTTATATTCAATTATTGCTACAGTAATTGTTGCATAGTATCTCACGTTATTTGATTCAATTATTGTCACAATATTTTATATTATTAAATCAATAATTGAGATGAAAAGTTATTCATATTATTGTTTTCATAATTAACAATGTCTAGAAAGTTCTGTCGAGAAAAAGGGTTTGGTCACCTAATTGCGTGCCAATAGGGAGAAATCCATATCAGAAAGCCCCTACTTTCCTGTGAAAGATCTGGTTGTTAATATTTTGGCTTATAATAATGATGAATAAATATTGTTAAAAATATTGAGAGGATTTTTATGAAATTTTCGTGGTAAATTTTGATTATTATATGGACCCCAATTTACTCATTTTTCAAAATAATCGGTAAAAAGTTATTAAGTATATATATATTATATGGTGGGATCCACCTGTGATGGTGATATGTTGGTGGAGGGGAACACGTGGGGCCCACATTGGAAGAAAAAAATGGGGGGAAACCTAATGAAATTTTTGTCACAGGAGGAGTTTTTCAAAGAAACATGTGATAATATATATATATATATATATTACAAGTTTTGTTTCTTATGAAAAAATAGAATATATTATATTATATATAAAGTTATTTGTTTTACTTGATTATTATATTAATATTCTAAAAATATGGACGACTGAGGAAAACATTTTCTCCATCCATGATTATGTAATTTGTATCGTCTGAATTCACTGTTGCGTCCGTGATTTCTTTTTCAAATAGTATCCTTTCCATTCTCCTATAAATAGGATGCTCAGTTAGAATTTAAAATCACACCAGAATCAGAGAATTCTTCTTCTATAATATTAAGTGTATTTCTTTCGAGTTTTAGAAAGCTTTGAGCGTAAAAAATAATGAAAGTTTTCTTCAAGAATATCCTCGTTATACCAGTTGGAATACTCTTCTTTTTAAGGTAAGGGGTATTATTTATTTCATATTCGCTTACGATATTATTTTTCGTATTCGTAAGAAATTTTATTTCGTTCAATATTCGCAATAAATATTATCTTCGTTTAATATTCGTAAGGAATATTATCTTCGTTCAATATTCGTAAGAAATATTATTTTCGTTTAATAGTTGTAAGGGATATTATTTTTGTCCAATACTCGTATGAAATATTATTTTCTTCCATACTCTGTATTATGTAAGTAATATTATTTCGTTTCAGATATCGAATTCTACACTCATTTTGTCAAAGTTTTAGCTTCTATACTCCATGAAATTAGTAGAATATCATTGATATTTGCGCTTCATCTAGTATCTTTTCATGAAAATATTATTCTGAGCATTCTTCATAAGTTTTAATTTTTTCATGTCGGAGTACTATTCACGGGGTACTATTCACTCAGATACTATTCACCCGGGGTACTATTCATGACAAAAATTGATTTTTTTTTGGTCCAAATCATTTTTGATACAATATTATTCTTGAATTTTACTCCACAAAGCAGTATCATGTTGACAATTTGGAAATTATTGAATTCTAGATAAATTAAATTATAAATCTTTAAAAATTTATCCTTTGCTTTCTTTTAATTGAATTCTTATATCATTGACATCATCCTCATGCTTATATTGTGATGAATGTCATTTGTGGCTTATGTGCATAGATGGACTGTTAATTAGTATGATTATGACTAGGGATTAATCGGTATAATCATGACCGTAATGTTATAAATGATGTGGTAAAAGTCCTCATTGGCCCGTAGTGCATTTATGGATAGTGGTTGACATGATCATGACCTTTGATGAAAACACGAATATCCTTGGCCCGTAGTGCATGGATAATTTGTGGTCATGATACTAATGAATATCCTTGGCCGTAGTGCAGGGATGGTTCGATGATGTGGATTATTTATTAAGCTGAGTCTGAGCGATAAAATTGATGATAAACTTTTTAAATCATATAAGATAGTAGATATCATGCTCTACTTGACTCTTCTAATGGATTGCTTGTTCCACTGCAGTTAAACTTGATGTTTATTACAGTTTATCAATTTAACATTGTTGAAGGCTAACGATAATTTATTATGCATTATCTTAGTCATAATATTTCTTACTGGGCTAGTTGAGCTCACCCTTTTGCTTTCATTATTCTCTTCAGAAAATGAGAACGTAGCCGGGACTAGTCGGGGAATGGAGTGATAGTCCGAGATGGTTGTTGTGACAACCCGAGAATTTGGATATTTATAAAATCTTAAAATATTGAATTAAGGTTAAATAATAAACCTAGACAGAAAAATAAGTGAATGGATTTGAGATTTCCGAGAAGGAATTTTGTGAATTTTAAAATTTTCTAGTGAATTATTCAGGATTAAGGATATAAGTGAATATATTTTGTATTATATGTGTACAATATGTGGTTAAGGGTCAAGGGTTGACTAGATAGCCTATATCAGTGGCAAACCCTAATATTATATTAAGAACATCAGCGTTCAGTTAGAAAATTCTTACGATTTATAAGATACCCTAAAAATCGATTCTAGAAACCCTAATTTCAATTCCGGGAATTCGAAACCCTAATTCGGAAGTTGAAAACCTTCATTTAGGAATTCAAATGCTAAGTATAATGCTCAAGTGTTATTAATTATAACTTAATTAAAGAAAGCCCTAATGATTATTAATTAGAAACTCTAATAGTTAGAAACCCTAATTATTTGAAATCGTAATTTCTATTTAGAAACCCTAATTGCTAAACTAGGAATCCTAATTGTTAATTAGGAAACATTATCCTAATTAGCAAATCATAATATGATTAGAAAATGTTAATATAATTAGGAAATCCTAATTATGATTTAGAAATATTAATTTTCTATTTTGAAAACTGAAATTTGGAAATCTTAAAAATTAAATAACAAAATCTAAGGGTTAAACCCTAAACCCAAAGGGTTAAACCCCAAACCCTAAGGGTTGCAATAAATGTTTAAAATGCCATTAAATTTAGAAATCAAATGACCAAACAAGCCTTTTTGCATTTTTATAAGATGGAGTATAGATCTAGCCCTAGTTTGGTTGTTCACCAACCGTAGCCCTAGCCATGTGACTAAAAATCCATACAAATCAGTAATCTCAGCCACATTTCATCAACCATACATTTAATCAAAATAAAAGTCAAAAAGTAAGAAAACTTTCTTACTTTACTTAGCAAACTAACCAAGACCTTCCCTCTCTATAATTTTCGAGATGGGGAGTGAGAATGAGTGAGAAGATAAGCTAATATCATTATTTATCTTTCCAAGAATAGATCACAAGGATCAGATTCAAGATCAAAGTTAAAAAGAGGTATAAACCCTAAATTTTTGAAATCATGTGATCTAATGTTATTTGTTGTTGTTTATTGTTTAAAGTTGTGTAATAAGATGTCATTTAGTGATCTGGGTTATTAGATACCAGATCCATAACATCAAAGTGCTCGAAATTGAAGTTTTTAGAAATCTGGAAAATTGGAAAATGGTTGTCTGACAACCGAATGTCAGACGCCTTAGATCTTTCTCTGTTAATGCTTTGCTCTGTTTTATGTTATGAATCTGTTCTATGTCATGTGATCTTTGTTCTGGAACTTGAAGCATTGTCAGATCATGTCTAGAACTCAAGTTATGAGTGGTCAAAGTGAGTTGACCGATCAGAAATTTTGAGTTTCTGGGCAACCTAGAAACCCAGAATTTCTTATAGCCAATTTTGAAGCTTTAGATATTACTGTTGTTTTACAGTTTGGCCAAGTTGTTGTTTTGTTGTTGTAGCCTGACATGAGGACTACACATTTAAGCCTGTAGATTACCCAGATCCATAACATAATCAGAGATAGGAGTGGTCCAACCAACGTTGACCATAAACCAGATGAACATTTCTGGAAAGCCCAGAAATGTTCAAGAATAGTTTTTTTTTGCCTACTTTGACCGATCCAGATCTTAAGTTGATGTTTTTAAGTTGATATTATGATATATAAATGTTCCTTGACATGCGTAATACATATTTGAACCTTAAGAACACGGATTAGATGACCAGAACACTAAGCTAATTGAACCACAAAGTGGTACCTCGCAACTGTCTGGGTTTCTAGGTTACCCAGAAAACCCAGATGATGTCTGACAGTATGTTTGGAGGCCCAGATCTCTCTAAATTTATATAGAATGGTCATGATGTTTGTTTAGGGTTGTAGTATTGCATCAATACTATAACCTTAACACCTAATCGAACCCAGATACCTCAGGATGCATGATTTATAGCTGGTCAAACCTAGTACCTTGTAAACTGGCTATGCGTTTCTGGGCATGCTCAAGAACACAATCAACGACGGTTTTGTCGCCTAATGCCCCTTCAACGATAGTTTATTTGTAAAATTAATTATTTTATTTATTTAATTTAAAAAAATGGTTTTTAATTATTAAAATTAATATTAAATTCCTAAAAATTATTTTAAAGTCCAAAAATGGGTTTTAAATTACTTTGAATATATTTCATAAATATTTAATATTTTATCATATTAATGGTATTTAATTTATTTAATTATAATATTAAATAAATTATTTAAAAATGATTTTAATACATGAAAAATCATTTAAAAATATATTACTGATATAGAAAATATTTCAAGTTATTTTTAATAACTTTTAATATTTTGTGATGAATTTCACTAATTAATTAATAATAATGGTAATTAATTTATTTAATAAATATATTAAATAAATTATGGAAAATTAAATTATTGATTTAAAAATCATTTAAAAATGATTTAAATGTTATAAAAATATTTTGCCATGAAAATGTTACTATTTTAATATTAATATCAATTATCGGATCTTTGGATTTAATCATTTTAAAAATCATATAAATATGATTTTAAAGTATTAAAAATACTTTATGATATTATAAATATATTATAATATTATGTTATGATTTTTATTAATATTTAATTTTAAATAAATATTAATGATAAATGAATTATATGGTATTTAAATTATATAAATAAGATTTTAATGATTGAAAAATCATAATAATTATTCAAAAATCATTATGAGACTTGGAAAATTATTTTGATCGATAATATAATTATATAAGATAATTGTTAAGTGTTTAGGCAGAGTTTAATTGAACTTAAACTCGAGAATTGTCCGACTAGGACGTCAGGATGTCAGAATTATACCGGATTCAATTAAAATTGTAATAGTTTGATTTGATACTAGGTCTTATGTGATAGGATTATATGTTAATGTGTTTAGGTTATTTTAAAATTGTGATAATATTATTCTAATTTATATATCGATATTATTTATATATTAGGTCTTTAGACAAAGCTAAATAAATTGCGTAAGAGTTGTCAACCGATCAGGCAAGTTTTTCCTTAACTCAACTTTGAGTTGTTTATTCAAATATAACTTGTGGTTAATCATTGCTGATTGTCATGTCTAAGAATTATTAAATCGCACTTTGTGCATACTGCATGTATTCATAAGGTATGAAAAGTTGATCACCTTCATTACCATTTGGTCAAGATATATTTGATATGTTCATGTTCAATGTTCGTTCAGCTATGTAAAATTTGTCCATGTTAGTTCGCAATTATATTGTAGAACTGTAGCCAACTTTTGTTCAATTATTTCAATCATGATATATCCTTAATTTATTGAACTTAAACTTGCTGGGCAAACTTATTGCTCACCCTTGCTATATCATGATAAACATTGCAGATAAGGTGAATACGTTCGGATACAGGAAAATAAAATGCCAAGTTCAGCTTGGGATTATATGTGCAGTTTAATTGTAATAGTTATGTATGAAAATAACATTATATGTTAGACATGTTATGAATTGTGTATAAGTTAAGGTTACTCGACCTTGGGGATTAATATGTAAAGTTTAATGTATAAATAATTTATGTTTATATCTTCCACAATAGTTATAGAAATAGTATACCAGATCCGTGGTGATTTGGGACCCGGATTTGGGGCTCTCACAGTTGGTATCAAAGTTGTTGGTTATGAATCTTAGGTAGGAATACCTAAGACCAATAACCGCAGTGATTAGGATAAGATCTAACTCACATAGAGTTAGTTGGTCGGTAAGATTCAAAGACAATCTCGGCGAGTTGTAAAAATATAGAGTTCCCTAACTCTGTTAATAAAGTTGAACGGTAGTGGCGAATAGATCGAGTCTACAGGACTAAAAGTACATTGGTAGGAGATCATAAAAAAAATGATCATAATATAGAAATGAATCATAATTTATACGATGAGATCACCCCGTGATCTGATAAGGTGATTGCAGGGAGAAGAATTAATCTAATGATTGAAAAGTTTACAGCAAGATTGCTGTGTGTCAATTGTACTATGAATTGGTACAGATTCAGGAAAGGATTATGAATACGAGTTAAATGAAATTCGTATTGAGAAGGGAGTTAGAATTAAGTGGGTATTTCAATTGAGGACTCATGTCAGCAACTAAGTTGTATAATTCTTTGTATGGGAGTTAAATTGTACTTGGTGTAACAGCCACTTAGTTTCTGGCACTGATAGTAATTGAAATGTTTGTGTCGATCTATTTGCTATATGCATGTTGAGAGGGTGATTCCTTTCTCATGTGTATAACAGATAGATAGGTTATAGGTAGAGAATATAAGGTTAAGTAAGAGTTCTTAAAACTCATATTTATGTTACATTCGTGACTCATGATTATATAAAATATTTATGAACCCCTCAGCGAATGGACACCAAAGGTCTGACTAGGACAAATTCGTAAACTCATATGATTGTGGAAAGTTCTTGAACTCATGAGTGTGGTTTGACGAACTAGGAATAGTTATGTGTATTGAGGATAATAGGAATAGATAGATTACTAAGAAATTGATCATTACTGGAGACTTAAGTTTTCCAAATCTTCTAGCTATGCTAGACTCGAAATTTTTGACATCAAGCTAAAAACGCACCATGTTCTTTTTGAAATGAATTTTTATTCTCAACTCCTGGTGACCATTGTGTATGAGTGGACTTCGGGCCACCTACACCTCGTTACCTGTTTAGATTATAAAACAAATTTGTAATGATTTTTGAATGATTTAAAGTATAGTCTATGCTACATGTTTTGGCGAGACGATAATAATTTGAAATATCAAAAAAATATATTTATTTATCACTTATGTACCATGCAACCTGGTGCAGAGATGATAAAAAGTTGATAGAGTTGTAAATGCGGGAATGCTTAGTGTAGAATTTGATCTAAAATAGTTATTCCACTATTGTATGATATGTTATGACAAAGTCACTCGATGACGACATCCTCAAACGTGCTATTAATATAGTACGACATCATGGCGTCATTTTCAAACTAAATTTTTAAAATTTTAATTTGCCAACGGGGTTTGGCTATACCTAAATATTGTTTGAATTGAATTATTGGTATGAGTTTAAGCTATTTGATTCAGCTAGACCAACGTTTATGAAATTCAAAGTGTTATTTGAAATTTTCCCGACCCGAATTATTTTGGTGCGAAATTCTATGATAAGACTGAGGTGAACTATGCAGAATGAATTAAATAATTCAATAGAGAGAATATTCGTAAGACATGATTAACGTATGTACTAGCATCAGTAGTTTACCTTCTTCGTGATTGTAAACATACTGTTAACCTATGTAAGGGGTCGGGTACCTTTTTCTTAATTGAAATAGGTCGCAGGTAGTAATACTTATAAACCTCAATAGTTCATGGTCTATATGACTCCTCGGCATTATTTGAAAATTTTAACTCTTGGGAGTGATGTATTGGGTAGCATGTGATGATGAGAATGAATGGTGTATGGTGTAAGGTAAATTTCTGGGACGAAATTTTTAGAAGAAGGGGTGAATGTGACAGCCCGAGAATTTGGATATTTATAAAATCTTAAAATATTGAATTAAGGTTAAATAATAAACCTAGACAGAAAATAAGTGAATGGATTTGAGATTTTCGAGAATGAATTTTGTTAATTTTAAAATTTTGTGGTGAATTATTCAGGATTAAGGATATAAGTGTATATATTTTGTATTATATGTGTATAGTATGTGGTTAAGGGTCAAGGGTTGACCAGATAGCCTATATTAGTGGAAAACCCTAATATTATATTAAGAAAGTCAGCATTCAGTTAGAAAATTCTTACGATTTATAAGAAACCCTAAAAATCGATTTTGGAAACCCTAATTTCAATTCTGGGAATTTGAAACCCTAATTCGGAAGTTGAAAACCCTAATTTGGGAATTCAAATGCTAAGTATAATGCTCAAGTGTTATTAATTATAACCTAATTAAAGAAAGCCCTAATGATTATTAACTAGAAACTCTAATTATTAAAAACCCTAATTTCTATCTTGAAACCCTAATTGCTAAACTAGGAACCCTAATTGTTAATTAGGAAACATTATCCTAATTAGCAAGTCCTAATATGATTAGAAAATGTTAATATAATTAGGAAATCCTAATTATGGTTTAGAAATATTAATTTTCTATTTTCAAAACAGAAATCTGGAAATCTTAGAAATTAAATTGCAAAATCTAAGGGTTAAACCCTAAACCATAAGGGTTATAGCAAATGTCTAAAATGCCATTAAATTTTGAAATTAAATGACTAAACTAGCCTTTTTGTATTTTTATAAGATGGAGTATATATCTAACCCTAATTTGGTTGTTCACCAACCCTAGCCCTAGCCATTTGACTAACAATCCATACAAATCAGCAATCTCAGCCACATTTCATCAGCCATACATTTAATCAAAATAAAAGTCAAAAAGTAAGAAAACTTTCTTACTTTACTTAGCAAATTATCCAAGACCTTTTCTCTCTATAATTTTCGAGATGGGGAGTGAGAATGAGTGAGAAGATAAGCTAATATCATTATTTAGCTTTCCAAGAACAGATCACAAGGATCAGATTCAAGATCAAAGTTAGAAACATGTATAAACCCTAAATTTTTGAAATCATGTGATCTGATGTTATTTGTTGTTGTTTATTGTTTAAAGTTGTGTAATAAGATGTCATTTAGTGATCTGGGTTGTTAGATCCCAGATCCATAACATCAAAGTGCTAGAAATTGAAGTTTTTAGAAATCTGGAAAACTGGAAAATGATTGTCTGATAGCCGAATGTCAGACGCCTTAGATCTTTCTTTGTTAATGCTTTGTTCTGTTTTATGTTATGAATCTATTCTATGTCATGTGGTTTTTGTTCTGGAACTTGAATCATTGTCAGAGAAGGTCTAAAACTCAAGTTATGAGTGGTCAAAGTGAGTTGACCGATCAGAAATTCTGAGTTTCTGGGCAACCCAGAAACCTAGAATTTCTGACAACCAGTTTTGAAGGTTTAGATCTTGCTGTTGTTTTACAGTTTGGCCAAGTTGTTGTTTTGTTGTTATAGCCTGACATGAGGACTACACATTCAAGCCTCTAGATTACCCAGATCCATAACAGAATCAGAGATAGGAGTGGTCAAACCAACGTTGACCATAAACCGGATGAACATTTCTGGAAAACCCTGAAATGTTCAAGAACAGTTTTTTTGGCCTACTTTGACTGGTCCAGATCTTACGTTGATGATGTTTTTAAGTTGATATTATGATATATAAATTTTCCTTGACACGCGTAATACATATTTGAACCTCAAGAACACGGATTAGATGACCAGAACACTAAGCTAATTGAACCACAAAGTGGTACCTCGCAACTATCTGGGTTTCTGGGTTACCCAGAAAACCAAGATGATGTCTAATAGTATGTTTGGAGGCCCAGATCTCTCTGAATTGATATAAAATGGTCATGATGTTTGTTTAGGGTTGTAGTATTGCATCAATACTATAACCTTAATACCTAATCGAACCCAGATACCTCAAGATCCATGATTTATAAATTGGTCAAACTAAGACCTTGAAAAGCAAGCTATGCATTTAAAGGCGCTCTCAAGAACACAATCACGGTTTTTTTGTCGCCTAATGCCCCTTTAGCGATAATTTATTTCTAAAATCAATTATTTTATTTATTAAATAGAAAAAAATGGTTTTTAATTATTAAAAAATAATATTAAATTCCTAAAAATTATTTTAAAGTCCAAAAATGGGTTTTTTAATTGCTTTGAATATATTTCATAAATATTTATTATTTTTGGAATATTAATGGTATTTAATTTATTTAATTATAATATTAAATAAATTATTTAAAAATGATTTTAATACATGAAAAATTATTTAAAAATATCTTATTTGGTATAAGAAAATATTTCAAGTTATTTTCAATAACTTTTAATATTTTGTGATGAATTTCACTAATTAATTAATAATAGTGGTAATTAATTTATTTAATAAATATATTAAA
The DNA here is from genome assembly GCA_020205615.1 of Panax quinquefolius. NCBI lineage: Eukaryota > Viridiplantae > Streptophyta > Magnoliopsida > Apiales > Araliaceae > Panax > Panax quinquefolius. Next base: position 158,110 of record JAINUW010000449.1, on the reverse strand, counting down.
TAAATTATGGAAAATTAAATTATTGATTTAAAAATCATATAAAACGATTTAATTGTTATAAAAATATTTTAAGCTATAAAATATAACTTTTGATATTTTGCCATGAAAATGTTACTATTTTAATATTAATATCAATTATCGAATCTTTGGATTTAATCTGCTTAAAAATCATAAAAATATGATTTTAAAGTATTAAAAATACTTTGTGATATTATAAATATATTATAATATTATGTTGTGATTTTTATTAATATTTAATATTAAATAAATATTAATGATAAAGGAATTATATGGTATTTAAATTATATAAATACAATTTTAATGATTGAAAAATCATAATAATTATTTAAAAATTATTATGAGACTTGGAAAATTATTTTGATCGATAATATAATTATCTAAGATAATTGTTAAGTGTTTAGGCAGAGTTTAATTGAACTTAAACTCGAGAATTATACTGGATTCAATTAAAACTGAAATAGTTTGATTTGATACTAGGTCTTATGTGATAGGATTATGTGTTAATGTGTTTAGGTTATTTTAAAATTGTGATGATATTATTCTAATTTGAATATCGATATTATTTATATATTAGGTCTTCAGACAAAGCTAAATAAATTGCGTAACAGTAGTCGACCGATCAGGCTATTTTTCCTTAACTCAACTTTGAGTTATTTATTCAAATATAACTTGTGGTTAATCATTGCTGATTGTCATGTCTAAGAATTATTAAATCGAACTCTATTCATACTGCATGTATTCATCAGGTATGAAAGACTGATCACCTTCATTACCATTCGGTCAAGATATATTTGATATGTTCATGTTCAATGTTCATTCAGCTATGTAAAATTTGTTCATGCTAGTTCGCAATTATATTGTAGAACTGTAGCTAGCTTTTGTTCAATTCTTTCAATCATGATATATCCTTAATTTATTGAACTTAAACTTGCTGGGCAAACTTATTGCTCACCCTTGCTATATCATGATAAACATTGCAGATAAGGCGAATATGTTCGGATACAGGAAAGGAAAACACCAAGTTCAACTTAGGATTATATGTGCAGTTTATTTGTAACAGTTATGTATGATAATAACATTGTATGTTAGACATGTTATGAATTGTGTATAAGTTAAGGTTACTCGACCTTGGTGATTAATGTGTAAAGTTTAATGTATAAACAATTTATGTTTATATCTTTCGCAATAGTTATAGAAATAGTATACCAGATCCGTGGTGATTTGGGAACCGAATTTGGGGCTCTCACAGTTGTTTAGTAGTCCTCACTATTTAATGTAATAATAAATGTAATAAGTTTTGAATTTGAGTTTTGATATTGTCTAGGAGATAATATTTGTATTAAAACGCACAGCCTATGTTTTGTCGTATTCTGCACGACACTTAACAATTGTATAAATTACATTTGTATTTAAGTTTTGTACCATGTATTTGGCAACTCAGAATGGGTGATGTATACCTATTTTGGGGGCATCACAGTTGGTATCAAAGCATAGGGATATGATCCCTAGATGAGATGTGAGACTAGAACTAGGAGGGGTGAGACAGGTAAATTCTTCGCTAGTATGACCTACTTAAGCTTATTTGTTATTTAATTGGTCGGTTAGAATATAGGGATAATATGTGCCATGTATATTAACCCTCGTTTTGTGACAGTGTTTGAAAATGACATCTGAAAATGTCAAGATAAGCAGTGGAGCACATGAGAATGTTGAGTCACCGACGATCAATAATCAGGATAATGTGCATTAAGAAGACAATAATCCTCCTGTAAATAACAACACCGACCAAATAACGAACGATGATATGTTTAGTAACTTTCTAGAATTTATGCAAAACCAAATGAGAGAGACTCCTGTTCATAATGTAGGTGGAATCACTGGCAACTCACAGTTGGTAGCTGCTAAACATTTCAAGGAGCTGGTACCACCGGAGTTTTTGTGAAAGCCAGAACCACTTAAGGCAGAGACATGGATAAAGTAGATCACCAAGATATTTGATGTCTTGGAATGCTCAGAGGAGTAAAAGGTTCCATTCGCCACCTTTATGTTGCGTGAAGAAGAAGATTACTAGTGGGAGTCGGTAAAACGTACTCATCTTTTCGCACTAAAAATGTCTTGGGAGAGGTTCCAAGAATTATTCAACGACAAGTACTTTCCTGAAAGTATTCCTCACATGAAGGAGGTGGAATTCATCAAGATGGAGAAAAATAATATGACCGTGTTGCAATACAAGGCTAAGTTTGCCGAGTTGTCCTGGTTTGTATCCCATTTGGTAGATAATGAGGATATAATAACGCGAATGTTTCTGCGAGGTTTGAAACTCGAAGTCAATACCTCATTTCTCATAAACTTTATTTGTATTCAGATGTTGTGAATATGTCTCAGTTATTGGAGCGCGATAATGAGTTAACCCAACCAAGAGAGAGCAGCCGACAAATCGATAATATCAGTAGTAACAGTCATCAAAGTAGTGACAACAAATGTGGAGGGAATCAATATGCCCGAAATGGTAACCACTTCGGTGGTAATCATGGTCAGGATAATAGGAAAGGTGAACTAAGTGAGAACAACTTCAAGAAGAGAAGGTTCAATAACGATGGAAAGACAGCGACACCCGTTTCCAAGGAAGAAGAACGATCACCAGTCATATGTTTCAAATGCGGACAGGAGGGACACATCCTTCCAAACTATATGCAACAACCCAAAGCATGTTTCAATTGCAGGAGAGAAGGTCACCTTGCTCGATTTTTTCGTGTAGTGAAGTCAAGTCCAGCAAGGATGGTGACGCCAAAGGATGTCCCAGACAAGTCAAAGCCAGTAGTTTAAGTGAGAGCATTTGTCGAGGAACCCGAATGAATTTATCACGGGTAAGTTAATCATAAACTCTTGCGAAGTCTATACCTTATTCGATACCGGTTCTACCCACTCTTTTATTTCACTTAGTTGTGTTCAACGTTTGAACTTGACTCCTGAGAAGTTAGACTTTGACTAATCTGTTGAAACTCCATTGGGAGAAACCTTCATTACATCAACTATTTATAAGTCTTATTTGATTCAAATCGGTACCCTCACGTTATCTGTTGATCTTATCTCTTTGAAAATACTTGCCTTTGATGTGATTTTAGGAATCGATTGGTTTAACTACTCATCATGCTAAAATTGATTATTTTTATAAGGTTGTTAGTTTTCATATTCCTAACCAACCTGTTATGCTAATTCAAGCAACCAAACCACTAAAGTCAAGCATTATCATATTAAGCCATAAGTATAGAGCCCCGAACCTTTCACCGGTGTCTTCCAAGTCTTGGAATGCACCAAAGCCAGACTTTCCGTAGGGGACGTCGTGAATAACGGTGGCAAGTTGATAGGTATTAATGTGACATGTTATCCAAATCTTGGATGAGAGTCATAGTTTTGAATAATATTTCTATCGTTAATTAAGTTTTTGACGTATTCCCTGAAGAACATCCTAGCCTACCCCCATAACGTGAGATAGAATTTTGTATCAACCTTGAATCCGATATAAAACCCTTAAATATTTTTTATTTTTTTCACCCAAAATGAATGTAACATGAGCCAAAGACGTTGGCTAAAGCTGTTGAAGATTATGACCATAACATTCAATAACATCGTGGAAGAGTGAACATGGTAGCTGATGGGTTGAGTAGAAGATCGTATGCGGTTATGAGTGCAACATTGTTAACACAAATAGACATTTATACGATTTACAAAGGATGGAGATAGACTTAAAGACTCCAAGAACCTGCCTGAAAGATAGCGAATATACGATTAGAATCGACTTTAATCGATAATGTTAAAGCCGCTCAAGCTACAAACTCGGAGTTGATGAATGTGGAGTAGAAGGTTCAAGAACGTGTTATTCTAGAAGTAAGAATCGACGAAGAGAGGAAATCTCAACCTTCGATTTTATTAGTCTATTTGAAATCCTCGATCAAGTAGGAACTGTAGCCTATAGACTCGCCTTATCGCTAAGTATGTCGTGTGTTCATAACATTTTTCACGTATCGATGTTACGTAAATATGTGGACGACCCGAACCACATTATTGAATTAGAACTAGACGAGATAGCCAAAAATTTAACGGATGAGAAGATACCTATTAAAATCTTAGATAGGAAGGAACATATTCTATGCTCAAAGGTTATACAACAAGAGTTAGAATCTGAAATGAAAACGAGGTATCCTCACATCTTCGACATACCAGGTACGTACGTCAATTTTGAGGATGAAATTTCATAAGAAGGGGAGGTTGTGAGACCTCAAATTTTATGAATAAAGATTTAATTTTCTCAAAATATTTTTTTTTTAATATTAAGGTGTGGATTTAATATAATATTATAGTTGTGGGTAATATTTACAAATTTTGAAAAGTATGCAAGTTATCATAAAATATTTGATTGGTCGTGGAATATTGGTTTTAACAGGGAATATTCGTACAACGGCACAATCATTGGTGTACCCCACAACGGAATTACAGTTGGAATGAGAAAATGACAGAAATATCTTTTTATAAAAATAACGGTGGAAGTTTTATCGTTAACTGTGGAAATACTCGGTGTTAAAAGTACAGTAATACGAGTGGTTGCATAATAGCACACGGTATTGATTATTTATGCTTACGTGAGAAGTCACTCAGTTATATTCAATTATTGCTACAGTAATTACTACATAGTATCTCACATTATTTAATTTAATTATTGTCACAATATTTGATATTATTAAATCAATAATTGAGATGACAAGTTATTCATATTATTATTTACATAATTAATAATGTCTAGAAAGTTCTGTCGAGGAAAGGGGTTTGGTCACCTAATTGCATGCCAATAGGGAGAAATCCTTATCGGAAAGCCCCCTCTTTCCTGGGAACGATCTGGTTGTTAATATTGTGGGTTATAATAATGATGAATAAATGTTGTTAAAAATATTTAGAGGATTTTTATGAAGTATTCATGGTAAATTTTGATTATTATGTGGACCCCCATTTACTCATTTTTCAAAATAATTGGTAGAAAGTTATTCAGTATATATATTATATGGTTGGATCCACCTGTGATGGTGATATGTTGGTGGAGGGGAACACGTGGGGCCCACGTTGGAAGAAAAAAATTGGGGGGAAACCTGATGAAATTTGTGTCATGGGAGGAGTTTTTCAAAGAAACATGTGATAATATATATATATATATATATTATATTATAAGTTTTGTTTATTATGAAAAAATAGAATATATTATATTATATATAAAGTTATTTGTTTTACTTGATTATTATATTAATATTCTAAAAATTTGGACGACTAAGGAATTTTTTTTTGCCATCCATGATTATGCAATTTGTTTCGTCCGAATTTACTATTGCGTCCGTGATTTCTTTTTCAAATAGTATCCTTTCCATTATCCTATAAATAGGATGCCCAATTAGAATTGAAAATCACACCAAAATCAGAGAATTCTTCTTCTAAAATATTGAGTGTATTTTTTTCGAGAATTAGAAAGCTTTGAGCGTAGAAAATAGTGAAAGTTTTCTTCAAGAATATCCCCGCTATACTAGTTAGAATACTCTTCTTTTTAAGGTAAGAGGTATTATTTATTTCATATTCGCTTACGATATTATTTTTTGTATTCGTAAGAAATTTTATTTTGTTTAATATTCGCAAGAAATATTATCTTCGTTTAATATTCGTAAGGAATATTATCTTTGTTCAATATTCGTAAGGAATATTATTTTCGTTTAATAGTTGTATTATTTTTGTTCAATACTCGTATGAAATAATATTTTCTTCCATACTCTGTAGTATGTAAGTAATATTATTTCGTTTCAGATTTCGAATTCTACACTCATTTTGTTAAAGTTTTGGCTTCTATACTCTATGAAATTAGTAGAATATCCTTGATATTTGCGCTTCATCCAGTATCTTTTCATGAAAATATTATTTTGAGCATTCTTGATAAGTTTTAATTTTTTTAATGTCGGAGTACTATTCACGGGGTTACTATTCTCGAAGTTCTATTCACGGGGTACTATTCACTCAGTTACTATTCACCCGAGGTACTATTCTTGAAAAAAATTAATTTATTTTCGGTCCAAATCATTTTTGATACAATATTATTCTTAAATTTTACACCACAAAGTAGTATCGTGTTGACAATTTGGAAATTATTGAATCCTGGATAAATTAAATTATAAATCTTTAAAAATTTATCATTTGCTTTCTTATAATTAAATTCTTATATCATTGTCATCATCCTCATTCTTATATTGTGATGAAAGTCATCTGTGACTTATGTGTATAGATGGACTGTTGATTGGTATGATTATGACCAGGGATTATTCGGTATAATTATGACCGTAATGTTACAAGTGATGTGGTAAAAGTTCTTATTGGCCCGTAGTGCATTGATGGACAGTGGTTGGCATGATCATGACCATTGATGAAAGCACCAATATCCTTGGCCTGTAATGCATGGATAATTTGTGGTCGTGATACTAATGAATATCCTTGGCCGTAGTGTAGGGATGGTTCGATGATGTGGATTATTTATTAAGCTGAGTCTGAGCGATAAAATTGATGATAAATTTTTTAAATCATAGAAGATAGTAGATATCATACTCTACTTGACTCTTCTAATGGATTGCTTGTTCTACTGCAGTTAAACTTAATGTTTATTATAATTTATCAGTTTAACACTGTTGAAGGCTAACGATAATTTATTCTTCATTATCTTAGTTATAATATTTCTTACTGGGCTAGTTGAGCTCACCCTGTTGCTTTCATTATTTTCTTTAAGAAACGAGAACATAGCCGGGACTAGTCGGGGAATGGAGTGATAGTCCGAGATGGTTGTTTAGTAGTCCTCACTATTTAGTGTAATAAAAAATGTAATGAGTATTGAATTTGAGTTTGGATATTGTCTAGGAGACAATATTTGTATTAAAACTCACAGCTTAGTTTTGTCGTATTCTGCATGACACTTAACAATTGTATAAATTAAGTTTGTATTTAAGTTTTGTACCATGTATTTGGTGACTCAAAATGGGTGATGTATACCTATTTTGGGGGCGTCACAATTAAGTTATGAAGTTTAAATTTTCTTCGATGTATAAAGGGTATTGAACATAGATGTAAGTTTTATTTATTAACTATGATAAAGTGAATAATAAACTAAGTATGGCTCAAAGGTAGGTAAAGATAAAGGTTTTGAGAAATGTACTTAATAATTTATTATGTGAAACTTCATTTTTAGTTGTAAAAGTTTGAGCTACCCAATGTTTAAGAAATATCGAGCTGAAATGTATGATTTTATATAAAAACTCTGATGAAGCGAATCATAAAATAAATTTGATTCAGAGATGTGTGGATAATAAAGGTTTTGATTCAGGAAAATAAAGTAAAAAGACAGAAAAGTTTAAATTATTTCGCATTTTATAAAGTTTAACATCAAATAATGATGTAAAATCAGAAGTTAGACGTATTGTTAATGACCGAAGTTGAGAGATGAATTGTATGAATTTTGAGGTCGTTATAGTAGCAGGCCCAAGGCAAGTTAGGTAGGGCTGCATGCACGACTTGAACTCTTACCTAACGCATAACGTCACTGGTTCTATTTTTTAGCATTGTTTTGACGAACTTCCGTGATTTGTTTTCGCAGTTTGAAATTTTTCTAAAATACTATGACATGAGGTGTATAACATGCCCAAATATTTACTATTATAGGACTTATGGTTTGAAAGTTAAAATGAGCAAAATAAAAACTATAGTTCCCTGTAAAATTATTTTATGGTGCAACGAAGAACGAGATACCTTTAAAAATTTGTATTAATCATAAAAATGATATTTTAAGGTTTTGAATTTAAAATGAGGTTTCTTTATATATATATATATATATATATATATATATATAAATGCAAATATTCGTAAAATGAAAAATAAAGCAAATGTGCTAGTAGGATAAAATGTTTATATATGAAGCAACGGTATGTGTTAACTCATGAATGGAAAAATTGATACAAAAATTATTTAAATTAAAGTAATAATATAGTCAATTGAATTTTACTATAAAAGCCATGTATTAGCTATTTAAACTCAATTTTCAAGTAAGGGTAAAAGATATTTCTTAAATAGAATATAAAAGATTTAAACTTCAAGATGTAAAATATTTACATCTTAAAATGTGTGAGACCTTTATTATTTATATTAAGAAGTGATTTAAAATACTATTAAATGATTAATAATACTAGTAAGGGATTAATATATTATTAAATAATTACTAATATTAGTATGTAAATAAAATATTATTAAGTGATTAATAATATTAGACAATAATTAAGACTTTATTAATTGATTAAATATTATTAAGTGATTAATAATATTAAGTGACTAAAATATTATTAAAGGATTAATAATATTAGAAAAGAGGTTAAGATGATGATTAAATGATAGTAATATTATTGATGTATTATAATATTACTAGCGAGTTAAAAGATTATTCAATGGTTGATTATATGGCTAAATGTTAGCTCATTTATTATTCAAGTAACAGTATTGTGAGATAAAGTGTATTATGTTAATTGGAAGATCGATCTTATTAATGATAGATCTTTTCAATAAAGAGATTAAATTAAATTGCTTAGCGGTAATCAGTGGTACAAGGCAAGTTTCCTAACTGAAACTCGAGTTATTATTTTTTTAAGCATGTTGGTGGTTTAATTATTGACAATTATTCCACATATATGATTATTGATTCGCACTTAGTGCATGTTGCATATGTTCATCAGGTTTGAAAGTTTGATCACCTTCATTCCCATAAGGTTCAGTTAAATTTGTTCATGGTCATTGTTGACCACCCAAGATTATTGATTCAGTCTTTCAATTATTAAAATTTGGATTAATGCTCTTTCACAATTGTTATGTATTGTTGAAAACTTGAAAACTTATTCCTTTTTAATCATGATATATCCATTTTATATTTAAATTTGCTGAGCAAAGTAGTTGCTCACCCTTTCTATATTGTGATAACATTTTCATATTAAGACAAATGTTCGAAGAAAGACAAAGACAAGGGCAAAGTTCAAGAGTAGAATATTACACACGTTTAACTATTAAGTTATCTATATAAATCAAAGATGTAAACCTTTTAAGTTACGGAAGGTATGTATCAAGTTAAGGTTAAACTGTGACACCCCCAAATCTGGGTACTTCATTCCCACATGATTTGGTGTTCACTGTCCAAACATTTATTTCTAACTGTCCAATTAAATAAAATTTAAGCAATAAATCTCCCCGTTAAAGTACATAACTTAAACCAATAAATCCCAGGCAGTCTAACCTGAAAACATTCATCAAATGCGGAAAATTAATTAATTATATCATAAAATTAAAACCATGTCTGAAAAACACAAGTCTCAATAAATTAACAAGTCTTCAACACTTGTTCATCTTTTCTTTTCCTTTGCTAGTGGTTGGTCGTCAACCTCCTCAATTTTAGCTACAATGATTATTTATATGCAAGAGTGAGCAAAACAAATGCTCATTTGAAAGAACATAATAACTAGCAATGAATAAACTTAATTGAATTGAAAAACATTTTCTAGTATCGATAATCAAGAACTGATATTATAAACCATCTGAGGGTCACAAGACCATGAACCATGTCTCAGATTATTAGTATATCTACTTATGATCTTTAACAGTCATTAGACTATGTGGACCTTCCTTCTCGTACTTAGGGGGGTCAGCCCTTCGTACCATGTATTGTGCACAAATATCTTGACGCTTTCGCATAAATAATCCCCTATAATAGGGTTGTTCATCTCAATTTTAATATACGAGTCCGCACCAAAGAAAGTTTGGGTTGGATAAGTTTCAAGGGTAATTTAGAGTTCAACGTACATCAATTAAGGATTAGTTGAATCAAATGTTTAAGGACAATGCAAAGTTTCAACAACAACGTATTACAGAGTAGTTATGAACCATAAATGAATATTGTAAAGCAACAAATTCATGCTTTAGGAATAAAGTTCAAAGCATTGAAAAGATATAATAAAACTTGCTTTAACAAAATGGTAAGCTAAGGTTACAATTTCCAACAAGGAAACAAGGTTAAAAAACTTTGCTCAACAGAATTCAAGAACTTACTTAAAATAAAAGTAAGGTTCAGAAACTTGCCTTGCGTGTAAACTAAACAGTTATAACTCACGTTCCCAAATATCGTATACACATGTTATCATGACATAATTAGTTACCACATGATCACGATACATAACTGAATATCTATTTCATTTACAACTCTTAGTCTTAGGTTTAACCAAACGGTTAATCCACACTTCTCATTTCTTAACATAAATTTTTAGTTATCACATAACTTGTTAATTACTAATAGTAATTTTCATATTTGGTATTATAACAACACTATAATATGATTAATCATATTTTATAGTCATAAGATCACACTATATTAACAATTATAAAATTGTATATTAAAAATCAAATTTCTGGGCCAAACTGTTAACTAGCAATCGCAATACCTAGTTTGTCTTGAGGATCCACGTTATGGTACCGATGCATACATTGCCGCATAAGATAAAGACTTGAAACTTGCGTTGTAGCTCTGTCTTGGCGCTGCAACACTCCTGTTTACTCACATAACCAATGTTGCAGAACATGTACTCGTCATCAGACACTGAGTGGCACTGCAGCATCCTATTTCTTCACAAAACAGGTGTTACGGCACCGCGACATAGTTTATGTTGCCTCCTTTTTAGTCAAATGAAAAGGACTCTAACTCATGCAAGCGTACATGGGTAAACAAGTAGTATAGAGTAAGAAAAGTATTGATCCACAGAGAAAGGTTTAAAATCTTAATTATCATACATCAAGTATTTCACTATTTTTATATGCTTTAACTAATAACTCACATTTATAATTAATTCTAAATTCAATTAATGAATAAAAATATAAAACTAAAATAATGTAATCAAATTTGGAAAGAATGGGATTCTAACTTCATTTAATACTTCATCTAACTTGTAACCATCATGTAATGTTTATATACTTATCATGGAAAACTAGTCAAGAGCACAAAAGTGGAAATACCCATTTTTCAATGAACTATGACCTATTCACATAACCTCCACATATGATAGAAATCATGTAAGCGACACTATTACCAAAATCACTATATGTCTAGGTGAAATTACAGCAATAATGAATTAAAGTACAGGCTCTTTTCAGTACTGGACACAGTAAAACGGTATATTTCTATCTGATTCACGAATTACAAAGCTAAACAACTCAGCCTCATAAACATATGCCATTATGATTTTATCCATACTCATATTTCATTTTTCAAATCCATATAAGCATACAAAGTGAATGATGATCAAACATTCATTCATTACGCTCAATCATAATAGGTAATCTAATGGTAAACATACAACTAGACAATCAGATATATAAGTTTAGACTACAAATTAAAATCCATTAGAATCCCATAATGAAGTTTAGTTCATTTCTAAACCAAAAGCCATTATGGGATTGAAATAATTCATTGAATTAAATACTACAAATATGAGATGTAAGAGAAATGATAAACAAATCTGTTAAATCCAGTTGCAGAATCTGTTCTAAGCTTGTTCTAAAGCACCAATAATCTCCAAAAAATGAAACTAATGATTATTGAATAACCAAATTGAAGAGAGGATATAGAAATGTATCAAGAATTGATCAAAACCCCTATAGACTAGTTAAAACTTAAGAACCTTAATTACTGATATGAAAACTGATGAAAGACTCCAATAAAACACGTCTAGTACCAACAAGCATTGTTCAGTTGAGCTTAGAGTGCTCAAATTTCAAATTACAAAAAGTCAACAAAATAGACTGTAGAGGACTCGCGCGGCCGCATGAGATCATAGTGTAAAACGGGTGCGGGCACGCTATGGGAATGTTTGTCGAAGTTTTGGCGCGGGCGCGTGAGATTCCTTCCTTGTTGGGGCGTGGCCGCGTAACAGTGCAATGCTGTCTGACTTCAAGTAGCGCGGGCGCGAGATGTAAGGCCTGATTAGCCGTGCGGCCACGAGGTTACTGCATGTTGTCTCATGCTGTCTTGCTGCTGTTGCTTCTTGATTATTTTTATTTGTTCTTCAACCTTTGTTTTTTCTATAGCACTCATCCACTGCTTCAGTTCCTCATCTACTCATGTCCATCTTGCCTAGTCTTTGCCAGCTTCATGCCACCATACTTATTCATGCTAATGCCAATCCATGCCTTTCCTTGCCATATGACTTCCACTATAAGTACTGCAAAATAAACATAAAATGCAACTAAAACATAGTAAAAACTACTTGAGATGAGAATAATTCTAGTGAGCTGACACCCAATAAGTAGGTATAAAACCTATTTATCAAATACCCACAAACTTGAACTATTCCTTGCCCTCAAGCAATGCATATGACAGTAAACAATGAAATGCAAGTACATGCTATGCAAACTAAACTATAATGCAAATAAGTCCCATGGTTTTCCAACTAAAATGGAGTTCAAATCTAATGCGCCTCAGCGAATTATTCATATTCAAGAATAAAATGTCAAACTAAGCTATAGACATAATATCAAACACTCAAATAACCCATACTCACTATAAAGATGATGTGTGTGTGTGGTGTTCACCAAAAACTTGACAAAGGCAAAGAATACACATGTTAAACTGCTCAAAACAGAAAATTGCACTCTAAATCAAGATCCCTGTATACTAATGCAACAAAAACTAATCCAACACATCAATACAAGCTAAGGTTCAATAATGGGTTTAAATTGCTTTATTTTTACTCATGAGGGCGATTTTCTCACTTTCCCGCGGTGTTTATTGCTATATTTTTTTATGCAGCGAGTGCGTTTTACGCTCTATCTCACCCCTTCCAAGGATTCAATAATTCAGCTCAGGAAGGTTTCAAGATAGTTTTTTCTTTTCTTTTTTTTATATACAATAAGCATACCCATGTGTTCCCAAAGTTTGATTATCAATGTTTTCATAGCCTAAGTCCACTTTCTACACAATTCAATTTTTAAAAACCACATTTCCTACTAAGCAATAAAAACACATTACTCTTATACCAACAAACATATGTGAACACGTATGTGCTAACCGAAAGCATCTAAATAATAGTCATGGATTACATCATGTAAAACATTATAGCTAATCTCATATTATCCAGTACATTCAAAAATCCTTCAAAATTTAATTTCATCATTGGCTAGACTCAAACTCCATAAATCTAGAAATTTGGGACATGCAACTAAACATATAACTAAAACATATAATAACTACTAAAAATAGAATTTTTTTTGCTATTATTAACTAACACAAACATGCAAAAGTTAAACTAAACATACAAACATATGCAAATTAACTACATGCAACTACACTACTACCCAATTCCCCCAAACTTAACATATTCATTGTCCCAATGAATGAAGGTATAGGGTTTAAAAGAACTCCCCTAATGATTAGTTGCACCACCCTCTTCGGGTGGTGAATCCGGCGGTTGAAATGGCACGGCTGTCCCAAATTATGGCCACTCTAGAATGGTACCCTGCTGCGCAAAAGCCTTCTCTAGAGACCTCATCAAACCTATAGCAAACGCTACAAAATTATCGTATATAGCATCGAACTTCCTCTCCAACCTTCAGAGTTGTCAATCATCATTAGCAGCAGTGGCTTGAGTTGACGTGCCTGCTTCATTTATCTTTGAGGACTGCGATGATGGCGTAGATGATGCGGGACGTAGGATGAAACCCTTACCCCTTGGGTGCGGGGTACCACGTGCCCAATCTTCAAATTTTGCTATCGTGGCATGAGTGATATCCTGACTTGGGTACTGCAGTTATTCATCTGTCCACCTAACTCCTGCTTTAGAACACAAATGAGCAACAATCAAGGCATATGGTATACTTCTCTTAGTGCTCCCCCGCATCTAGCGTAACATGTTCTGATTAAGGAGGTGACCACGTCCATGTATTTTCCTATAATAATCCCCCACAGAATAATTATTCGCTCAGTTATAATCTCATGTTGATGGGATGATGGCATTAGTTTTGCACAAACAAAGAGATTTCAAGCCTTGGCATAACGGTTGAGAGTTGAAGCCGGAAAGGTCTTGGGCTGATTAGTGCTTGGCTTGTAAGTCTATTGTGTCCATGGTATACACAAATTAGTAATGATTTCATCTAGCTCTGTCTCCATTCGTTCTACCTCAACCCAATTTGTACGTCTAGTTAGAGGGTCGGGTAAATTAAATACGCCATAAATTGCCCTTGGGCGATAGTTCACTTGAACCCCTCGGACGAAAGAAAAGTTACTCATTGTCTCCTTTGTATTCGCATAAAACTCCCTTACAATGGCCATAGGTGCATCCATTGGTGTAGAGCAAACTCCATGCCAACATTTTTCCCTGATCATATCTATCAATTGCCCATCTTGTGCCTTTAGCTTGAGCCCTCTCTCTAACAAATGATTTAGCCACAATTTGGTAATACTCTATCTGGGAATCAAGACTGACAAATTTAGAAAAATCCACAGTGTCACCAATCTGGTTACTTACAGAGGATGACTCTGGAGTGCGAGAACGAGCATGTTTTTGTCCCATTGTTACCGATGAAGAAGAAGAAAAACTTTACTGATGGAACAAAAGTTGTATTTTCTGACAAATAATGAACACCCCCAAACTTGTTGTTTTTCTTGCACCCTCTGAAGAAACCCTAACTTTATCAGTTGAGGAATTTGAACGTGGGTAGGAAACAGATGCAAGATATGCATAGTGGGTGAGGAGTTACAAATTTGAAATGGAACGTTTGGGAGTGGAGTCGTTCGTCTATAGAGAGAAAGGGATACACACGATTCGATTGTAACTGATATAAGAAATGGCCAAAGACAAGTCTTTAAAACTTAAAAAATTTTCAAATTTCGGTCTCGGGTGTGGCCGCACAATTTTTGAATCGGATAGTGGAGCAGGCACGCGATAGGTTATGCTGCACAGAAATATGGTGCGAGCGCGCCATTTTATACTAAATTCCTTATGCGGTCGCGCTGCCCTGCATTCTACCATACTGATCTGTATCTTTAAACATATCAAAGCAACTACGGATCTTCTCCAATACACCTGTAGAAATAACAAATATCATTATAAGAGATATCAAGTCTCCAAAATAAAAACATGAACTAATGACTATGCATAAATGACTATCCTAAAATAATACTTTCTATGCTACGCTTAAGCATCATCATATGCACATTCAGTTTCCATAATACTTATTTCACACTAGTTATGCTATACAATCTAATCATGAAAATGGAATATCAAATACGATCTAAAACAGAATTAACAAGAGGTAAGGATAGAAATAATGGGGTGCCTCCCATCAAGCGCTAAGTTATAGTCAATTAGCTAGACTATCTCTGACTTAATCACGTTGAAGAAAGAATGGAGGTAACTTTCTGCCTGTCAACCTCTCCACCAAAATAATGCTTTAACCGCTGTCTATTAACTTTGAACGGCTTATCTAGGAATTTTTCGAATACCTCTACTGCACCATGTGGATAAACTATCTTCACTGTGAATGGATCTGACAACCTTGATTTGAGCTTTCCAGGAAAAAGTTCAAGTCTTGAATTAAACGACATTACTCTTTGTCTCGGCTTAAATACTCTGTCCATAATCTTGTGATCATGTCATCTCTTCACCTTTTCCTTATACAGCTTAGAGTTTTCATACGCCTGTAGTATGAATTCATCCAACTCATTGAGTTAGAGTAGGCATTTTTCACCTGCAGCCTTCAAATCAAAATTGAGCTTCCTAATTGCCCAATATGCATTATGTTTAAGCTTCATGGGAAGGTGACAAGCCTTTCCATAAACCAGCTAAAAAGGTGACATGCCCAACGGAGTCTTATAAGTAGTCCTATATGTTAGGTTTGTAATATTCAAGAAGCAATCAAATTGCAAAATAATGCGGAAGCGTGTAAAATCAGAGTTTAAAAAAAATTATGAACCATATACCCGGATCACCCTTTATGCACAATTATAAATTAAACGAAAAGATAAAGAATAAAATCATACCCTTGAAGATCGAGCTTCCTCAGGTATAAGTTCACCTCCAAATCCTTTCGCGTTCAACTTGAATCCACCGGGTTTGGTTCCTTCTCTTGATCAACGTTAGCCACCCATGTGTTTGGCCTCTAGAGGTGATCCACCAAGGAAAAAGAAAGATTCAAGAAGAAGGGGTATTGGCTCAACCCTAGTTTTCTATCTCTATAGAAAAGGCGTACTCTCCAACTAATTGGAGTTATTACGTAGTTGTAAAAGTTAACAACTCCTCACCCATAATAAGACTCCTCTTATTTATATATGTGGGCAACCCACCTTAACAATTAAGGAATTGGGTTTTATTTAATTAATTAAATTCTTTTAATTAATTAAGCTCCCTAATCTTATTAGGGATAATTAATTAAACTCTTTTAACTAATTTTTCTTCCTAATCCAATTAGGAATAAATGAGAGTACTTATATTAAATTAATTCCTAAACCCTTTTAGAAATTAAAATAATAATAATTGTAATAATATTAATAAGACTCCTCTTATTAATTTATATTTAATATTTCTAAAATATTAAATAATAAATATTAAGCTATTTAATTTATTCTATCACCATAGATTAAATTAAATATACTTAACATATTATTACGATTACGCCATTAACTTCTTAAATAATTATTCTTCCTTTTATGGTGTGACCCTTTAGGTTCTCCATATTAAACCTATTAGAAATAAATCAATTAGAACAATTCTAATCTTATTTAAATAAATAAATTAAATAATTTATTTATTTAAATAAATAATATTTATTCTACAATAGGGATAAGCCTCCCTAGCGATCAACGACTTTTCCGGATAATATAGATTTCAACATTAATCATTAAAGAACCTTTGAGTAAATAAATAGTTATCGTACAATTCAAACCTTCCACCATACAATGTCCCAATTAAATATAAGACATGGAATTACCGCACAAGTCTTATTTTATTTAATTATATGTATTTCGATTCTTAAATGCACAACTCCAAATAATGCAAATTAGAAACTCCTTTCTAATTTCATTACGCCTTAACCCAAGGACTACTTTGGGTTGTCATTTATCGAATCACATAGGACATTTCTCTTTTTATTAGAAGTGATAGATTCTTTATTGATCATACATTATCTCCATGTACAACTTATTATACCCAAGCATACCCTTTGATATACCCTAAGGGTCTTAAGGAATAAGTCAAAGTATAACTCATCATACACAAGATACTATGATGATCTCAAGTCCAAGGATCACTTGTACTACTATCACTACAGGAATTCCCATTGACAAGCAAGTAAAACTCCATTAGGTATTCCTTAGCGAGCCACGTTCAGTGAACTCATTCTCTAATAAGCACCTACATACTTGCTTTAGTGTCTCCACACAAATGATCATGAGATCAATCATCCTCATCCAATGAGCAAGCAACGTATGTACCAATCTATCCGGATTCACTAATCCCCAATTTAGTAATCCAACGATTGGGAACTATTTTAGTTTTAAGCTTTTTAAGAATTTAGATCTCATTAGAATGATCATCATCATTGTTCTAAAAGCATTGCTTAAAACTATGGGTTTATCACATATTATAAAACATCATCATGTAGATAATTAAAAGCCTTTAATAAATTAATTCTTTTTATTAATAAATGAATAAGATTGTTACAAAGTATATGCTTTATCATCAAACATGATTGGCTTGTGTGCATATTACTTTCAATCTCCCACTTGCACTAAAGCCATTCGCCATTGTATCTTATACTCTTCTTCTCTAAGTGACGATTATCCTGCTGTTGGATAAGCTTTAGTTAATGGATATGTAATGTTGTTCATGAGAGTCCACTATCTCTATAGTGATTTCCCATCTTTCAATGATTCTAATAATCAAATGAAAGTGCCACAATCATATGTTTAGATCCAAGATGAGACTTAGGAACTATTCCTAGTTCTGTAATGAACTTTTAATCCAAACAATCAACTTGCAGCTTCATTTATAGCTATATACTTTGTCTTTATCACTAAACCAACAACTCTTTGCTGTTTGGAACCTTTCCAATTCACTGCACCACCGTTCAAGGTGACACTTTACCTTAAAGTGGATTTTACATTGTCTCTGATGCATCTTCGAAAACTTGAGTCATTAAGCCCTCTAGTTTTAATTCGCACCCACCATAAATTTTAATCACATCCTTAGTACCAGTCAAGTACTTTAAGATGTTTTTCACTGTCTTACAGTGATCTTCTCCAGAATATGACCGATCAACATCGGGTCTCGTACATTTCATTGCATACATGATAATTACTCATGCGATCTCTCTTTTATGAGTCTTTGGGGACTATTAAGAGAGATACACTCCATAGCTCATCTACATGAGACATCTCTTGGAGTTTGCCATGCTAAACGACTTTAGCATCAAATGAATATACGTTCCTTGGGTCAAGTCGAGCATCCTCTTAAATCTATCTATATAGATTTATATCCCCAATTAAGATACTCTTCCCAAATCATTCATGGAGGAATGTTTAGACAACTTTATCTTTACTGATTGTAGCATTGGTATGTCATTCCTTAGCGTAGTATATCAACATATAGTACTAGGAATGTCACGATGCTCCCACTGACCCTTTTGTACACACTAGAACTCTTACCTCATCGTATATAACTCTGGATCATCATCTTCTATGATGCGTACCTCATCATCATCATCCATGATGAATCCATACCTCCTAGGTATCTTCGGTACTATTCCAGATTTATGATTCGGTTGTGGTACAATAGGTCTATCTACAGGTTCCTCTTATTTGACTTATAGTATTTTGTGGTTCTTGAACTCTTCAAGATCTATTATCCTCCCACTAGCCCCTTCAATAATAAACACATTTATCTTAGAAGCGTGTTTCATGAACAAACACCTTTTGCTAAGTAGGATTATAGAACATATACCCTAAACTTACTTTAGGATGTCCCACAAATTGTACTTGTCAAATCTTGTCCCAAGCTTATCTTTTTGAAACCTTTTCACATAAGTTGGACAACCCCTTATCTTAACATACTTAAGATTAGGAATCCTCCCTGTCCATAACTTTTATGGAGTCTTGGGGCCGAATTTTGAGGTTACCTTTTCCGTAGATATGTAGTCATTTCTAGGACATGATCCTAGAAGGATACTGGAATGTCGGTAAAATCATTATGGACCGCACCATGTCCAACAAGGTACGATTTTTTCATTCAAATACATCAATCAATTATTGCGTATCAGGAGGCGTCCATTATGAAAAAACCATTTAAGATGATCTAAAAACTTATTGCACAAGTATTTATTCCTTGATCTAATCAAAGAATCTTAATACATTGTCAATTTGTTTCACTTCTGAATTGTTTGAACCTTTCAAATAATTCATACTTGTATTTCAGCAAATACACACATTCAACTCTTTGAATGATCATCTCCTTTTTCTTGTTCTAGTTTGTTCAATTTGCAAAATTATTTTTCACGTAAGTCAAGTATACAAGATCAATTAAGTAATATTCCGGTTCTATATAAAACATTATTATTATAAATAGAACAACAATTGTTCTTAATTATAATACCAAAGATTTCATTGTTCAACAATAAAATGAAAATAATATTTTTAACAAGAACTGGAATACAA
This sequence comes from Panax quinquefolius, assembly GCA_020205615.1. NCBI lineage: Eukaryota > Viridiplantae > Streptophyta > Magnoliopsida > Apiales > Araliaceae > Panax > Panax quinquefolius. The sequence continues at coordinate 138,291 of JAINUW010000449.1, read as the reverse complement.
TAACAACTTATTGACTTAATAGATTTTACCGTAGGCATTGCTAAACTATAAGTTTCTATGGCTAATGCAGCAACCTTTGCTTCATTTTCTACACATAGGATTACTTATATTTGTTTAGCTTTCTACTTCCTTGGTCCTTCATAAATCTATATTTATGATAACCAAAGTCGATATCCAATATCCAAGTAGAACCTTGACTTAAAGAAAAATTTATTTTAAATCTTGAACAAAATTGTATTTGTAACCGAAACTTCATTAAGCTTCTTTAGTTAGCCACTGCAAGGTGCTTCTCGCAGTTTTTTTCCAGTGTCCATGCTTATTGCAGTGGAAGCAAACTCCTTTGCTATCCGTATCAGTTTTGTTCTTATTATCCTTTGTTTTTGCCTTTTCATTTACCTTCTTTGAATCTTTCTTCTTTTGGAAGATCCTTTGGCCCGCATCAAGTAAGACTTGGTCTTTCTTGGTTGAAAGTGACTCTCAACATTTTTCAACATGTTAAACAAATCAATGAGGTAGGCGATATCTAGCTTGTTTATATGAAAAATTCACAACAATTGTGAAAGGAGTCCGAGGTTGAGTGCAAGATCAAATCTTGGCTCAACTCTCCATCCATGATAAAACCAAGTTGTCCTAATTGATCAATCAAATTGATTATGTTAAAACTTTTTATCTGCATTTTATAGTGCCATTGGCCATTCTAGATTGGAAGAGCTCCTTAGATATCTCGATATCTATCGGTCCCACTTTCCTCACCATCAACTACTTGATGTGCAGGAATATAGTAGGAGCATCCATAGTTTCATCTTGTGTCAAGCTCGTTACTCATGGATGCGAGCATGATGATGCATTGAGCCAATCGCAGGCATCATCTTGCCACTTTCTAAAAGTAGCAATGTCTTCCTCAGAGGCATTGTCTGCAACCATTGCAGGGATAGACGTATTAAGGACACAAGATAACTTTTCAGCTATGAGAACTATTCTCAAATTCCTTAACCAATCCTTTTAATATGGTTTGGTTAATTTAGCATCTAATATGCTTCGCAGTGATAGTAATTTTAGACATTGTAAAATTCTGTAAATGAATTTGTAATTAACAACATTTTAACATACATTCTTTTATTAATTACCAAAATAAATTAGGTCTTGTTTTAAATTGGTATCTCCCACTATTTTCTTCAAACTATATTACCCTCACTTATATAGTTCGGAAAAATCTAATTAAAGATTTGCTAGTGAGAATAAGGATCCCATTTCAAATGTATATAGCCTTGTGGTGACACAACAAACTATATATAAATAAATAGGTAGACAACTTTTGTCAATTACATCAACTATGCAACTCCTTTTCTTTTTGCCTCTTAGATTATTTTGATCAAGTGGTGGCACATCCGAATCAAAATTATCCAAGTTAAGTCCCACCTAGCACTCCATATATTCAAAAAGAAAAATATCATCCTTGTGGTGACACAACAAAACAATATTGTTCAATTTTCTTTATAAGCATCAAATGTAATAAATTAACATCTTAAATACTTAATACTTGCCTTGTGGTGACACAACAAACTCATATTAAATATTTAATACTCTATTAATTTTATCATGCTAGAAAGCGACGTTCGATATTCCAAATATCTTTGAACGCTTTAGGACTTAATATAAAAATTGAGGGGTTTGATATTAATTTGTCTCATCTTGTTTAGCGCATGCATGCATATATATATAAAATACGCGTCATATTAATTAACATGTGAAGCATGTTTGCATAATATATAATATATATAGTATAAGCATGCACATATAGAATACTATATTCTACCGGATTGATTATGGACTTTTATTCTAGTTTGGTTCACTAGAGCCACCAAGTGAACCAAAAGGTCAAACCTTAGGGGTGCAAGAAATAATATTTAAATATAACTATTACATTTAAAGCGGGCTCCATTACAAAAATCGGGTCTTCAAGCGCTCCTTGTTCTTGATCTCCAATTCTTCAAAATTAATTCTAACTATTCCTATTACAAAACTATTTAAAATAAATAGAAACCTTGATCGTGAAAATCGAGGGAAGTATATAGAGGGAATAGAATTTACATTAAGAAAAATTAGAGAAGGCGAGGTACGCAGACCCCATTTAATAAAACCCATACATTCATGCATCCAACTAAAACAAAATCCAATCACATTGGTCAATAGTCCATAATCAATCCAATTTATTATCATACACATCATCATATGCATCAATAAATAACATTCATCTTATGAATAATAAACATTTAATATATATATTGATATCATTTAATGGGCAAATTTAGTTAGTATAAAATCTAATTTTGAATCAAAATAAACTACTTTATTTCAATTCAAATTTAAATCAAAATAAAACTATTTTATTTTAATTTATCCAATTTTGAATAAAATAAGCTATTTTATTTTAATCAAAATTTTTAATCAAAATAAACTCCTTTATTTTAATTAATTATGGAATCCAATTCCAAGTAAAAAAACTTTATTAAAGAAAACATGGATTTTCTTTCCTATTCACAAATAAACTCCTTTATTTTGAATAATATGAAATCTTATTTCATATCTAAATAAACTCCTTTATTTAAGGAAATTAGGATTCTTTTTCCTATTCACAAATAAACTCTTTTATTTTGAATAATATGAAATCTTATTTCATATTTAAATAAACTCCTTTATTTAAGAAAACATAGAATCCAATTTCAACTCCAATTAGTTATCATGGAATCCAATTCCAACTCTAATTAGTTAGCATGAAATTTAATTTTAAAATTAAAATAAACCTTTTATTTTAATTTTATATATATATATATATATATATATATATAGTAATCACTAGAATGACGCCATATGGTGGTAATCACTTAAATATGTATAATATAATTATAGTATACATATCATACTTTATACTATATATATATATGATTACAAGATCCTGGCCAAGTAATGAATAACCATATCAAACCTGTTAACAATGATATATATAGGTTCCGTGATTATAAAATTCTTAAAGATTCGCGAACCATAGATTTTCAAAAGCAGATCAGCCTGATCCTGTAACTCGAATATATATATATATATATATATATATATATATATATATATATATATATATTAACAGATTAATAACCAAGCCGTCAAGCCGCGGAAGAAACTTTGATATATTATACAATAAAATTATGCCCAATTAAAATGTTCTAAACACATATCAATATACATATCAAATTTGAACAATTAATAATTCGCATAAAGGTTTGGCTCTGATGCCACTGTTAGGTTTGTAATATTCAAGAAGCAATCAAATTGCAAAATAATGCGGAAGCGTGTAAAATCAGAGTTTAAAAAAAATTATGAACCATATACCCGGATCACCCTTTATGCACAATTATTAATTAAACGAAAAGATAAAGAATAAAATCATACCTTTGAAGATCGAGCTTCCTCAGGTACAAGTTCACCTCCAAATCCTTTCGCGTTCAACTTGAATCCACCGGGTTTGGTTCCTTCCTTTGATCAACGTTAGCCACCCATGTGTTTGGCCTCTAGAGGTGATCCACCAAGGAAAAAGAAAGATTCAAGAAGAAGGGGTATTGGCTCAACCCTAGTTTTCTATCTCTATAGAAAAGGCGTACTCTCCAACTAATTGGAGTTATTACGTAGTTGTAAAAGTTAACAACTCCTCACCCATAATAAGACTCCTCTTATTTATATATGTAAGCAACCCACCTTAACAATTAAGGAATTGGGTTTTATTTAATTAATTAAATTCTTTTAATTAATTAAGCTCCCTAATCTTATTAGGGATAATTAATTAAACTCCTTTAACTAATTTTCCTTCCTAATCCAATTAGGAATAAATGAGAGTACTTATATTAAATTAATTCCTAAACCCTTTTAGAAATTAAAATAATAATAATTGTAATAATATTAATAAGACTCTCTTATTAATTTATATTTAATATTTCTAAAATATTAAATAATAAATATTAAGCTATTTAATTTATTCTATCACCATAGATTAAATTAAATATACTTAACATATTATTACGATTACGCCATTAACTTCTTAAATAATTATTCTTCCTTTTATGGTGTGACCCTTTAGGTTCTCCATATTAAACCTATTGTGAATAAATCAATTAGAACAATTCTAATCTTATTTAAATAAATAAATTAAATAATTAATTAATTTAAATAAATAATATTTATTCTACAATAGGATAAGCCTCCCTAGCGATCAACGACTTTCCGGATAATATAGATTTCAACATTAATCATTAAAGAACCTTTGAGTAAATAGTTACCGCATAATTCAATCCTTCCACCATACAATGTCCCAATTAAATATAAGACATGGAATTCTTCACAAGTCTTATTTTATTTAATTATATGTATTTCGATTCTTAAATGCACAACTCAAATAATGCAAATTAGAAACTCCTTTCTAATTTCATTACGCGCTTAACCAAGGACTACTGGGTTGTCATTTATCGAATCACATAGGACATTTCTCTTCTTTTATTAGAAGTGATAGATTCTTTATTGATCATACATTATCTCCATGTACAACTTATTATACCCAAGCATACCCTTTGATATACCCTAAGGGTCTTAAGGAATAAGTCAAAGTATAACTCATCATACACAAGATACTATGATGATCTCAAGTCCAAGGATCACTTGTACTACTATCACTACAGGAATTCCCATTGATAGGCAAGTAAAACTCCATTAGGTATTCCTTGGCGAGCCACGTTCAGTGAACTTATTCTCTAATAAGCACCTACATACTTGCTTTAGTGTCTCCACACAAATGATCATGAGATCAATCATCCTCATCCAATGAGCAAGCAACGTATGTACCAATCTATCCGGATTCACTAATCCCCAATTTAGTAATCCAACGATTGGGAACTATTTTAGTTTTAAGCTTTCTAAGAATTTAGATCTCATTAGAATGATCATCATCATTGTTCTAAAAGCATTGCTTAAAACTATGGGTTTATCACATATTATAAAACATCATCATGTAGATAATTAAAAGCCTTTAATAAATTAATTCTTTTTATTAATAAATGAATAAGATTGTTACAAAGTATATGCTTTATCATCAAACATGACTGGCTTGTGTGCATATTACTTTCAATCTCCCACTTGCACTAAAGCCAATCGCCATTGTATCTTATACTCTTCTTCTCTAAGTGACGATTATCCTGCTGTTGGATAAGCTTTAGTTAATGGATATGTAATGTTGTTCATGAGAGTCCACTATCTCTATAGTTATTTCCCATCTTTCAATGATTCTAATAATCAAATGAAAGTGCCACAATCATATGTTTAGATCCAAGATGAGATTTAGGAACTATTCCTAGTTCTGTAATGAACTTTTAATCCAAACAATCAACTTGCAGCTTCATTTATAGCTATATACTTTGTCTTTATCACTAAACCAACAACTCTTTGCTGTTTGGAACCTTTCCAATTCACTGCACCACCATTCAAGGTGACACTTTACCTTAAAGTGGATTTTCTGTTGTCTCGGTCTGTCTGAAAAACTTGAGTCTGTTAAGCCCTCTAGTTTTAATTCAGACCCACCATAAATTTTAATCACATCCTTAGTACCTGTCAAGTACTTTAAGATGTTTTTCACTGTCTTACAGTGATCTTCTCCAGAATATGACCGATCAATATCGGGTCTTGTACATTTCATTGCATACATGATAATTACTCATGCGATCTCTCTTTTATAAGTCTTTGGGGACTATTAAGAGAGATACACTCCATAGCTCATCTACATGAGACATCTCTTGGAGTTTGCCATGCTAAACGACTTTAGCATCAAATGAATATACGTTCCTTGGGTCAAGTCGAGCATCCTCTTAAATCTATCTATATAGATTTATATCCCCAATTAAGATACTCTTCCCAAATCATACATGGAGGAATGTTTAGACAACTTTATCTTTACTGATTGTAGCATTGGTATGTCATTCCTTAGCGTAGTATATCAACATATAGTACTAGGAATGTCACGATGCTCCCAATCGACCCTTTGTACACACTAGAACTCTTACCTCATCGTATGTAACTCGGATCATCATCTTCTATGATCGTACCTCATCATCATCATCCATGATGAATCCATACCTCCTAGGTATCTTCTTTATTATTCCGTTTATGATTCTTGGTTTGTGGTACAATAGGTCTATCTACTGTGTTCCTCTTATTTGACTTATAGTATTTTGTGGTTCTTGAACTCTTCAAGATCTATTATCCTCCCACTAGCCCCTTCAATAATAAACACATTTATCTTAGAAGGCGTGTTTTCGCAACAAACACCTTTTGCTAAGTAGGATTATAGAACATATACCCTAAACTTACTTTAGGATGTCCCACAAATTGTACTTGTCAAATCTTGTCCCAAGCTTATCTTTTTTTGAAACCTTTTCACATAAGTTGGATAACCCCTTATCTTAACATACTTAAGATTAGAATCCTCCCCATCCATAACTTTTATGGAGTCTTGGGGTAGAATTTTGAGGTTACCTTTTTCGTAGATATGTAGTCATTTACGCGCATGATCCTGAAGGATACCGGAATGTCGGTAAAATCATTATGGACCGCACCATGTCCAACAAGGTACGATTTTTTCATTCAAATACATCAATCAATTATTATGCGTGTCGAGGCGTCCATTATGAAAAAACCATTTAAGATGATCTAAAACTTATTGACAAGCATTTATTCCTTGATCTAATCAAAGAATCTTAATACATTGTCAATTTGTTTCACTTCTCAATTGTTTGAACCTTTCAAATAATTCATACTTATATTTCAAAGAAATACACACATTCAACTCTTTGAATGATCATCTCCTTTTTCTTGTTCTAGTTTGTTCAATTTGCAAAATTATTTTTCACGTAAGTCAAGTATACAAGATCAATTAAGTAATATTCCGGTTCTATATAAAACATTATTATTATAAATAGAACAACAATTGTTCTTAATTATAATACCAAAGATTTCATTGTCCAACAATAAAATAGAAATAATATTTTTAACAAGAACTGGAATACAATAACAACTTATTGACTTAATAGATTTTCCCGTAGGCATTGCTAAACTATAAGTTTCTATGGCTAATGCAGCAACCTTTGCTTCATTTTCTACACATAGGATTACTTATATTTGTTTAGCTTTCTACTTCTGCTTGGTCCCTTCATAAATCTATATTTATGATAACCAAAGTCGATATCCAATATCCAAGTAGAACCTTGACTTAAAGAAAAATTTATTTTAAATCTTGAACAAAATTGTATTTGTAACCGAAACTTCATTAAGCTTCTTTAGTTAGCCACTGCAAGGTGCTTCTCGCAGTTTTTTTCCAGTGTCCATGCTTATTGCAGTGGAAGCAAACTCCTTTGCTATCCGTATCAGTTTTGTTCTTATTATCCTTTGTTTTTGCCTTTTCATTTACCTTCTTTGAATCTTTCTTCTTTTCAGAAGATCCTTTGGCCCCTACCAGTAAGACTTGGTCTTTCTTGGTTGGAAAGTGACTCTCAACATTTTTCAACATGTTAAACAAATCAGCGAGGCTGATATCTAGCTTGTTTATATGAAAAATTCACAACAATTGTGAAAGGAGTCCGGGGTTGAGTGCAAGATCAAATCTTGGCTCAACTCTCCATCCATGATAAAACCAGTTGTCCTAATTGATCAATCAAATTGATTATGTTAAAAACTTTTTGTCTGTACTATAGTGCCATTGGCCATTCTAGATCGGAAGAGCTCCTTAGATATCTGATATCTATCAGGTTTACTTTCCTCACCATCAACTACTTGATGTGCGGAATATAGTAGGAGCATCCATAGTTTCATCTTGTGGCCAAGCTCAAGCATCATGGATGCGAGCATGATGCATTGAGCCAATCAGTGCATCATCTTGCCACTTTCTAAAAGTAGCAATGTCTTCCTCAGAGGCATTTTCGGAAACCATTCCAGGGATGACGGTATTAAGGACACAAGATAACTTTTCAGCTATGAGAACTATTCTCAAATTCCTTAACCAATCCTTTTAATATGGTTTGGTTAATTTAGCATCTAATATGCTTCGCAGTGATAGTAATTTTAGACATTGTAAAATTCTGTAAATGAATTTGTAATTAACAACATTTTAACATACATTCTTTTATTAATTACCAAAATAAATTAGGTCTTGTTTTAAATTGGTATCTCCCACTATTTTTTTCAAACTATATTACCCTCACTTATATTGTTCGGCAAAATCTAATTAAAGATTTGCTAGTGAGAATAAGGATCCCATTTCAAATGTATATAGCCTTGTGGTGACACAACAAACTATATATAAATAAATAGGTAGACAACTTTTGTCAATTACATCAACTATGCAACTCCTTTTCTTTTGCCTCTTAGATTATTTTGATCAAGTGGTGGCACATCCGAATCAAAATTATCCAAGTTAAGTCCGACCTAGCACTCCATATATTCAAAAAAGAAAAATATCATCCTTGTGGTGACACAACAAAACAATATTGTTCAATTTTCTTTATAAGCATCAAATGTAATAAATTAACATCTTAAATACTTAATACTTGCCTTGTGGTGACACAACAAACTCATATTAAATATTTAATACTCTATTAATTTTATCATGCTAGAAAGGCGACGCTCGATATTCCAAATATCTTTGAACGCTTAGGACTTAATATAAAAATTGAGGGGTTTGATATTAATTTGTCTCATCTTGTTTAGCGCATGCATTTATATATATATATAAAATACGCGTCATATTAATTAACATGCGAAGCATGTTTGCATAATATATAATATATATAGTATAAGCATGCACATATAGAATATTATATTCTACCCGGATTGATTATGGACTTTTATTCTAGTTTGGTTCACTAGAGCCACCAAGTGAACCAAAAGGTCAAACCCTAGGGGTGCAAGAAATAATATTTAAATATAACTATTACATTTAAAGCCGGAAGCTCCATTACAAACGCGTCTTCAAGCGCTCCTTTGTTCTTGATCTCCAATTCTTCAAAATTAATTCTAACTATTCCTATTACAAAACTATTTAAAATAAATAGAAACCTTGATCGTGATCGAGGGAAGTACATAGGAGGGGAATAGAATTTACATTAAGAAAAATTAGAGAAGACGAGGTACGCAGACCCCATTTAATAAAACCCATACATTCATGCATCCAACTAAAATAAAATCCAATCACATTGGTCAATAGTCCATAATCAATCCCATTTATTATCATACACATCATCATATGTATCAATAAATAACATTCATCTTATGAATAATAAACATTTAATATATATATTGATATCATTTAATGGGCAAATTTAGTTAGTATAAAATCTAATTTTGAATCAAAATAAACTCCTTTATTTCAATTCAAATTTAAATCAAAATAAAACTATTTTATTTTAATTTATCCAATTTTGAATAAAATAAGCTATTTTATTTTAATCAAAATTTTTAATCAAAATAAACTCCTTTATTTTAATTAATTATGGAATCCAATTCCAAGTAAAAAAAAACTTTATTAAAGGAAACATGGATTTTCTTTCCTATTCACAAATAAACTCCTTTATTTTGAATAATATGAAATCTTATTTCATATCTAAATAAACTCCTTTATTTAAGGAAATTAGGATTCTTTTTCCTATTCACAAATAAAATCTTTTATTTTGAATAATATGAAATCTTATTTCATATTTAAATAAACTCCTTTATTTAAGAAAACATAGAATCCAATTTCAACTCCAATTAGTTATCATGGAATCCAATTTCAACTCTAATTAGTTAGCATGAAATTTAATTTTAAAATTAAAATAAACTTATTATTTTAAAATTAAAATAAACCTTTATTTTAATTATATATATATATATATATAGTAATCACTAGAATGACGGTATGGTGGTAATCACTTTAATATGTATAATATAATTATAGTATACATATCATACTTTATACTATATATATATATATGATTACAAGATCCTGGCCAAGTAATGAATAACCATATCAAACTCATTAACAATGATATATATAGGTTCCGTGATTATATAAAATTCTTAAAGATTCATGAACCATAGATTTTCAAAAGCGATCACCGATCCTCAGAATCGATATATATATATATATATATATATATATATATATATATATATATATATATATATATATATATATTAACGGATTAATAACCAAGCCGTCAAGCCGCGGAAGAAACTTTGATATATTATACAATAAAATTATGCCCAATTAAAATGTTCTAAACACATATCAATATACATATCAAATTTGAACAATTAATAATTCGCATAAAGGTTTGGCTCTGATGCCACTGTTAGGTTTGTAATATTCAAGAAGCAATCAAATTGCAAAATAATGCGGAAGCGTGTGAAATCAGAGTTTAAAAAAAATTATGAACCATATACCCGGATCACCCTTTATGCACAATTATTAATTAAACGAAAAGATAAAGAATAAAATCATACCTTTGAAGATCGAGCTTCCTCAGGTACAAGTTCACCTCCAAATCCTTTCGCGTTCAACTTGAATCCACCGGGTTTGGTTCCTTCCTTTGATCAACGTTAGCCACCCATGTGTTTGGCCTCTAGAGGTGATCCACCAAGGAAAAAGAAAGATTCAAGAAGAAGGGGTATTGGCTCAACCCTAGTTTTCTATCTCTATAGAAAAGGCGTACTCTCCAACTAATTGGAGTTATTACGTAGTTGTAAAAGTTAACAACTCCTCACCCATAATAAGACTCCTCTTATTTATATATGTGGGCAACCCACCTTAACAATTAAGGAATTGGGTTTTATTTAATTAATTAAATTCTTTTAATTAATTAAGCTCCCTAATCTTATTAGGGATAATTAATTAAACTCCTTTAACTAATTTTCCTTCCTAATCCAATTAGCAATAAATGAGAGTACTTATATTAAATTAAATCCTAAACCCTTTTAGAAATTAAAATAATAGTAATTGTAATAATATTAATAAGACTCCTCTTATTAATTTATATTTAATATTTCTAAAATATTAAATAATAAATATTAAGCTATTTAATTTATTCTATCACCATAGATTAAATTAAATATACTTAACATATTATTACGATTACGCCATTAACTTCTTAAATAATTATTCTTCCTTTTATGGTGTGACCCTTTAGGTTCTCCATATTAAACCTAATTGTGAATAAATCAATTAGAATAATTCTAATCTTATTTAAATAAATAAATTAAATAATTAATTTATTTAAATAAATAATATTTATTCTACAATAGGATAAGCCTCCCCTATGTATCAACGACTTTCCGGATAATATAGATTTCAACATTAATCATTAAAGAACCTTTGAGTAAATAGTTACCGTATAATTCAAACCTTCCACCATACAATGTCCCAATTAAATATAAGACATGGAATTACATCACAAGTCTTATTTTATTTAATTATATGTATTTCGATTCTTAAATGCACAACTCCAAATAATGCAAATTAGAAACTCCTTTCTAATTTCATTCTGCCTTGGCCAAGGACTACTGGGTTGTCATTTATCGAATCACATATGACATTTCTCTTCTTTTATTAGAAGTGATAGATTCTTTATTGATCATACATTATCTCCATGTACAACTTATTATACCCACGCATACCCTTTGATATACCCTAAGGGTCTTAAGGAATAAGTCAAAGTATAACTCATCATACACAAGATACTATGATGATCTCAAGTCCAAGGATCACTTGTACTACTATCACTACAGGAATTCCCATTGACAAGCAAGTAAAACTCCATTAGGTATTCCTTAGCGAGCCACGTTCAGTGAACTCATTCTCTAATAAGCACCTACATACTTGCTTTAGTGTCTCCACACAAATGATCATGAGATCAATCATCCTCATCCAATGAGCAAGCAACGTATGTACCAATCTATCCGGATTCACTAATCCCCAATTTAGTAATCCAACAATTGGGAACTATTTTAGTTTTAAGCTTTCTAAGAATTTAGATCTCATTAGAATGATCATCATCATTGTTCTAAAAGCATTGCTTAAAACTATGGGTTTATCACATATTATAAAACAGCATCATGTAGATAATTAAAAGCCTTTAATAAATTAATACTTTTTATTAATAAATGAATAAGATTGTTACAATGTATATGCTTTATCATTAAACATGATTGGCTTGTGTGCATATTACATTCACTATACGCCTATACAACATCATCAAGCTTTAATGACCAATCCTTTCTTGTGGGGTTCACGACTTTCTCCAAAATTCTCTTTACTTCATGATTTGAAACCTCTACTTGGCCATTAGTTTGAGGATGATAAGCTGTAGCAATGAGATGATTTACCCCATACTTGGCCAATAGAGCTGTGAATTGCCTATTACAAAAATGACCACCTTCATCACTAATGATAACCCTTGGAGTCCCAAACCTTGTAAAAATACTTCTTTGTAAAAATCTTAGGACCACCTTGGCATCATTAGTTGGAAGAGCTGCCACTTCCACCCACTTCAAAACATAGTCGATGATGGGTTTCGACACATAAAACGCAGCGGAAATAGAACAATTTAAAGCAATTTCGAAACCCTAAACATGATCCATGCGAAAAATTCAATTAATTCAGAGGTTAGAAATTATACCGATTATAAAACTAGAATCGATGCGGTCGAATCTCCAATGCAATTCAAATGAACTGCGTCTCTACGTTATCCACACGAATGCTCCGCGAATCGTCGTACGATCTGCAGAAGAAGGAACCGCGGTACTAGCCACCAAGGATGCGGATTTTCAAAACTGATTTCTCTAGTCTCTCTCTAAGAGCGGCTAGGGTTTTGTTTTTGATGTAATACCTATAATGACTGATATATATCATATATATAGCAGTTAGGAGGAATTAATCAAAACCTAATATAATTAAAATCTGAATTTATATATATATATATATATATCTTAATTAAGTCTTACTTACTTAATATGCATATATACAAATTATCCTTTTTAATTTAAATTCGTGATTTAAAATACTATCAATCATATTGATATATTTAAATCCTTACAATTTAAATTAATTCCCCTTTAAATTACGTTCTATGTGTGTGACCTTATAGGTTATTATTAAATTGACAATAATTTTAAAATTATATTATAAAATTATATACAGTGAGCGGCATCTAGTAATGCATCACTGCTACCCAAGTAATAATAAGATCGATGATTCGATGCAACATTTTCGTGACCAATATTTCAATGTAATTTAATCCTTTTAACCTTGACATCCTAGATTAAAATCGAGTCATGGAATGTGTCATACTCTTTATAATTTAATCTGTGTTTTCTTGATCAATGACTAGACTATATAAAACAAATCACTATTTGAGCATGGCCATGTGTAACATCTAGAATTTCAAATTGTAATTTTAAATATTTATTAGATTGTATAAATATTTATTTGATGTGTTTATTGTAGAAATTGTTGAATAAATATTTTATTGATGTGGATATTATTAGTAAAAATTTATGAATTTAAATTTATTAGATAATATTCTAAATTAATTGAATTTATAATTTAGAGAGTTGTAATATAACATGAGATGTTATATTGTGGTTTTAATTTAATAATTTAAGTTGATATATTAAATTATTAAATAAAATTATAATGAAATTATAATTTTGTGATATTTGTTAAAGTGGAATAATTAATTGAAATATAGTATGTGTAACTAATTTGTTGCGATTAATGTTGGATATGGAAATCCAAATAAATAATATGTGTTTATAAATGATAAACTAAATTATTTATTAAAATATATTAAAGGAGTTTAATTTGGTTTTGCCAAACAAGGCTTAAATATATTAAGCCTTTAAATTTTAAAGGGTTTTGCCAAACAAAGCCCTATGGCTTTTGGATTTTTTAATTTTGAATTATAAATAAAATAAATTTACTTATAACTATGGACATAGTTTGTGGTCTTAGGACCCTAAGATATATTTCATATTTTGATTTCAGTTTTTGATTATCATTGATAGAGTACTATTCAGTTTTGATGAGCCTATTTATTGGCAATTATTATATTCTTGTTGATTCATTGCTATATCTAGTGAGCAATTGTTTTGCTCACTCTTGCATAAATATAATCATTGCAGCTAAAGTTGAGAAGTTAGATGAACCTACAACTAGCTAAGGAAAGGGAAAAATGTAGAAGTGATGAAGACTTGTAATTTTATTTTATTGTTATGATGATAGACTTTTATTTAATGATGTGATGTAATAATTTTATTTTCGCACTTGAATGATGTTTAAGTTTAGACAACCTGGGAAGACTTTTTGATTAATGATGTAACCCTATTTAAAGGGAGGATTTATGATTAAATTTTATCATATTTGGGTAGATATATATGAATAAATGGATAATGAACACCAAATCTTATGGGAATGAAGTACCTAGATTTGGGGGTGTCATAGGTTGGTATCAAAGCTTTAGGTTATGAACCTTAGGTGGGGAAAAGCCTTAGGAAGTAACCTTTGAAAAGATAGTGATGATAAACTCTTATCGAGTTTTAAGGAAGAAGTAATAAAACACTTATGTGCTTATGTGCTTATGTGATTATAATATATTTGCTCGTGAGTGTCGAGTAGTAATGATTAGTAATTAAAACTTAAAATTTGGTTGACAGGATGGCTAATGTAGGAGAATCCAGTTAGGCGAGGGAGGAAGGATTCCAGATGCCTAGAGAGGAGGAGCCTCGAGATATTTAGGTGGTTTGGGAACAACTACTGCCACGAGAAACATCTCCATTGGTCACAGTAGTTGAGCAGGAGAGGATACCTGATGAGGATGATGAGATAGAGACGGACGAGGAGGACCCTGTTGAGCTGCCACAATCAGATGAGGAGAACGAGGAGGACGAGATTCCACTTAACTCGATAGCTGCCCATATGTACGACGAAGTATACGACCGCAATGTGGAACTTTAGGATATCGTCGAGGAGTTGCAAGAGATAGTAGCTGAACAACAGACCTCGATGACACAGAAGGATCGAGAGGAACATTTGAACAATGTTGAAGAAAAGCTGGTCCACACTGAAGGAGAGAAAGAACGAATGATAGCAGATATTGTAGAGCTGAAGAAAAAGTTGAAAGAGGAATCTACTAAGAGGGCAAGAGCCGAAGACGCGTACGAGGAAGCTTATCAATTAGCCAAAATAGTAGAGAGTGACGCACAAGCAAAGAGGATGAAGATGGAAGAGATGAGTAGCGTATTCAACACCGTGATTAATCGAACTCAAGACCGGGTCATGTGTTATCCTATTCAGTTCGAGATGCTGCCATCGTACATTTTAGATCGCCGAACAATGTTTCGCATTATGGAGGAAGAGCGTCATAAGGCTATGCAGCATTTTAATAGAACGTTATAAATGTAATCATTATGTGATTAGTGAGTAAATAAGATGTAAATCCCAAGTATGATATAACTAATGGGATATGATGATGATGAAGTAATCTTGTAACTTTTGTCGTTCAGGAAAGTAATGTAAATAGCAGTGATGCTATTGTTCTGATGTTTTTTTGAAAAGATTATGAATGCATAAAAGTTATTATTTTATTCAAAGTGTTATGTGTTACATGATAATCTTTTATAGTGTTCAAATTAAGTAGTAATACTTAAAAGGTTGAATAGAATCTAATGAGTGTATTTTAACAGAAAATGCCTCCAAGATGTCAACCACGACAAAGGAACCCTGAGAATAACAACAATGCTGAGGATAATCCGAATTCGACAATTGTAACGCCATGACAGGGAGCATTACGTAATCAACCACGTAATCAAGTCACGACTTTTAAGGATTTTAAGGCGGTTGGGCCACCAGAGTTCCATGGATCCATTAATCCAGTTGAGGCATAGACCTGGATCATGGAGATAGAGAAAGTTTTCGATGTTGCTAGGGTAGGGGATAATCAGAAGACTACTTTTGCAATATTTATGTTTAAAGCAGAGGCTAGTTGTTGGTGGAAAGCCAATAAAACCCGAGGAGGTCAAGGGGTAATGACTTAGGAGAGGTTCAAGGAAATATTCTTTGAGACCTATTTCCCAGAAAGTTCGAAGAATCGGATGGAGGTACAATTTCTGGGCACCGTGACAATGTCAGAGTATGCAGTAAGATTCAACGAGTTAGCAAGGTTTGCGCCATATCAAGTGAATACGGATGATCGCAATGCAAGGAGATTCTAGCAGGGACTGAAGCCATAGTTATATAGTAGAGTTTCCCTGTTCCAGTTAAAGACGTTTGCGGCAGTGCTTGAGAAAGAAATTCTCGTTGAGAGTGGAGGTGAGGCTGTAACAAAGCGCAACAAAGAGCAGAGAAAGAAGAAGAATGAAGATGAAGCTAAGAATGGTGGTGGTGGTAATTGTGGAAATGGCAACAATAATTTAAAGAGGAAATGAAATGCAAATGTGGGAATTGGAAATCAGCAAGGTAACCAGCAAAAAAAGAAAATGGACGCATGTGCTACATGCGAGAAGTTTCACACGGGTATGTGCTTAAGGGGGAAGTGGGCATGCTTTAACTATGTCCAGGAGGGTCACATTGCCCCAAATTGCACTCAACCCAAGAAGAATGCATGTTACACTTGCAGGTTGAAGGATCATTTTGCTCGCGAGTGTCTAAAGAAGAAATCTGGTGAGGCAAATGGAAGCAAGGGAAATGCTAGTGGGGGTACACTGACTATTGTTGAACCAACGTCAACAAATAATCCCACAACAAGAACCTTCAACATAACGGTGCAGGACGCGGTGCAATCAAAAGATGTCGTGTCAGGTATTATCCCAATCAATGATATAAATGTATATGTATTATTTGATTCAGGTGCTACTTGCTCGTTTATATCGGATAAATTTGCTAAGAGGTTAGAAATACCTAGTGAAGAGTTGAATTTCCCTTTAAACATAGAAATTGCGAATAGGGAGGTAATTCCTGTTAGATTCATATACAAGAACTGTAGGGTGAACATTAAAGGGAATGTCATGAAAGTAGATTTAATCCCGATAAAACTTGGAGAGTTTGATGTTATATTGGGAATGGATTCGCTATTCAATTATGGAGCGATAAATGATTGCCAAAAGAAGTGTGTAAACCTTATGACTCCGTTAAAGGTAGTTTTTCATGGTAGCAAATAACCTAGACAAGCAAGGTGTCTGACGGTTATGCAGGCCAAGAAGTTGTTGAGTCAAAGTTGTGTAGGGTACTTAGCCTACAGAGTCGATACTCAAAAGGAGAAGAGTGTGAAACTGGAGGAAATACCAGTGGTTAGGGAATTCATGGATGTGTTTCTGGAAGATTTGCCAGAACTTCCGCCTGATAGAGAGGTTGAGTTGGTGATCGACTTAGCACCAGGAATCGCTCCAATATCGAAGGCCTCGTATAGAATGGCTCCGGTAGAGAAGAAGGAATTGATGGTGTAACTGCAAAAAATGTTAAATAAGAAGTATATACAACCGAGTGCGTCACCGTGGGGAGCACCAATGTTATTCATGAAGAAGAAGGATGGGTCAATGCGTCTTTGCATTGATTATAGATAATTAAACAAAGTCACTATTAACAATAAATATTCATTGCCAAGAATAGATGACTTGTTTGATCAATTGAAGGGTGCTAAGTATTTCTCGAAAATAGATTTAAGAAGTGGGTATCACCAACTTAAAGTAATGAAGGAGGATGTACTGAAAACGGCATTCCAAACTCGGTATGAACATTACATATTTTTGGTGATGTCTTTTGGTTTAACAAACCCCCCTGCAACGTTCATGGATTTGATGAACAGGGTGTTTAAACCATTTTTAGACAAGTTTATGGTGGCATTTATCGATGATATTCTGGTGTACTCTAAATCTCAAGAAGAACACATGGAACAATTACGTCTGACACTGGAGACATTAAGAAATGAAAAGTTGTACGCGAAATTCTCTAAATGTGAATTTTGGTTGGAACGTGTACAATTTCTTGGGCATGTAATTGATAAGTATGAGATTTCAATAGATCCATCAAAAGTCGAAGCTGTGATAAATTGGGAACAACCAAGAACTCCATCAGAAGTGAGAAGTTTTTTGGGACTGGCCGGTTATTATAAACTATTTTTCCAGGATTTTTCCAAGATTGCCACTCCGTTGACAAATTTGACAAGAAAATCTGTAAAAATTGTTTGGACGTAAAAATGTGCGGAAAGTTTTACGGAATTGAAGAAAAGGCTTAGTGTGGAACCTATGTTGTCATAACCAGATAATACAGGAAACTTTATGGTGTATAGTGACACTTCACACAAGGGATTAGGTTGTGTCCTTATGTAGAACGACAAGGTTATTGTATATGCATCAAGGCAATTGAAAGACTACAAAAAAGGGTATCTGACTAATGACTTGGAGTTAGCGGCAGTAGTGTTTGCGCTAAAAATATGGAGACACTATCTCTATAGAGAAAAATGTGAGATCTACACAGACCAAAAGAGTCTGAAGTATGTTTTAACACAAAAGGACCTGAACATGCGTCAAAGGAGACAGATGGAATTAATAAAAGATTATGATTGCAAAATCGTTTAGTATCCGGGCAAAGCTAACGTGGTTGCGGATGCCTTCAGTAGGAAAGGCAGAGAAAAGTTGATGTTGTTAACCGATAAGGAGGAGCTCATTTCAGCAATGGCGAGGCTAGAGTTGGAAATCAAATTTCCAAAAGAATCTGACAAAAAATTATACCAGATGGAAGCTAGTCCAACTTTGGTGGACAAGGTGAAGAGCACACAACTACAGGATGAGGAATGCAGGAAAATAAGGGAAAATGTGGTCGAGGGTAAAGAAGGGAAGTATAAGCTTGATACTGAAGGAATACTGAGATTCGAGGGACGAATTTGGGTTCCAGCAGTACACGATATTAAAGAAGAAATCATGACAGAAGCTCATAGCTCAAGATATTCTATTCATCCGGGAAGTACGAAGATGTATCAAGATTTGCGATGACATTTTTGGTGGCCAAATATGAAAAGAGACGTTGCAGAATGCGTTGCAAAGTGCTTGACATGTCAGAGAGTGAAGGCAGAACATCAAAGACCAAGCGGGTTACTTCAACCATTGGAAATACGAGAATGGAAATGGGAGCATATCATAATGGATTTTGTGGTAGGTCTTCCAAAAACTCAGAAAAGATATGATGCGATATGGGTAATAATGGACAGACTGACAAAATCTGCACACTTTTTGCCAATAAAGATTAGATTTAATCTTGATCAGCTAGCGAAGCTTTATGTCAAAGAGATTGTCTCAAGACATGGAGTTTCCAGTGTCAATTGTATCAGACAGAGATCCGAGGTTCACATCAAATTTCTGGAAGAAACTACAGGAATGCATGGGAACACAACTGAAGATGAGTATAACATATCATCCGTAAACTGATGGGCGAAGCGAGCAAACAATCTAGACGCTAGAAGATATGCTTAGAGCGTGCATCATGGATTTTAAAAGAAACTGGGATGATCATCTATCGTTGGTGGAGTTTTCATACAACAACAGTTACCACACGAGAATTGGCATGCTGCCATACGAGGCATTATACGGCAGAAAATGCAAAACTCCACTATGCTGGGATGAAGTTGGTGAACGTCAACTTCTAGGACTAGAACTGGTGCAGCAGACTATTGAAGTTAGAAAACTTATTAGAGCAAGATTAGTAGTTGCTCAAGATCGACAGAAGAAGTATGCTGATCAACACAGGCAGAATTACGAATTTGAAGCGGAAAGCTTCGTTTTCCTGAAAGTTTCTCCTTGGAAGGGTAAAATTCATTTTGGCATGAAAGGAAAGCTAAGCCCAAGGTTTATTGGACCTTTCGACATACTGCAAAAAGTGGGAGAGGTGGCTTATGAAGTAGCTTTATCTCCAGAATTAGAACATGTGCACAACGCTTTTCATGTGTCGGTGTTGCGACCATATAAACCCAATTATAAGCATGTAATCGAGTATGAACCATTGCAGTTCAGTAAAGATTTGTCTTACAAAGAGATTCCTATCCAGATAGTCAACAGGAAAGAACAAGTGCTCAGGAATAAAGTGATACCTTCTGTGAAGGTGATATGGAGGAACCACAATGTCGAAGAGGCTACGTGGGAACTCGAAGCAAAAATGATGAATAATTACCCTGAGTTATTTGTTTAGTCTATGTCTTCGATTCCGGGGACAAAATCTTTGTAAGGAGGGAAAAATGTGACAATTTGATTGTTTGAATTGTTATTCTAGGGACAAAATCCTTGTAAGGAGGGAAGGATGTAGCAATCCGAAATTTCAAATTATAATTTTAAATATTTATTGGATTATATAAATATTTATTTGATGTGTTTATTGTTGAAATTGTTGAATAAATATTTTATTGATGTGGATATTATTAGTAAAAATTTATGAATTAAAATTAATTAGATAATATTCTAAATTAATTGAATTTATAATTTAGAGAGTTGTAATATAACATGAGATGTTATATTGTTGTTTTAATTTAATAATTTAAGTTGATATGTTAAATTATTAAATAAAATTATAATAAAATTATAATTTTGTGATATTTGTTAAAGTGGAATAATTTATTAAAATATAGTATGTGTAACTAATTTATTCAGTTAATGTTGGATATGGAAATCCAAATAAATAATATGTGTTTATAAATGATAAACTAAATTGTTTATTAAAATAAATTAAAGGAGTTTAATTTTGTTTTGCCAAACAAGGCTTAAATATATTAAGTCTTTAAATTTTAAAGGGTTTTGCCAAACAAAGCCTTATAGCTTTTGGATTTTTGAATTTTAAATTATAAATAAAATAAATTAATTAATAAATATTATATATTTATAACCTATACGTTTATTAGTTTGTAACTAACATATTTAGTAGGTGTATTATGGCCTTATCGGTTTATGTGTTTTACGCATACTTGGTTTTGGTTATTAGTTGGTTATTTGCTAAGCCTAAGAATACAGAGAATTGAGAGAGAATTGGAGAGGAGTCTTAAGAATTTTCACATTAAATCCTGTGTTTAGCAAGGTTTTGCAAGCTAATTGAAGGTAATTTTCCATAATCTCCATATTATACATATATATATATATATATGTATGTATAGATGAAATTACAGAATGAAACTTCAAACTCTGTGAATTAAAATTCTCTCGAATGGTTGTAGAAAACTGAGTTATTGCAATTGTATGTAAGTGTAATGCTAGAATTTATGTTTAAACAAGGAATTTGTATGCTAATTACAGTTAAAAGTAGGAAAGATAATTATAGTGTATGTTTTTATAAATATTTTCTCATATGGCTTATGTAAGTACCAATTTTGATGGTCAATTCGTATGCTAAACTATAAATTGGGTCTTGTTTATGCTAGTTCATTAAGAAACAAAGAAAACATAGTTTGAACGAAGTGATTCGGTGTAGAATTGAAATCACAGTGTTGATTTTTGTGAAAGATATCAAAAATGAAGTTTTATATAAAAATATGGAATTTGAGGAAATTAAACTAGTATAATTGTTGTTAAATTGTTTTATGTTAAGGAATATGTTAGCAAACATGTTTGTGACAGTTCTATACAAATTGTACGTGTTAATATTACTGTTTGGTGGGTGAAATTCGTGTTTGTTGGGCTAAAGTCGACTATTGTTCATTGTTATCTCTGCCTCTATCTGTGCACTAGCGCAGCTGCGCTGGTGCCAAGGCTAAAAACTGCACAACTGCACCGGTCCCTGGCTTGTGTATGGCACAGCTGCGTCATACCCTGTTTTGAGACAATTAGTTCTGCTACTACTGCAGACCTTGAAATACCACTATAGCTTGGTTTAAGGTTGTGTTAAAGTGTCAAACATGTAACAAAGAGGTTAATTCAGTACCGTGTCATGTCATTTATAATTTCAACTTTGTAAAATGAATTGTAAGTTATAAACGTGATATGTTAGAACTTAGTGTATATAATGAATAGTAAACAAGTGTTGTGAAAGTTAACACTTGAAATTTCTGATATTTACCTAGTAGCATAAGACTTGTACTAAATTAACAAGTTTAACTAAAAATGTATATGTTATGGTATGTTAATATATCTAATAGGTATTGTGGTTCTAAACCTATTTGTAGGTGAACGTGAGTTTAATATTATAGCCTACGCTCGAGGCAAGTTTCTAAACTTATCTTTTTATATTGAGCAAGTTCTCTAATTCTATTTTTACAATTGAGCAAAGTTTTTTAACTCTACACTTTCGTTGAGCTAGTTCATTTATTACATTGTGCAAGATTATTCTTACGATTGAGAAAGTTCTTGTATCTAGTTTGTTTATCATTTCTAAATCATATTCTGATATTGAACAAGTTATTCTTGTCTTTAACTTGTTATCTAGCATGCAAGTTTACATATTCTGATATACTAATGTTGAACAAGTTTTATTGTTTAAATTACTATTTGTTATGCATGCTTAGTACTCAATTCTAAATAACCTTGGCTTAATATTGTTCAAGCAAGGTACGTTATGATTATTCGATGTTTATGCTATTAGTTTATTCCTAAAGCATGATCTTAATTTACAATGCTAATTCAGTTATGATTATTCCATAGCATGACGTTATCAATATTGTATTCAACTAATCCTTAGTTGATGACCGTTGAATTCTAAATTACCCTTGCAATGTATCCAAACCAAACTTACTTTGGTGCGGACTTGTACTCTAAATACTGAGATAAACAACCCTATTATTAGGGGATAATTTACGCTTAGTGTTGAAATGTTTGTGCACAATACATGGTACGAAGAGCTGATCCCCTTAAGTACGATGAGTCCTTATAGTCTTATGACTGTTAAAGTTTAAGTTGAAAGATTACTTACAACTATGGACATAGTTCGTGGTCTTAGGACCCTCAAATATATTTCATATTTCGATTTCAGTTTGTGATTATCATTGATAGAGTGCTATTCAGTTTTGATGAGCCTATTTATTGGCATTTATTATATTCTTGTTGATTCATTGCTTTATCTAGTGAGCAATTGTTTTGCTCACTCTTGCATAAATATGATCATTGCAGCTAAAGTTGAGAAGGTAAATGAACCTACAACTAGCAAAGAAAAGGGAAAAATGTACAAGTTATGAAGACTTGTAATTTTATTTTATTGTTATGATGATAGAATTTTATTTAATGATGTGATGTAATAATTTTATTTGCGCACTTGAATGATGTTTAAGGTTAGATAACTTGGGAAGACATTTTGATTAATGATGTAACCCTATTTAAAGGGAGGATTTATGATTAAATTTTATCATATTTGGGTAGATATATATGAATGAATGGATAGTGAACACCAAATCTTGTGGGAATGAATTACCTAGATTTGGGGGTGTCACACCATGCATTTCATAGTCCTACTCAATCAAGAGGCCTATGGATATCACCCCTAATATATAGGAGGGTTAAATTCCATCCAGATCACTCATATTCCTCACACGATTCATGATGTACCGAATAATCATTTTTATAGTCCACCCTATTAAAGGTGACATTTGATGATATCTAAGTACAAAAATTCCCGTGTAGTAATATTGTGATTTCAGGTTGAAGGACCATTACATCATTGTCACTATGAGAATCGCTAATGACACTTTGCATACTGTTCCACATAGAATTCTCATGGTGGGTCTATCTGTTGGGTAAAATCTAATTACGCACAACACGCAAGTATACGTGGTCAACAAGTAATAGAGTGATAAGTTGAGTATCGTTCCCACAGAGAATTAGTTAACAAGAATTACCAAGTACTACTAACATATAACCAATTTAATCTTATTTAAACGAATGATTTAATAATTTAATTTAAAATAGTTAAATAAACAATTACTAACTATCCCTAGAATGAAACAAGATATTGAAGACTTGAGAGTACAATTTCACTTATTGTTTCATTTAAGTCAACACACTTCCTGTTAAACCAAGTTATCTATACTGGATTGTTAATCAAAAACACGAATGTAAAATATGGCCATCTCTCAATGCACCATACTCATATCAAATCAAATC
This sequence comes from Panax quinquefolius, assembly GCA_020205615.1. Classification (NCBI taxonomy): domain Eukaryota; kingdom Viridiplantae; phylum Streptophyta; class Magnoliopsida; order Apiales; family Araliaceae; genus Panax; species Panax quinquefolius. The sequence goes on along the minus strand of JAINUW010000449.1, from coordinate 114,114 downwards.
CACAGATGATAGAATCAATTTGAACACCCTAATTAACTAACCCACTATATCTCTATGTGAATTAAAATTAAAAAGAGTTTAAGTTCAAGTTCTTATTAGACTACATATGGCGTAAAGACATATCTCTATCCTAAACACGAATCATGAATTCCATCCATGCAGAAATCACAAACACATGCTATCATGATCAGATCTAAATCTATACTTCATCTCTCGAGTTTATATAAATTATCACGGCAATTGTTAGCTAGGCAATTAAGCAATTAAGTCCAAATCCTAATAGACAATCCAGATATAGCTACTATGACTAACAAAGAAGCATATCAAAGTAAACTACACAATAAGATCCATAGTAATCTCAAAATAGAGTTTAATTCATAAATAAACTAGAATCCATCATCCACAATTGATTAAGCATTAAAAAGATACAAATAAATAAGAAAAGAAATTAGAATTGAGATAAACAAATATGCATTCTCTTGCCTTCAATTTGATTCTCCAATGATAATCAAAAACTTCAATTTTCCATTATAATCTAATATAGGGTTCCTAATCTAAAAAAGAAAGTAAAGAATAAGTTAATAGAAATCTATCCCAAGAGGGATTTTATGGAGTCTTAGAACTAGCCTCCCAATCCAAGTTAAACTCAAGTATTTATAGTTCTAATGGACACCCTAGCAAGTTAGGCAACTAAAAATCCTATTCTAGCTCAAATTGGACATCAAATAACCCAAATTAACTCTTTTCCTCGCCGCTAGCTACCAAGACCGTCCCCTAAGTCATTTTTAGCGCACCAGCGCTCATCAGAAGCAAAGATGTTTACGGTGGCTTAGCGCTTTCTAGCGTGGTCCGCTACTACTGCTTTTCTCTTCATGACGCCTTTCAGTAAACAGTATAATCATTGATCCGCTAGGAGTTAAGGGACCTGCCACCTATCAAATCGAAGATATCGACGAGATCTAAAACTTTCATTTATAAATTACGTCTGGATCAAGGCCGAAATAGAGGTTAAAGTAGATGCTATGTAAATGGCAAGCATGACAAGTCTTAACTTTGATCTTCGTTGATAAAAAGGCCATAACTCTCGCATCCGAACTCCGATTGGGATGATTCAAGATGTTTCGAAAAGCTAAGAAGTAGATCTACCATAAAATTAAAGTTCCAATCCAAGAACATGTATCCAACTTGGTGTTAAAAGTCCTTCAATATTCCCTTCTTTCATTTGCTTGCGTATTTTAATCCAAAAGATGTCCAAATTGCTTTCCCTTGCTTCTTCATACCAATATCATGTCACAGCCTACAAAATAACATAAAATATATGAAAAGTAACTAAGAAACATGAATATAAGTAACTAATTCAAGTAACAGATACCGGATAAGTAGGAATAAAACCTACTTATTAAATACCCCCAAACTTAAACCTTTGTTTGTCCTCAAGCAAAAATAAAAAGCAACAATTCTATGCAATGCAACTAATCTACATTCCTACAAATCCAGCAGCAATGACAGAAACAATTCTATCCAACCGGCCTTAGAGAAATCAAGTAAACATGATAATACATCATATCAAAACAAATCATTAACTTCTCAATCAATCATCAAATCTTAAACTATTATCACTGATATAGTGCATGTGTGCTCCACAACAATGTTAACTGATATAAAATAAAATTTAACACATAACAAGTCTCTTCAAAGGCAGCATACAGTATAAACTCAAGAAATCCCAAAACAAGCTAGATCCAACTAAAATCAAACAATTACCAATATCGAGGGTCAACATGGGATACTTATGCTTTATTTTTCATCTACGGGGGCTTTTTTCTCTTATTTCCCGTTTTATTTATTTTTTTCTTTTGGTTTATATACACATAGCTATGCAATGTCTTATTCCCTTAGGCTTTTCAATGCTACCTTAACGAGCTTTCGACCAACGACTCCCAGACCATTAAGACCTTAGGGCGTTAGGTGTAAAGACAATCCCCTCGGGCTTACTTACTCAAGTAACAAAGGCCACAAAACTAGACAAGCATGCCACGGTGTTTATTCATACTTTTCTTTTTCTTTTTCTTTTTTTTTCTTTTTTTTTCTTTTTTTTATAGCTTATATACCCCAAATATTCCCCCAAACTTAGGTTCTTGTCTAACTTTAGTCATCACTATTTATTCTTGTCATTCTTTCTTTCAAACTAGTATTATCCTTTAGAGTCCCATTATGTATCAATTTAAACTCAATCAATCAACAAGTTGTTTTTACTGTGCTATCCTTATTATACCAGTTTCAAACATAAAAAGATTCAATTCATAACAAGAAATCACATCAAAGCTCTAATAATCAGTACTATACTTGTCTACTCAATTCCAATCTCATCATTGGCCAAAACAAACTGTAAATATCAAACAGCTGGACTCATGTAAGATGTACTAAATGCTATATAAACATAATAAACTAACAACTATTTTTGAAAATTATCAATTTTTCAATTTTTTTTTATTTTAAAAAAACTGAATGCAAAAACTAAATGTAACTATACGAACTACAATGTAAATAACTAACTATATGCAATACGAGACTAAAATTCCCCTCAAACATAAAACAAACATTGTCCTCAATAGCTAAGATAGGAAAAATTAAAAGAGAGGACTTCCCTAAAAATACAGCATGTTCCTCCTTGTCTGCTAAGTCTGAAGAATAGGCCAGACACATTGGAATAAATTGGGAACCACACTTGAGTTGGACTTGACTAACATTGCAATTAAACCACTTTTAACTCTTGGGATTTCGAAGCGCGGCCTCGCACCGGGTATATCTAGAAATGGCGCGCCAATGCTAGGAGATCGATGAGTCTTTGGCGGCGTAGTAGTGCGCCTGCAACATATCATCTTTGTGTGCTTGGCAGGTCCATCCTTTCGGGCGATAGCTTTGTGACTCGATTTTTCTTGAGTTATCTGCAACTCTTCCAAAGATGTAGTCAATCTTCTATGAAAAACGCATATTTAAACTAGATTATAAAGTAAGATTTAAATAATAACTAAAAGAGAAAGAGTTTAGAGCTTTGGTTGCCTCCCAAGTAGCGCTAGTTTTAACATCGTAAGCCCGACTTTGTCTGGTCAGCCCTATCCAATTCCTCTTCGATAATTGAGGAACCCTCCATCCATCAGAAATAATATAGTTTTTGGTAGGTTCCCATTTGTGATGGCCAATGCATCAAAGTCACCTAGCATGCTCTGATTTGGTATGATCTCAATCAAGAACATCCCACAGCTAGGTGTTTTAACCATTGTGTATGTCATCACTTTGGGGCATGGAAGCTTGTCACACACAATGGGCTCTTTGTCTATCTTTTCTTTCTCGTCCCACCATGGATTCAAAATTGTACTCGCTCTTATGTCATCAAGAGCTTCGCCGACGACATGACTACCAAGTGGACAAGGTTTTGTAAATCTAACCGGATCCTTGAACTTTGGTGAAGAAGGCACTTGGGGCATAAATAACATAGGCTCATCATCATTGGTACCCATAGTTAGTTCTTCGCTGACCTTGTTTTCATTATCCCCACTTGTCTCCTCTTTTTCAACATCTCGTGGCTCATCTAGTTCTAGATTTGGCTCTGGCACTTCATTAATCTCGGAATCCTCGTCATAACACCAATTATTTTGAGGAAAATTGTTCAGGGCTTTAAGCATTTGATCCACCTGGTTCTGTAGATTTTGAATTGATCTCTTGATTCTGAATTGACCGCTCTTGATTAATCCTCCTTTCCTCATTTGATGCTACGAACTTGGACAACAATTCCTCTAACCCTGAATTATCTGTCTTAGTTTTGGAATCCATGTATTGAGGACCAAGGTTTGAAGTAATGATAAGTTGTTCCATCTGATTATTAAAATTTTGGGTTGACAGCTCTTGGTTAATCCTCATCTCCTCTAGGTTTGCTATGCCCTTCAATATTACATCCCTCAGATTTGGCTTTTCATCTTGTGGCAATGGAGGTGGACATGAAAATTTCGGTGTGTATGATGGATTTTGAGCTTAGTATTGGTCTTCATAATTGTAGCTCCATGACGAATCCGGGTGATACCCCCAAACTTGATGATAATTGGTGGGATAAGCATAATTGTTGTGGTAATCACCGCCATACGGTACCTGCTCGAAACTGTTGGTACACTTATGACTAGGATGATTTCCAGCACAATAATCACAAGTAACTGCCACAATTTGACGATGTTGTGCTGCAAAAGCGTCCAACCTCCTCGAAAGTTTCTCAATCTGTGTTGATAATGCAGAAAGTGTCGCGAGTCCATCAATCTCCGCTCCCCTTGGCTGAGTCATTCTCGTATACAGCCATTCATTATTAAATTCGGCCATGGTATCTGAAAAGAAAGAAAGAAAAATTAGAAAGAGAATTAAATATTAAAATAAAATGTTTAAATTAAGAATAATTTGATTGAAATTAATATTGGTAAATAATTATTAAATTAATTCCCCGGCAACGGCGCCAAAAACTTGTTGGGTAAAATCTAATTACGCACAACACGCAAGTATACGTGGTAAACAAGTAATAAAGTGATAAGTTGAGTATCGTTCCCACAGAGAATTAGTTAACAAGAATTTCCAAGTACTAACATATAACAAATTTAATCTTATTTAAACGAATGATTTAATAATTTAATTTAAAATAGTTAAATAAACTATTACTAACTATCCCTAGAATGAAACAAGATTGGGAAAACTTGAGATTACAATTTCACTTATTATTTCATTTAAGTCAACACACTTCCTGTTAAACCAAGTTATCTATACTGGATTGTTAATCAAAAACACGAAAGTAAAATATGGCCATCTCTCAATGCACCATACTCATATGAAATCAAATCCACAGATGATAGAATCAATTTGAACACCCTAATTAACTAACCCACTATATCTCTATGTGAATTACAATTAAAAAGAGTTTAAGTTCAAGTTCTTATTAGACTACATATGGCGTAAAGGCATATCTCTATCCTAAACACGAATCATGAATTCCATCCATGCAGAAATCACAAACACATGCTATCATGATCAGATCTAAATCTATACTTCATCTCTCGAGTTCATATAAATTATCACGGTAATTGTTAGCTAGACAATTAAGAAATTAAGTCCAAATCATAATAGACAATCCAGATATAGCTACTAAGACTAACAAAGAAGCATATCAAAGTAAACTAAACAATAAGATCCATAGTAATCTCAAAATAGAGTTTAATTCATAAATAAACTAGAATCCATCATCCATAATTGATTAAGCATTAAAAAGATACAAATAAATAAGAAAAGAAATTAGAATTGAGATAAACAAATCTGCATTCTCTTGCTTCCAATTTGATTTTCCAATGATAATCAATAGCTTCAATCTTCCATTCTAATCTAATATAGGGTTCCTAATCTGAGAAAGAAAGTAAAGAATAAGTTAATAGAAATCTATCCCAAGAGGGATTTTATGGAGTCTTAGAACTAGCCTCCCAATCCAAGTTATACTCAAGTATTTATAGTTCTAATGGACACCCTAGCAAGTTAGGCAATTAAGAATCCTATTCTAGCTCAAATTGGACATCAAATAACCCAAATTAACTCTTTTTCCGCCGCCTAGCGCCCCCCGCGCTGACCCTAAGTCATTTTTGACGCGCCCCGCGCTACTGTAGCAGTGTTTTTTGGTGGCCTAGTGCGCGCCTAGCGCGGTCCGCGCTACTCTATTTTCTATTGCGATGCCCTTTGGTAAAACATGCATAACTTTTGATCCACTATGAGTTACGGGATCTGCCACCTATCAAATCGAAGATATCGACGAGATATACAACTTTTATTCTTTGAGGATTGACAAATTACGTCTGGATCAAGGCCGAAATCGAGCTTAAAGTAGATGTTATGTAAATGGCAAGCATGACAAGTCTTAACTTTGATCTTCGTTGATAAAAAGGCCATAACTCTCGCATCCGAACTCCGATTGGGATGATTCAAGATGTTCCGGAAAGATAAGAAGTAGATCTACCATAAAATCTAAGTTTTAAGCCAAGAAAATGCATACATCCTGGTGTTAAAAGTCCTTCAATAATCCCTTCTTGCATTTTCTTGCGTATTTTAGTCCATAAGATGTCCAAATTGCTTTCCCTTGCTTCTTCATGCCAATATCATGTCATAGCCTACAAAATAACATAAAATGTATGAAAAGTAACTAAGAAATATGAATATAAGTAACTAATTCAAGTAACAGATATCAGATAAGTAGGTATAAAACCTACTTATCACTATCCAGTACCTCATTCTCTAACATGTACCTATGCATTGACTTAATATCTCATATATTTATGACCAATGAGATTTGGTCATCAGTCAATCCACATACTAGTCTCAATGCATCATTGTTGTCCCATCAACAATGATACTCGACTAGGAATATTTAAGAGCAATGATACTAATTGTAATTATATAATCTCATGTTCAAGTCACATACTTGAAATTATATAATTTGTATCATTATTCTAAGGAATTTTATTATGTTAACATTTATATAATGCAATAAATAATGTCATAATAAAATCATTCATTTATTCAATCAAATATAATATCAAAATGTTAAGCAATTATATCAAATAATTGGCCTCTAGTGCATAAACTCTAACAGTCTCCCACTTGCACTAGAGTCAATCACTCATGTATCTAATACCCATGGAACTAGTGTGACCTTTGTGCTTCTGCTACGACAAAGCCTTAGTCAATGGATCTGCAACATTATCATCTGTTGGCACTCTACCTATATGTACATCTCCTCTATCAATGATTTCACGAATGAGATGGTACTGCCTAAGTATATGTTTGGATCTTTTGTGAGATCTGGCTTCCTTAGCATGTGCAATGGCTCCATTATTATCATAGTATAGAGCAACCGGATCAGCAATGGTTGGAACAGCCTTGGCCGCACTAGAAGCAACAATATACTCAGCCACTGTTGTAGAATCGGCTATTGTCTCTTTCTTCAAACTCTTCCAGCTAACAGCACCATCATTAAGGCAAAATACAATACCTAACTGAGACTTATAGTCATCATTATCAGTCTGGAAACTAGCATCTATGTAACCCTTTACTGCCAGTTCGTCTTCACCTCCATATACCAAGAATGAATCCTTAATCCTTTTTAGGTACTTGAGGATATTTTTGACTATTGTCTAATGACCTTCACCTTGATTTGACTGGTATCTGCTCGTCATGCTTAAAGCATACGAGACATCCGGATGAGTACATATCATTGCATACATGATAGATCCAATTGCCGAAGCATAAGGGGTCTTTCTCATACGCTCCTCATCATCTTGTGCTTTAGGACATTGGGCCTTAGAGATCTTTACACCACGAGTCATGGGTAAGTGTCCTCTTTTTCCCTCTTGCATGCTGAACTATTTCAGCACTTTATCAATATATGTACTCTGACTTAGGCTGATCATTTTTCTAGATCTATCTCGATAGATCTTGACACCTAAAATGTAGGCTACATCGCCTAAATCTTTCATGGAGAAACATTTTCTTAACTATGTTTTTACAGCCTGTAATGAAGGAATGTCATTCCCAATAATTAATATGTCATCAACATATAATATCAAGAATACAATGTGACTCCCACTAACCTTATTATATACACAAGGTTCATCTTCATTTTTAATAAAGCCAAACTCTTTGACTGCTTCATCAAATCGAAGATTCCAACTCTGAGATGATTGCTTCAATCCATAAATGGATTACTGTAACATGCATACTTTTCCAGCATCCTTTGGATTGATAAACCCTCAGGTTGTGTCATGTACACATCCTCAAGGAGATTTCCGCTATGGAAATTAGTTTTGACATCCATCTGCCAGATTTTGTAATCATAAAAAGCTGTAATAACAAGTAAGATCCTGATGGATTTAACCATTGCCACTGGAGAGAAGTTTTCATCATAGTCAACACCTTGAACTTGTTTATAGCCTTTTGCTACCAGTCGACCTTTGTAGGTTTGTACATTACCATCCATGTCGGTTTTCTTCTTGAAAACCCACTTGCACCCGATTGGTTTTACTTCTTCAGGTGGATCAACTAAAGTCCATACTTGGTTAGTATACATAGAGTCCATTTCAGATCTCATTGCTTCAAGCCATCTCTTAGAATCTGGTCCATTCATAGCTTCTTTGTAGGAAGCAGTCTCATCCTGATCTATGAGTATCACATCGCAATTTTGAGTCACAAGATATCCATAATATCTCTCGGGCTTGTGGCGTGTCCTACGAATTCTTTGTGTAATTTGAGACAAATTCTCTTTTTAGAAAAATACAAGTTCGAGCAACAAACACTTTATTCTCAGAAGGTTTGTAGAAATAATACCCTTTTGTTTCTTTGGGAATCCCACAAAATTACATTTGTAAGATTTAGGTCTGAGCTTTTCAGAATCCAGACGTTTTACAAACGCCTCGCAACCACAAATCTTCATGAACGACATACTAGGATGTTTCCCAGTCCACATCTCATATGGTGTCTTCTGTACCATCTTTGTAGGAACACGGTTAAGTGTGAATGCAGCTGTCTCTAGGGCATGACCCCAGAAGCTTATTGGAAGATCTGCATGACTCATCATTGATCGTACCATGTCCAACAAGGTGCGATTTTTCCTCTCAGACACACCATTCCATTGTGGTGTTCCTGGTGGAGTGAGCTGTGATATAATACCAGACTCCTTTAGAATGTCATCAAAGTCTTAGCTTAAGTATTCACATCCTCGATCGGATTGAAGGGCGTTTATGCTTTTGCCAAATTGGTTTTGAACTTCATTCTTGAATTCCTTGAACTTTTCAAAGGATTCGGATTTGTGTTTCATAAGATACACATATCCATATGTACTGAAGTTGTTAGTAAATGTAATGAAGTAATAAACCTACCTCTTGCTAACGAACTCATGGGTCCACATACATCACTATGTATAAGTCCCAATATTTTGCTAGCCTGTTCACTGTGTCTAGTGAAAGGGGCTTTAGTCATCTTGCCTAATAAACAAGACTCGTATTTCTCATATGATTCAAAATCAAATGAATCCAAAAACCCATCTTTATGGAGTTTGGATATGTGTTTCTCATTTATATGGCCCAAACGATAGTGCCAGAGATATGTCGGATTTGAATCATTTGATTTAAATCATTTTGTATTTATGTTATAGATAGGCATTTCTAAATCAAGAATATAAATACCGTTAAATAATTGTGCAACACCATAGCAAATATCATTTAAGTAAAATGAACAATGATTGTTCTTTATTATAAATTAAAAACCTTTCTTGTCCAAACAAGAAACAGAAATAATATTTTTGCTTATAGCAGGCACATAATAACAATCCTCTAATTGTAATACTAACTCAGTGGGCAAAGATAAATGATAAGTTCTTACGGCCAGTACAACAACTTTTGCTCCATTCCCAACTCGTAGGTTAATTTCTCCTTTTATCAAAGTCCTACTCCTTCGAAGTTCCTGCACATTAACACAAATGTGACAACCACATCCAGTATCCAATACCCATGATGTAGAAGTAGACAATTTGACTTCTATAACATATGTACCTGATTCAGAAGTCACACTTCCTTTCTTTTTCTTCATTTCTTCCAAATAAGCATGACAATTCCTCTTCCAATGTCTAGGTTTTCCACAGAAGTGACAATCACCTTCTTTAGCCACCCCGCCTTTAGGCTTTAAAGCCTGTTTGGTTTTGGAATTGGATTTAGCACCAGATTTAGATCCTATCTTCTTCTTGCCTTTCCAATTTCCCTTCGCATTCCCCTTTTGCACCATCATTATGGGAGCGGGTACTGCCTTTTTCATGTTGTTATCGACAGTTCTTAACATGCTCAACAACTCAGTAAGGGGTTTCTCAATTTCATTCATAAGATAATTCATAACAAATTGAGTATAGCTGTTGTTCAAGGATTATAAAACAAGATTAGTTTGGGCTTCGAGAGTGATTGGAAAACTCAACCTATTAAGGTACTCAATATACCTAATCATTTTTAGCACATGTGGACCAACTGCATCACATTCACCCATCTTGCAGTGATACAACGCCTTGCCTGTATCATACCTCTCCTGTCGAGCATGCCCTTCGAACAATTTCTTGAGATGCTCGATCATCTCATAACCATCCATCAACTCATGTTGCTTCTGAAGCTCAACGTTCATGGTTGCTAGCATGAGACAACTCACATCCAGAGAATCATCTTGATGCTTCTTGAAACCATTATGCTCCGCACGTGGCACAGTGACAACTGGTGCTACATGAATAGGCCCATCAAGAACATATAGCTTGCGCTCTTGTTTGAGGACAATCCTCAAGTTCCTATGCCAGTCAAGGAAATTAATTCCACTCAGCTTTTCCTTCTCAAGGACTGATCGTAGTGAAAGACTACTTGTGTTGTTGTAATTTTCCATTGATATCTACAATTTATAAGTGCCAAAATAATAAGTCAAATTGCAGAGTTGATATTATGTAATTGATAATAGTACATTCAAAATATACCTCCCACTATTTTATTCAAATTAATAGCCCTCACCGTTAATTCGGAAAGCATTTTCTATTAAATCTTTCTAGTGAGCCAAGATCCATATTTCATTATGACTTAAGTTAGCTTTGGCTAATCTCTTAAAAAACAATTATTTGGGTAGACAACCCTTTTGTCAATTATATCATATATAACTCTTGGATAGTTTGGTAAACAACAATTGTTTCTAGTCCATCTAATGGTACCTACCAAACTCTATGCCTCTAAGTCCACAATCCTATTGAGATAACTTAGTTAAGTCGGGCCCAATGATTTTAACAGTTTGGATATCAAAATTATCCTATCGCATCTTACCTAGATAAATAGGGTACTTTGCTTTGGCAAACCTACATCTATTGATCAAGGTCTTGATCAGTGTTATTCATTGGAAGGCATCTGATTTAGACTTAATAATTTAATGAGGGATTTTATTAATAAATTTAGATCTCACCAATTTTAATCTTATTAAGCGTGCACATTATTTATCATATCATACACAAGCATAAATAAAGTGAAAAATAAAACGTGTCACAGTTATGGCCCAATCCACTGTTAATCTTTTCAAGCTAATTAAAGATTGAAGGTCAATCTAAGGTGGTAAAAGATCTTAAAATAAGTAGCTTCCTTGGATCTTCCTCAAGCATGTGCCTCCTCTCTATCATCATCTTTCCATCGTGTCCTTCATCTTGTCATCTTCATTGATTACAAATTATTACATGACATAAAGAAACCTCGAGTTACATTCGAGGGGATTTAGATGAGAAGAGAATATTACATTAGCATTTATAGAAAGGCACGATATGCAAGTCGTATTTCAAAACCAAAACACCACTAACCTATAGGTTAAAAGGCCATAAATGTGCACCATGCATATCATAATAAGCACATAACATTTTATATATAATTAAAGAAAACTATATATAACATATTGAGTTACTACCCATCAATCGCTACTGACGGGGGGAGCAAGGAGTCTCCCCTCAAGGCGTATTCTCTAAAATAGTTTCAGTATCATATATTTTAATCCACCAAAACACCCATAATAACAAATCATATATGTCCAGTTTTGATTAAACGTATTAAAACGAATAACAGTACACCCAAAATATATTATATATTTCCAGTTTCGATTAATCATATTAAAACGAATCTACATGCTTCTAATCCGAATAGAATAGTTGTATTGTTATTCCACCTTCTAAGATACGATTAACAGAATAATCATATACATGTATATATATATATATATATATATATATTACAGATACAATCAAAATACCAGAATACGCATACATCGGAATATCATATATTCAATTTCAGATCGGTAAACATGCATCATCATATATCATATATATCGAATACAATTAAAACACGTAATTTGAATTAATCATTTTTGCAAGTAGCTCTGATACCACTAAAGGGTTTCGACACATAAAACGTAGCGGAAATAGAATAATTTATAGCAATTTCGAAACCCTAAACAGGATCCATGCAAAAAATTCAATTAATTCAGAGGTTAGAAATTATACCGATTATAAAACTAGAATCGATGCGGTCGAATCTCCAATGCAATTTAAATGAACTGCGTCTCTATAGTATCCATACGAACGCTCCGCGAATCATCGTATGATCTGCAGAAGAAGGAACCGCGATACTAGCCACCAAGGATGAGGATTTTCGAAACTTATTTCTCTAGTCTCTCTCTAAGAGCGACTAGGGTTTTATTTTTGATGTAATACCTAAAATGACCGATATATATCATATATATAGCAGTTACGAGGAATTAATCAAAACCTAATATAATTAAAATCCAAATTTATATATATATATATATATATATATATATCTTAATTAAGTCTTACTTACTTAATATGCATATATACAAATTATCCTTTTTAATTTAAATTCGTGATTTAAAATACTATCAATCATATTGATATATTTAAATCCTTACAATTTAAATTAATTCCCTTTTAAATTACGTTCTATGTGTGTGACCCTATATGTTATTATTACATTGGCAATAATTTTAAAATAATATTGTTAAATTATAAACAGTGAGCGAGCATCTAGTAATGCATCACTATTACCCAAGTAATAATAAGATCGATGATTCGATGCAACCTTTTCGTGACTAATGTTTAAATGTAATTTAATCCTTATAACCTTGACATCCTAGATTAAACTCGAGTCATGGAATGTGTCATACTCTTTATAATTTAATCTGTGTTTTCTTGATCAATGAGTAAACTATATGAAACAAATCACTATTTGAGCATGGCCATGCATTTCATAGTCCTACTCAATCAAGAGGCCTATAAATATCACCCCTAATATATAGGAGGGTTAAATTCCATCTAGATCACTCATATTCCTCACACGATTCATGATGTATCCAATAATCCTCTTTATAGTCCACCCTATTAAAGGTGACATTTGATGATATCAAAGTACATAAATTCCTGTGTAGTAATATAGTGATTTCGGGTAGAAGGACCATTACATCATTGTAACTATGAGAATCGTTAATGACACTTTGCATACTGTTCCACGTAGAATTCTCATGGTGGGTCTATCCAGTACCTTGTTCTCTAACATGTACCTATGCATTGACTTAATATCTCATATATTTATGACCAATGAGATTTAGTAATCAGTCAATCCACATACTAGTCTCAATGCATCATTGTTGTCCCATCAATAATGATACTCGACTAGGGACATTTAAGAGCAATGATACTAATTGTAATTATATAATCTCATGTTCAAGTCACATACTTGAAACTATATAATTTATATCATTATTCTAAGGAATTTTATTATGTTAACATTTATATAACGCAGTAAATAAAACCATAATAAAATCATTCATTTATTCAATCAAATAAAATATCAAAATGTTAAGCAATTATATCAAATAATTGGCCTCTAGGGCATAAACTCTAACAGTCGACTTCAAACAATATGTAAAAATTTCCACATGAAGAAATGAAAGGGCCCATGAAATCTATCCCCCAAACATAAAAAATTTCAACCTCGAGGATCGTGTTCAATGGCATCTCATTCCTTTTCGACATATTCCCAACTCTTTGACATCTGTCACATCTCTGGACAAAACTATAAGCATCTTTAAAAATTGTCGGCGAGTAGAATCCTGCTTGTAACACTCGGGCCGTTGTCCTCTCTCCACCGTAGTGACTTCCATATATAGAAACGTGGCAATCCTGCAAAATCCCCTCTATCTCACTATATGGGATACATCTCCTTATCATCTAATCAGCACATTGTTTGAACAAATATGGTTCATCCCATATAAACCACTTCACATCATGCAAAAATTTCTTTTTTTGATGACCAACTAAGTCAGAAGGGACCATCCTGCTCACCAAGTAGTTCTCATAGTCTGCAAACCATGGCACTTCCCCTTTCACCACAAATAACTGTTCATCCAGAAAGGACTCATTAATCACAATCTTGTCATATACCTCCATTTCCCAGATTTTCTAGTCGAGATAAGTGGTCCACCACTTGGTTCTCAGTTCCCTTTCTGTCCTTAATCTCCAAATCAAATTACTAAAACAGAAGTATCCACCTAATCAAATGAGGCTTTGCATCCTTCTTTGCCACCAAGTATCGAATTACCACATGATCTATATACACTATCACCCTCGTACCAATCAGATAAGCTCAAAACTTGTCAAAAGTATACACAACTACCAATAATTCCTTCTCTGTGGTGGTAAAGTTAAACTGAGCATCAGTAAGGTTCTTACTCTTATAATATATCACATGAAAAATCTTTTCCTTTCTCTAGCCCAAAACAGTACCCACAGCATAATCACTGGCATCATATATCAACTCAAATGGTAAGTCCCAATCAGGTACTGTAATTACTGGTGCTGAAGTTAACCTCCTCTTTAAATGCTTAAATGCAGTCATGCAATCCTCATCAAACCTGAAATATGCATCCTTCTCTAATAAGTTGCAAAGTGGCTTTGTTATCTTGGAGAAATCTTTAATGAATTTGTGGTAGAAGCCTGCATATCCTAGAAAACTTTGAACACCTTTTACTGAAGTTGGTGGTGGCAAATTCTCAATGGTTTCTAATTTGGCTCTATCCACCTCAAGTCCTTTCTTCGACACCTTATGTCCCCGAATTATTCCTTCTTGTACCATAAAATGGCACTTTTCCCAATTCAACACCAAGTTCGTCTCAACACATCTTCTTAATGCCATCAGTAAATTTTCCAGACACAAATCAAAAGAATCACCAAATACAGAAAAACCATCCATAAACACCTCCACATTATGCTCCACCATATCCGAAAAGATAGCCTTCATACATCTCTGAAAAGTGACTGGGGCATTGCATAGACCAAAAGACATCCTTCTGAAGCCAAAAGTACTATACGGACATGTAAAGGTTGTCTTTTCTAGGTCTTATGGAGCTATAACAATCTCATTATAGCCTGAATACCCGTCCAGAAGGTAATAAAACTCATGACCCGCTAGTCTATCCAATATATGATCGATAAACAACAATGGGAAATGATCTTTCCTTGTATCTTTGTTAAGTCTGCAGTAGTCCATGCAGACTCTCCACCCCATCACTGTTCTCATTGGAATCAACTCATTGTTTTATTAGAAACTACAGTCATACGACCCTTCTTCGGTACACACTGTATCAGGCTCACCCATGAGCTATTTAAAATCAGATAAATAATGCATGCATTCAGCCATTTCAACACTTCCTTCTTGACCAATTCCTTCATGATTGGGTTAAGTCTTCTTTGTTATTCCATTGAAGGCTTGCTGTCGTCTTCCAATAGGATCTTGTGCATACAGAAAGATGGGTTGATCCCTTTTATATCTGTTATAGTCCACCTAATTGCTGACTTGAACTCTCTGAGAACTCTTAGCAGTTTTTCTTCCTGAAAAGATATTAGTGCAAAAGAAATATTCACAAGTAATTTTGAATTCTCATTTAAAAATGCATACCTCAAATGGTCTGGAAGTGGTTTCAACTCAAGTTCTGGAGGTGTCTCAAGAGATGGCTTTAATTTCACTGATGACTCTCCAACATTCTTTAATGGCTCAATAGGAGTCTTAAACTTCCTGAACTGTGGAGTTGTGTCAAGTAATTGAACTAACTCAGTAATGTCCTCATCTTCTACTTCTGAGCTTCCCAAGATAGCATTTCTCAATGGTTCATCTTCCATCAAGTTCTCAACTTCATCATTCAATACCTTTTCCACCAAATCAACCCTGAAGCATTCCTCTTCATCTTTCAGAAATTTCATTGCCTTGAATACATTGAAAGTAACTTCCTAATCATGCACCTGCATTGTTAGTTCCCCTTTCTGAACGTCTATCAAGGTTCTTCCTGTAGCTAAGAATGGTCTTCCAAGAATGATTGGTATACTTCTGTCCTCTTCATAGTCTAATATGATGAAATCAGCCAGAAAGATGAATTTATCCACTTTAATCAGTACATCCTCCACAATACCTCATGGATAAGTGAATGACATGTTAGCTAGATGTAAAGAAATATTTATCGTCCTTCGAGCCGGTAATCCCAATTGATTGAACACTGACAATGTCATCAAATTTATACTTGCCCCAAGATCGCACAAGCATTTGCTAAAGCTCATTTTTCCAATTGTACAAGGTATTGTGAAGCTGCCTAGGTCATTCAGCTTTGGAGGTAATTTGCGTTGAAGCACTGCACTACATTCTTTAGTCAAGGCTAATGTTTTAAAATCATCTAACCTTTTCTTTCTTGACAATATACCCTTCATAAACTTTGCATAACTAGGCATCTATTCCAATGCCTCAGCGAAATGTATATTAATCTGTATCTTTTTAAATACCTCCAAAAACTTACTAAATTGCTTGTCTTCCCTCTGCTTATGTAATCTCTGTGGATAAGGAACAAGAGGGTGAATTACTAGTATCTTGGTCACTGATTTCTTAGATGAATCTTCTTTATTCATCTTCACTTCCTGCTATTCTGAACCTTCTTTATTCAATCTATGCTTAGAAAAGAAATTACGGCCGCTGGTACATGCGGTTTCTTCATCTAAAAGTATAGCGGCGCGTAGCGCCATCTTGAATTTTGCGGTTGCTTCCCAGATCGAAGTGTAATTGCCTGACATTGTTCTTTACCTTCCTTTCTTGGATTAGCCTCTATTGTACTTGGCAATAAACCACGTGGTCTGTTGTTAAGTATGCTAGCCATTTAACCCATTCGAGTTTCCAAGTTTTTGATAGCCACTGCTTGGCTTTTAATCATCACTTTGGTATTTGCCATATACTTCATCATCATCTCCTCCATCTCTGACTTCTTCTCTTGCTGAGGTGCAGGTGGTGGATGATGTTGTTGTTGCTGAGAAAATCCATGTGGGTAAGGTGGTCTTGGTGCAAACTGTTGCTGAGATGGTTGTGCCTGAAATTATTGTTGTGGTTGAAACTGACTTTTTTGATTGTTTTGATTATTTGACAAATTAAAATTTGGATGGTTGCGGTTGTTGGAGTTGTATGAATTCTGAAATTAACTTTGATTCTTCTGGTAGTTACTCACATACTATACAAACTCTGAAGTGATAGCACATTTGTCAGTTGAATACGACCCTGCACATATCTCACACACGAAAGAAACTGTCTTTGCTTTACTTTCCGCCAAAGAGTCAATCTTCTTTGCCATGGATGCCATCTAAGCTGACAACTTAGTGATAGCATCCACCTCTAACAATCCTGCAACTTTGGGCTGTGGCATTCTGGCTGTAGGATTTTGAAAATCGTTAGCTGCCATAGTCTCAATGAGATTATAGGCCTCTTCATAACTCTTCGCCCATAAAGCTCCTCCTGCAGCTGCATCTACAATTGGCCATGACTGCCATCCCAATCCATTATAAAATGTATTAATCACCATCCAATCCAGCATACCATCGTGTGGACACTTCCTTAGCATCTCCTTGTATCTTTCCCAGGCTTCATATAGAGATTCACCCTGCTGCTACTCGAATTGGGAAATTGATGTCCTTATTTTAACAGTCTTAGTCATTGGAAAAAATTTGGCTAAGAACTTTTGTGCTAGGTTCTCCCATGTTGTAATAGATCCTAAAGGTAGAGCGTGAAGCCAACTTCTTGCTTTATCCCGTAAAGAGAATGGAAATAGTCTAAGTCTGATTGCATCCTCTCTCACCCCGTTGTACCTGAAGGTGTCACATATTTCTATGAAACTCAATAGATGCTCATTCGGGTCATCTGTAGCAGCACCCCCAAACTGTACCGAATTCTGCACCATTTAAATAGTGTCCGACTTTATCTCAAAAGTGTTGGCTACTATAGCTGGCCTGACAATACTCGACTATAATCCATTGATGTTCGACATCGACTAATCTCTCAAGGCCCTGTGCTCCTCTCTTTGCTCTTCTGCTGGCATGTTAGATGTTGTGGTCTGTAAAGCTGCTTGTAAATTCCTACTCACTCTCGATTTCCAACCTCTTCCGTTAATGTTATCCTGAGCAAGTGTCAACTCGGAATTGGATGACCGTGTGTGCATAAAATATATACAAATACCTGAAATACAACAAAAACAAAAGAATAGAAATAAGATACGATTCGATTTGTCTAAGTCATACAAATTTAGCTTAAAATTGATGATGACAATATTAAAAATAAACGCCTTTCCCCAGCAACGGCGCAAAAAACTTGTTGCCTCTTTTTCAGTCAAACAAAAAGGACTCTAACTCACATGGGTGAACAAGTAGTACAGAGTAAGAAAATTATCGATCCACGGAGAAAGGTTTTAAATCTTAATTATCATACATCAACTATTTCACTATTTTTATATGCTTTAACGTATAACTCACAATTATAATTAATTCTAAATTCAATTAATGAATAAAAATATAATACTAAAATAATGTAATCAAATTTGGAAAGAATGGGATTCTAACTTCATTTAATACTTCATCTAATTTGTAACCATCATGTAATGTTTATATACTTATCATGGAAAACTAGTCAAGAGCACAAAAGTGGACATAACCATTTTTCAGTCAACTATGACCTATTCACATAACCTCCACATATGATAGAAATCATGTAAGCGACACTTTTACCAAAATCACTATATGTCTATGTGAAATTGCAGCAATAATGAATTAAAGTACATGATCTTTTCAGTACTACAGATGGTGAAATGATATATTTCTACCCGATTCACGAATTACAAAGCTAAACAACTCAGCCTCATAAACACAAGCCATTATCATTTTATCCATACTCATATTTCATTTTTCAAATCCATATAAGCATACAAGGTGATTGGTGATTAAAAATTCATTTATTACGCTCAATCATAATAGGTAATCCAATGATAAACATACAACTAGACAATCAGATATATAAGTTTAGAATACATATCAAAATCCATTATAATCCCATAATGGAGTTTAGTTCATTTCTGAACCAAAAGCCATTATGGGATTAAAATAATTCATAGAATTAAATACTGCAAATAAGAGATGTAAGAGAAATGATAAACATATCTGTTAAATCCAGTTGCAGAATCTGTTCCAAGCTTGTTCCAAAGCACCAATAATCTCCAGAAAATGGATCTAATGATTATTGAATAACCAAATTGATGAGAGGATATAAAAATGTATCAAGAATTGATCAAAACCCCTCTAGACTAGTTAAAACTTAAGAACCCTAATTACTGATATAAAAACTGATGAAAGACTCCAATAAAACACGTTTGGTACCAACCAACATTGTTCAGTTGAGCATAGAGCGTTCAAATTTCAAATTACAAAAAGTTAGCAAAATAGACTGCAGAGGACTCGCGCGGTTGCGCGAGATCATAGTGTAAAACGGGCGCGAGCACTCTATGGGAATGTCTGTCGAAGTCTTGGCGTGGGCGCGCGAGATTCCTTCGTTGCTGGGGCGCGACCGTGCAATGGTGCAAAGTTGTCTGACTTTAAGTAGCGCATGCAGCGCATGATGTAAAACTGATTAGCCATGGCAGCAAGCACCATCTTGCATGTTGTCTCATGTTGTCTTGCTGTTGTTGCTTCTTGATTGTTGTTATTTGTTCTTCATTCTTTTCTTTTCTGCATAGCTCTCATCCACTGCTTCAGTTCCTCATCTACTCATGTTCATCTTGCCTAGTCTTTGCTAGCTTCATGCCACCATGCTTATTCATGCTAATGCATTTCCTTGCCATAGGAGTTCCACTACAAGTACTGCAAAATAAACATAAAATGCAACTAAAACATTGTTAAAACTACTTGAGATGAGAATAATTCTTATGAGTTGATACCCAATAAGTAGGTATAAAACCTACTTATCAGTTTTCACACAGACAGTGTTCGTGAGGAACACAAAATAAAGCCAAATTAGCCTAAAAACTTATTTCTACCAACAAATTTAGCACATATAATTCACATAAACTTTACAGAAACATAAACTAATGTTTCTAACATGTTTCTAACCATATAAACAACATAAAAAACAATTTAAAACCTTTAAATTTCACTGTTCTTGCTATTTCTTCACTTTTAAACGTTTTTAGCAAAATTAATCACTATGAAATCGTTTTTCAACTAAAACAGTCCGTTTAAATACTTTGTTTTCATTTTTTCATGTATTTTCATAATTAGAAATCAATTTACACATTATAACATGGATTGAATATAAATTTTGATTCCAAAATACACCATATCATATATACATCACTGTAATTTATTTTCTTCATTTTTAAATATATTTCAACAAATTTGATTACTCTAAACCTTGAATAAATGATTTAAAACATGCTATGAATACCCATTAAGACATATAGAACCATATTTTCAACAATCATTCTCAAAACTCATTTACAGAGAATTCCTATGAAAACCCAAAAACACAAAGAACCAAGAACAAAAAGGGTTGAATTACTACCTTAAATACTTGATTATGCTTTGTTGGTTGATAAGAACAACTCTGATAACCTCTCTTGATTCTCAAAACCTCCAAACTCCTCTCAATTTCTCTAGAGCTCTCACTTTCTTCTCTATTTATTTATTTTTTCCTTCTCTTTAAACTAACTGACTTAGAAAACTAACTTAATATAAGATATAACTCTACGTAAACTAAACTAAAAGTATAATATATAACTGACGTATAATATAATATCAGCTTAATGACATGTTAGTTACATTTTTTTAAAAAAAATTCAAAAGCCACTAAGGCTTGTTTCACAAAAACTAAAATAAAATAAAGATTAACAAGCCCTAAGCCTTGTTTGGTAAAAACCAAATTAAAACTCCTTTTTAACTTATTTTAATAACTCACTTACTATTTAGTTTATTGTCACACCCTAAAAATTTAATAAATTTCTATATTCAAATTTAATTCAATTAAAACTAAAAATAACTTATTAAATCAAAATGCCATATAATTAAATTGTCACAAAATTATAATATTTATTATAATTTTATTTAATAAATTAGTACATCACTTTTAATTACTAAATTAAATCAAAAAAACATTATAACAATTCATTTAATCCTTATCAACTCTAATTTAATTATTAAATTAAATTAGAATATTATCACATAATAATTAACTCATCACTCTTTTAATTTAATTAACTTCAAAGATACGTAATTATCGAATATCAACCTGAATTAACATATTACACTTAATCAAGTTAATTCCGATAACTCATGAATTATTTATTTAACTAATAAATAATAACAAATATTTATTTAACAATAAACACATAAACTAAATTATTTATTTAATTCAATAAATATTTGAAATTACATATAAAAATTCTAGATTGTTACAAAAATCTTGGGAAATGTTGTAAAATTATTTGAAAATGAACAATGTATGTATTATTATTTTGTAATAGTTATAGAACATGTATGAAGAGAATGTATCATGATGCACTAGGTCTGAGGTTCCAAGAACCTGGATTTGGGGGTGTTACAGGTTGGTATCAAAGATGATAGGTTATAAACTTTAGGTTGAAATACCTTAGGTTATAACCTTAGATATGAGGATAAGGATGATGAGAATTAAACTCAAATAGAGTTTAAGTGCTAAGAGATGAATTTGGGAAATTCATTATTAAGTATAGAAGAAGATAAAGAAGATTCAAAGTCGAATCTTGAAGAGATATAAATATAAGAATCCGGAGTTACCTGACTCTAGTAATAAAGATAAAAAGTGTGAATAAATAATAATATAATATGATTAAAGAGAAGAATGCAAAGATCGTAAAATAAAATGATTGTAAGGATAAGGAGAAATAGTTGCAAAATAAGATCACGACGTGATCAGATTAAATTGTTGAATAACATATGATATTTTAAACGATTAAGAAGATATAGCTTGACGCTATAAAAGGAATGTACTATGAATTATGCGATGTAAACTAAGGTAAGAGTGGTAAATATTGAGATGCAGATTAAATGAAATTCGTATTGAGTAAAGAGGAAGCTAGGATATATTATGTAAGATTTCAATTGAGAACTCATGTGATAGCTGAGATGTAAAAAGCTTTGTATGGGTAGGGTTTTGTGCTTGGTTTAACGACAACTCTGTTTATCACATTGATAATCATTTAAATGATGGTGTCGCACTATCAATATACATATGACGAGAATGTGATTATTTTCTCATATTTATATTTGATAGTTAAAGAATATAAGATTAGGCACAACTTCTTAAAAATAGTGTTTATGGTAAGTTATGGTAAGTTTGTGACTCATAATCGTATGGTATATTTTTGAACCCCTAAGCGTATGGACGGTTCCTGATTGGTTCTTTAACTACATATTGGTAGGACAAGTTCCTAAACTCATACTATTGTGGAAAGTTCCTGAACTCATAACATGTGTTATGTTTAATGAAATATACTTGTAACGTTTGAGAAAAATTGAATTTTTATGATAATTAAATTTTTATTTGAATATATAGATTAAATGAATTTAATTGATTATTTATGTGAGTAAGCTATTTGAAGGTCGTTCTATGACCTAGAATGTGCAGATGTGGTTAGGATTTTGGCTACGTGGTAGAATTAAAGTGTTTGAATTTCCAAGACAAAAATAAAAGTTTTACGAGAAATTTACGTAAAAACACTATTCACTAATTTCTGCTCGGGAATTAATTTTGAACTTCCGAGAAACACGTAATGATAGAATTCTAAGACGAGATGGAATATCCAATAATATTTCAGTTATGGCAAACGAAGTTTTCTCTTGCGAACTTAAAACCTAACGATTAGGGAAAGTAATTTTTGAGAAGAAATTGTAATGCGTATAATGAATTCAAGCGATGATCGTATAATACGTAGGTATGTACGAGGTAATGACTACGAGTATGATACGAGGTATTATACGAGTATGTATGAATGATGGTATGTCATATATGAATAAGTATACGAGTTGGAATACGAGATTAATGCGTAGATTATACGCTATAAGGCTTTAAGTCAAATGTATTGGACTTATAGGATTTGTTAGGAATTGTACAAGCCCAAGTATAGGAATGGTTAAGTCCAATTGGAATTAAAGGTTAAGTTCCAAAGTGAATTAATGAACAAGCCCAAATATTAGTTTAAATGCAAGCCCAAAGTATAAGTTAAGTTAATTAAACTAAAAGCCAAAAGTAAGAACCAGATCCATGGATCGATCCAATGGGTAAAGGTAAACCATGGGCGACCCAAAGTAATGGCCAAGTAAACTCGATAGCTAAGTAAAGGATAAGTGTTGTGGTGATCAAGTAAACTTGATCGTTAAGCTAAGAATAGTAAGGAGGTGGATGGCTTATTAACCATTAAGCCCTCATCTAGGATTTCCTATAAATAAGAGATGTCCAAGTTCATTTCTTACTTGTTAGATTTCCACCAATAACTTATAACTTATTAGTTAGAGAGAAAAAATTAGAAAAGCTAGAAAAGTTGGACTTTGTAATTCAAGAAGCAAGAAGAAGAACAAAACTTAATCAAGTGATCGTCATGGGTAAGATCCTAAACCATGATTCTCTTTTTCTTCAATTGTTAGAGAAGTGAGTAGTGGTAGAACATGTATGCTAAGAAGGAGTAGAATAATTAATCAAAGGACTTAAGCCTTAATAAGTCATGAATAAACAATTCATAATCATATAACTTATAAATTTATGATGAACAAGTAAGAACTTATCATGTATATAAGTTAATGAAATATGTATGTTAAGATGTTAGTATGATGGAATGAATCCATTTAGAACGATTTAAAAATCTCAAGTAACGAAGTTATGGCAGAATTCACGAGTTTGGACGATAATCGTCGAAATCGTGAAATTCTTGGAATTGAAGTCGAATTTTGACATTGAGCTTAGAAATGTTATTTTTCAATGGAGTATATTCTCACTTGGCATTCTAGAGTTGTGGACTTAAAAATGACCGAATTCTGACTTATAACGAAGAAACGAATGATGAACATACACGAACATTTATCGTTTTTTATTAAAATGAACTAATAGGTGAATTTCAAGTTAACGAAGTCTAAAATGTAAAATTCTTGTATGAACACGTAGAGTATGTGATTTGTGAACTACTGGCTTTTAAATGAGCCAATTCGGACTTAAAATGATCAATTTAGGAGTCCAAGGAAATTCGTTTATGTAAGAAATCTGTTAAAATTTTCTGGTACTGAGGTCTGGCGTCGCAGCGCTAGACAAAGCTCTATAAGTCGTGCCACAGCGCCGAGGAGAAGGGAGTGGCCACTATAGAGTCGCGCCATAGCACCACTCGTAGGCATGAGTCTCGTGCGTCAGTTACAATGAAGGAGACCGGAGGTTAGGTATCATAAGTGGCGCGCCAGCGATTACCACTGTTGTATTAGAGATTGGTAAGTACTAGTAATGGAGAATTGTTGACCAACTTGTTGACTAACTTGATTGTGAACCCAATGGTTTGTAAAACAAGTACGGGACATGTAATTACTTAATGAACATGATAAGACATTTCCTAAATCGCTTATATAGTGATGACTTTAGGAATTTAATGTTGTTTAATGAGTCGTTAAACGAAGAACGTAAAGTATAAGAAAGTGAACTATATTCAATAACGATGATACTTAAACAATGGGTGGTAAGTAACAGTTTAATAATGTAAAAATGTTAGTAAGCCATAAGAAAGATTAATAATTCGAATTGACCTTTATTAATGAAGTAAATTCACTTAAGACATAGAAGAACAAGAAGTTGGTAAGAATAATGTAATGCGATAACCGTAACCAATGATAACAAATCTAATGAACAATTAGATTGAGAATAAGGGTAAGATTCATTAGGAACCATGTATGTTTATTCATGACCTAATGTGGTATGTTATGTGGTTATGTGTTGTAGAGACCGTATGTGACGCCCCCAAAACAGGTATACATCACCCATCTTGGGTCGTCAGATACGTGGTACAGAACTCAAATACAAACTTAATTATACAACTGTCGTGTAAAATACGACAAAATATAGCTAAGAGTTTAAACAAGAATATTATGTTCTAGACAATATCCACACTCAATGGAGTCCTTATTACAATTATTATCACAGTATTTTATAAAAATAGTGAGGACTACTATAGCCACCATCTCGGACCATCACTCCATTCCCTGACTAGTCCCATCTCTATTCTCATTTTTCGAAGAGAACAGTGAAAGAAAAGGGTGAGCTCAACTAGCCCAGTAAGAAATATTATGACTAAGATAATGCAGAATAAATTATTCATAGCCTTCAACAATATAACCATTGATAGAATACAATAGACAACAAAATTTTAGATCAACAACGGCAACAGAATAAGCAATTCATTAGAAGAGACAAGTAAGCATGCTATCTACTGTAGACACTCAAAATTTTCTGCACACCTATTACTAACATTGCAGGAGGGCAGATTCGTCTTTCGGAGATAACCCTGGAAGACAGCTCACATCCATTTCGGATACTACCGGAAGTTCAGTCTCAACACTGAAACACACACCGGGAGTATCATTTTCAACCTCAAAGATACTATTGTGCACAAGGTTTAAAAAACCTCTTTTACAAAACATCATTGCTATATCATGCCTAAAACTGATTTTTTCTATAAATTCAAACCCTTTGTATATAGGTGCGAACGAGGCCACGCGCTACTTTTAATTAATTTCACACTGATCCACACACACACACACACATACACATTCATATAACAGTTTCTTAAAAAGTGGAGGTCACCGTGGTAACACGGATCTCGGGGGGTGCCTAACACCTTCCGTACGCATAATCAAGCCCCCGAACCCAAATGAATCTTGGTTTCACAGACCCGTTTAGCAGTGTCACATCACTGGGTTAATGTGCAAAACTTTGCTGTTGCGTTGGTGCAACCAGTTAAAAACACCAACTGGCGACTCTTAACAGTCCATCGTCGACATTATACATGTCCGACCTTTTTCACTTGTTTTTTCAAACAAATCTCATCTAACATGAGAACACCAAGGAATAAGTAACAAAAAGGGATAACTAAAAATCCCGACGTCGACAGGTGGCGACTCTGCTGGGGAATCCAGTAAGAGGGCTTAAGCCGCTATTACAAGCTTTTAAAAACTGTTATATGCTTGTGTGTGAATGTTGCATTTACATTTATGATGAATGTGTACGAATGCATTTTACTTACTGCACTACAAAATATCTATTTGTAATATTAGTGCTTCACACATGTCATCATTTCATAAAACGGTGAGATACGTTTTATGTGAATGCATGTTGTGTGGTTCCTCCACCAGGAGGCTATCCTGTCGATGTTTAATTACTGAACTCGTAGGGAGACTAATTTCAACGAGGCTCATGAAAGGCACCACCCAGATTCGCTCCAGTTGAAAGACCAAATTAACTTCCCATCAAGTAGATTGCAATGATCTGGGGACCTACAGATAGGTCAACCTCTGATAATCCAAATGCAGTGGAAAGTCTATTCATACTTTCCATTTTTAATTACTTGTAAAAGCATTTACTTATAATTTTATTCCATGTTCATCCATATGTAATGGAAAATATGAAGAATATCTGTGTATACGTGACATGTTATCAATTAACGCCCATTTTTGTAGGACAATATTCCTAAAATGGATACATTATGATAGTATTTACATTATCCCTAAGGATAAACTAAATAAGTCTTTTGTAGGGAAATCATTGGGCCTGTTACCCACTCAAAATCTAAAAAGGCCACAAACCTACAGCTAATCATGTCTTCTTCTGACTAATCTAATCCTGTTTCTCAAGAAGAATTTGATGGATTAAGTAAACAAATTACAGACTTGGTTGTTCTGCTGAAAGAATTGCATCAGTCCACTCAAGGTATAAAGATGCCTACACATACAGAATCCTCTGCATAAGGAGGATCTCAAGGTTTGGAAAAAAAATTCTAGAACCTTAGTTGGATACGGCCAACAAAGACCCTGAAAACACCCATCTCAAAGGAGATCCAAACACTGGTGATATCAGGAAGAAGGTCCTCCAAATAGAGGAAACTATTCATGAACTCAAAGGGATTGGAACACATGGAAGTGTTTCATATGCTGACCTTTGCATATTTCCTGGTGTTCATTATCTAGAAAAATTCAAAACCCCTGACTTTGAAAAGTATGACGGGTTAGGGGATCCTTATACACATTTAAAAGTGTTCATTGGAGAACTTGGATCTTATGCGAAAAACGAGAAGCTCAGAATATAGCTGTTCCAGAAGAGTCTGACTGGAGAAGCCCGTTCATGGTATACCAGATTAGACAACTCAAAGATGCATAGCTGGGAAGAGCTAGCTCACGCCTTCCTCACTCAATACAGTTTTCAATCTCAGATGGCTCCTAACCGGTACTAGATTACCAAGGTTAAGAAAGAGTCTAATGAGTCTTTCAAAGAGTATGCGCAGAGGTGGAGGCGCCTGGCTACTCAAGTTATTCCTTCCATGACAGAATCAGAAATGGTCATGACTTTCATAGACATACAGGAATCTCATTGCTATGAGAGAGTTTTAGCTGGTATTGGCAAACCATTCTCTGAAATGATCAAGCACGGAGAGATGGCTGAAATGGGATTGAAGTTCGGTAAGATTCAAGACCTAGCCACTATTAAAGCAGTTGTTTAGAACATCCAGTCCGGATCTTATGGAAAGAACCCCCGGAGGGTCCATAAAAAGAAAGAGGAGGATGTTTCCTTATACTATAAGGTCAAAAAGGAAGTCAAAACATGCCTAAATAGAGGAGAAACTACTCCCCTTTCCAAGCACAGTCTTCAAACCCTCCATTGCCTAAAAGTGGAGAAGTAAAGTGCCCTCGAACGTTCACACCCTTAGGGGACTCGCTCGTGAATATTATTTCTCTTCTGACTACTCAGAAGAAAATCACACGTCTTCTTCCACAAGCCAACCCTAATGGGAAGGGTTTTAATGCTACTCGGAAGTGTGCTTATCATGCCGGGGCACCTGGACATGATACTCAATATTGTTGGGCCTTGAAACACAAGATCTAAGATTTAATAGACAACGGGGATATCGTGGTCACCAAACCAGATCAACCTCATGTACAAGACAACCCTCTTCTCCAACACAAAGAAGAAGAAGTCAACATGATTAGTTGGAGCACTGGACAGAGTTCCAGTTTTAATGATGAATCATCCCAGACCATCAAAGACGGTGTTAACAGATGGGATTATGCAAATTTCCAATTTGCTATGGAACGAAAGATGAAAGCTCTTTGCAAGCAAATTGAGCAATTGGCAGAACTGGTGACCCATCATCAACAAGTCACACACCAATTAGTCAGGTAGGAGCATGCTTATCTCTTGCCTTTTGTTATAAATGCTCCACCATCACCTTCAGAAAGTGAAGCTATGGAGGATAAGGTTGTAAAGAGAGCAAATGCTAAAGCCTGTCGGGATTTTTCTAATCAAAGGGAATTCACATACCTTGGCCAACCTATGGAGGAGATATTTCAAATGCTTATTAATGAAGGAAGAATTACCTCCCTTCTGCCTCCAATCAATCCCCATTCAAGATGGTTCGACTCCGATAGAGTATGTCAATATCATTAACATTCTCGCAGTCATAGCACAGAAGATTGATTGGCACTCCGCCATCTTATTCAGAATCTTATTGATAGCGGTGTCCTGCAGCTGGAAGACGATGACACTGTGCAACTCGAGAGTGAGAATACATGTCCTACCAAATGGAAGGGATTAGTAGCAGTTATATCAGTTGAGGATGATGAGACTGTCAAACCATTTCCAATACAAGAAATTCAACTCAAGGGAGTTGCCAATCCTTTGAAAGTGGCCGCACCAGAGCCAATTTCTTGACCACAATGTCCTGTTGTCAGCTTACACAAAGTTCCATGGAATTATGGAGAAGCTGAATGATCCACGTCTCATACTATTGCTACAGTGTCGAAGGAAAATCCATTGTATCTTCCTTAGAGGGTGATGAAGCCCGCCATCAAAGCAAAAGCGAAGATTCCCATAGAGAAGATTGAAAAATTCCTCCGCACTAAGGGACATAATGAAGCCCAGGTGGTTTTAAGCTTAAAAGAAGATCCACATCAGATATCAATACTGGACTTGGTTTTCTCTTACGAGGATCACAGGAAGATCTTACTCAAGGTTTTGGAAGAAGCCTACTTACCGAAATCAGTGGATGTGGAAAAATTTCAACATATGGTTGATCACATTTTCAACAACAATATATGTGATATCCTTCACTGATGACGACATACCGCCCGAAGGCACAAGTTGTTGCACATTGCAGTTTTGTCCTTCAGGTATATGTTAGCTGGAGTTTTGATAGATGGAGTCTCATCTCTGAATATCTGTCCTTATGCTACCTTGGTGAAGATGAATGTCAATCTCAAATGGATCCGAAGCAGCCATACGGTTATCAAAGCTTTTGATGGAGCCCGACGAAATTTCATCGGAAAGATTGAGCTGCCAATTGAGATTGGTCCAAATACATTGAATGTATCCTTTCACATCCTCAAGATAGATTCAGAATACAACCTGCTATTGGGGAGACCATGGATTCACATGGCTGGAGCCGTTCCTTCTACACTACATCAATAACTCAAATACATTGTCAACAACAGTCTAGTCACTATCAACGCTTAGCCAAAATGTCCTGAACAAGGAGTTCAACGAATCATCAACTTCAATTCAGAAGTTGAGCAGGCTAGTTTTCATACTTTGGAAGTGAGTAACACACAATACCAACCTATTGGAGCACCACTTCCTATACCCAAGATTTCTGTCGAGGTTATGTCGGTTACACAGGAAATGATGTCATTAGGTCATCAGCCTAGACAAGGGCTTGGTAAAAATCAGCAGGGCATTAAGCACCCTATTCAAGTGTCCAGTCAAATAGGGACAGCTGGACTAGGTTATTTTGTCAGTTCCAGTCATAAGAATCCTCATAAGCATAAACAGGTTCCTCAAGCTTCAGCCACACGATGATTATTTCCATCTGCACTGCATGAGCTGATACAGTCTCCAGTAAAGGTGCCAGCCCATATTATGGCTATGTTGTTTCCCAAACCAGTACCATTCAAAGCAAAAGAGTTGCTGATTCCCGATCCCGGAGTGGAGAAAGGGAGCGGAAACATAAACACGACATCGCCTTAATGATGTCAGGCATACACATCATTGTCCATGATGAACATACAAACAGATATTGTTAGGTTTGTAATATTCATGAACGCAATCAAATTGCAAAAATAAGCGGAAGCGTGTAAAAATCAGAGTTTAAAAATTTTACAAACCATATACCCGGATCACCCTTTATGCACAATTATTAATTAAACGAAAAGACAAAGAATAAAATCATACCCTTGAAGATCGA
This sequence comes from Panax quinquefolius, assembly GCA_020205615.1. NCBI lineage: Eukaryota > Viridiplantae > Streptophyta > Magnoliopsida > Apiales > Araliaceae > Panax > Panax quinquefolius. The sequence continues at coordinate 83,619 of JAINUW010000449.1, read as the reverse complement.
GCTTCCTCAGGTACAAGTTCACCTCCAATCCTTTTCGCGTTCAACTTGAATCCACCGGGTTTGGTTCCTTCCTTTGATCAACGTTAGCCACCCATGTGTTTGGCCTCTAGAGGTGATCCACCAAGGAAGAAGAAAATTCAAGAAGATGGTGTATATGGCTCAAACCCTAGTTTTCTATCTCTATAGAAAAGGGTAATCTCCAACAAATTGGAATTATTACGTAGTTGTAAAGTCAACCACCCAACCACCCATAATAAGACTCCTCTTATTAATAGATGTGGGCAACCCACCTTAACAGTTAAGGAATTGGGTTTTATTTAATTAATTAAATTCTTTTAATTAATTAAGCTCCCTAATCTTATTAGAGATAATTAATTAAACTCCTTTAACTAATTTTCCCTCCTAATCCTATTAGGAATAAATGAGAGTACTTATATTAAATTAATTCCTAAACTCTTTTAGAAATTAAAATAATAATAATTATAATAATATTAATAAGACTCCTCTTATTAATTTATATTTAATATTTCTAAAATATTAAATAATAATATTAAGCTATTTAATTTATTCTATCACCATAGATTAAATTAAATATACTTAACATATTATTACGATTATGCCATTAACTTCTTAAATAATTATTCTTCCTTTTATGGTGTGACCTTTTAGGTTCTCCATATTAAACCTATTGTGAATAAATCAATTAGAACAATTCTAATCTTATTTAAATAAATAAATTAAACAAATAATTTATTTAAATAAATAATATTTATTCTACAATAGGATAAGCCTCCCTAATGATCAACGACTTTCCGTATATAATATAGATTTCAACATTAATCATTAAAGAACCTTTGAGTAAATAGTTACCGCATAATTCAATCCTTCCACCATACAATGTCCCAATTAAATATAAGACATGGAATTACCACAAGTCTTATTTTATTTAATTATATGTATTTCGATCCTTAAATGCACAACTCCAAATAATGCAAATTAGAACTCCTTTCTAATTTCATTCTCCTTAACCAAGGACTACTTTGGGTTGTCATTTATCGAATCATATAGGACATTTCTCTTCTTTATTAGAAGTGGTAGATTCTTTATCGATCATACATTATCTCCATGTATAACTTATTATACCCAAGCATACCCTTTGATATACCCTAAGGGTCTTAAGGAATAAGTCAAAGTATAACTCATCATACACAAAGATACTATGATGATCTCAAGTCCAAGGATTACTTGTACTACTATCACTACAGAATTCCTATCGACATGCAAATAAAACTCCATTAGGTATTCCTTAGCGAGCCAATGCTCAAAGGAACTTATTCTCTAATAAGCACCTACATACTTGCTTTAGTGTCTCCACAAAAATGATCATGAGATCAATCATCCTCATCCAATGAGCAAGCAACGATGTACCAATCTATCCGGATTCACTAATCCCCAATTTAGTAATCCAATGATTGGGAACTATTTTAGTTTTAAGCTTTCTAAGAATTTACATCTCATTAGAATGATCATCATCATTATTCTAAAAGCATTGCTTAAAACTATGGGTTTATCACATATTATAAAACAGCATCATGTAGATAATTAAAAGCCTTTAATAAATTAATACTTTTTATTAATAAATGAATAAGATTGTTACAAAGTATATGCTTTATCATGAAACATGATTGGCTTGTGTGCATACTACTTTCAATCTCCCACTTGCACTAAAGCCAATCGTCATGGTAACTCATACTCTTCTTCTCTAAGTGACGATTATCCCGCTGTTGGATAAGCTTTAGTTAATGTATATGTAATGTTGTTTATGAGAGTCCACTATCTCTATAGTGATTTCCCATCTTTCAGTGATTCTATTAATCAAATGAAAGTGCCACAACACATGTTTAGATCCAAGATGAGACTTGGGAACTATTCCTAGTTCTGTAATGAACTTATAATCCAAACAATCAACTTGCAGCTTCATTTATAGCTATATACTTTGTCTTTATCACTAAACCAACAACTCTTTGCTGTTTGGAACCTTTCCAATTCACTGCACCACTATTCAAGATAACGCTTTACCTTAAAGTGGATTTTCACGTCATCTTCTGTCTTCGAAAAACTTGAGTCTCATTAGCCCTCTAGTTTTAATTCGGATCCACCATGTATGCTCACATCTTTAGTGCCTTTGTTAAGAACTTTAAGATGTTTTTCACCGACTCATAGTGAACTTCTCCGAATTATGACCGATCAACATCGTGTCTCAGTATATTTCATTGCATACATGATAGTTACTCATGCGATCTCTCTTTTCAGGAGTCTGTGGGGACTTTTAAGAGAAATACACTCCATAGCTCATCGACATGAAACATCTCTTGGAGTTTGCCATGCTAAACGACTTTAGCATCAAATGAATATACGTTCCTTGGGTTAAGTCGAGCATCCTCTTGTATCTATCTATATAGATTTTATCCCCAATTAAGATACTCTTCCCAAACCATTCATGGAGGAATGTTTAGACAACTTTATCTTTACTGATTGTAGCATTGGTATGTCATTCCTTATCCATAGTATATCAATATATAATACTAGAAATGTCACGGCGCTCCCACTGTCCCTTTTGTACACACTAGAAGTCTTATCATCGAATGTAACTCGGATCATCATCTTCTATGATGTGTACCTCATCATCATCATCCATGATGAATCCATACCTCCTAGGTATCTTCTTGATGATTATTCCGTTTACGATTGGTTGTGGTACAATAGATCTATCTACAAGTTCCTCTTGTTTGACTTATAGTGTTTTGTGGTTCTTGAACTTTTCAAGATCTATTATCCTCCCACTAGCCCCTTCAATGATAAACACCTTTATCTTAGAAGACAGCGTGTTTCGCAACAAACACCTTTTGCTAAGTAGGATTATAGAACATATACCCTAAACTTACTTTAGGATGTGCCACAAATCTGTATTTGTCAAATCTTGTCCCAAGCTTATCCTTTGAAACCTTTTCACATAAGTTGGACAACCCCTTATCTTAACATACTTAAGATTAGGAATCCTCCCTGTCCATAACTTTTATGGAGTCTTGGGGCCGGATTTTGAGGTTACCATTTCGTAGATATGCAGCCATTTCTATGATATGACCCTAGAGGGATACTGAAATGTCGGTAAAATCATTATGGACCGCACCATGTCCAACAAGGTATGATTTTTCCATTCAAATACATCAATCAATTATTGTGTATCAGGAGGTGTCCATTATGAGAAAAACCATTTGAGATGATCTAGAAACTTATTGCACAAGTATTTATTCCTTGATTTAATCAAAGAATCTTAACATTTTGCCAATTTGTTTCACTTCTGAATTCTTTGAACCTTTCAAATAATTCACACTTGTATTTCAACAAATATATACATTCAACTCTTTGAATGATCATCTCCTTTTCTTATACTAATTTGTTCAATATGCAAAATTATTTTCATGTAAGTCAAGTATATAAAATTTATTAAGTAATATTCCAGTTCTATACAAAACATTATTATTATAAATAGAACAACAATTGTTCTTAATTGTAATACCAAAAATTTTATTGTCCAACAATAAAATAGAAATAATATTTTTAACAAGAACTGGAATACAATAACAACTTATCGACTTAATAGATTTGCCGTGAGGCATTGCTAAACTATAAGTTTCTATGGCTAATGTGGCAACCTTTGCTTCATTTTTCACACATAGATTACTTATCTTTGTTTAACTTTCTACTTCATTTGGTCCTTTCATAAATCTATATTTATGATAACCAAAGCCAGTATCCAATACCCAAGTAGAACATTGACTTAAAGAAAAATTTATTTCAACCATGAACAAAAATCGTATTATGAATCAAAACTTCACTAAGCTTCTTTGTTAGCCTCGGCAAGATGCTTCTTGCAGCTTTCTCTCCAAGGTCCAGTGCTTATAGCGGTGGAAGCAAGCTCTTTTGCTATCTCAGATCGCTTTTGTTCTTATTATCCTTTGTTTTTGCCTTTCTATTTATACCTTCTTGAATCGTTCTTCTTTTCGTAAGATCCTTTGGCCCCTACCAAGAAGACTTGGTCTTTCTTGGTTGAAAGTGACTCTCAACATTTTTCAACATGTTAAGCAAATCAGCGAGGCTGATATCTAGCTTGTTTATATGAAAAATTTACAACAATTGTGAAAAGAGTCCGGGAGTGAGTGCAAGATCCAATCTTGGCTCAACTCTCCATCCATGACAAAACCAGTTGTCTTAATTGATCAATCAAATTGATAATGTTAAGAACTTTTGTCTGTACTATAGTGCCATTGGCCATTCTAGATCGGAAGAGCTCCTTAGATATCAGATATCTATCAGTCCTACTTTCCTCACCATCAACTACTTGATGTGCGAGAATATAGTAGAAGTATCCATAGTTTCAGTCGACGTCAAGCTTGTTACTCATGGATACGAGCATGATGCATTGAGCCAATCAGCATCATCTTGCCACTTTCTAAAAGTAGCAATCTCTTCCTCGAGAGGCATTATGCGCAACCATTGCGAGGATAGGCGATTATGACATAAGATAGCTTTTCACTATGAGAACTATTCTCAAATTCCTTAACCAATCCGCTTAATTCTTACCCCATTAATTTAGCATCTAATATGCTTCAGCGATGATAGTAATTTTAGACATTGTAAAATTCTGTAAATGAATTTGTAATTAACAACATTTTAACATACATTCTATTATTAATTACCAAAATAAATTAGGTCTTGTTTTAAATTGGTATCTCCCACTATTTTCTTCAAACTATATTACCCTCACTTATATAGTTCGGCAAAATCTAATTAAAGATCTGCTAGTGAGAATAAGGATCCCATTTCAAATGTATATATCCTTGTGGTGACACAACAAACTATATATAAATAAATAGGTAGACAACTTTTGTCAATTACATCAACTATGCAACTCCTTGTATTTTGCCTCTTAGATTATTTTGATCAAGTGGTGGCACATCCGAATCAAAATTATCCAAGTTAAGTCCACCTAGCACTCCATATATTCAAAAAGAAAATATCATCCTTGTGGTGACACAACAAAAAACAATATTGTTCAATTTTCTTTATAAGCATCAAATGTGATAAATTAACATCTTAAATACTTAATACTTGCCTTGTGGTGACACAACAAACTCATATTAAATATTTAATACTCTATTAATTTTATCATGCTAGAAGGCGACGTTCGATATTCCAAATATCTTTGAACGCTTTGGACTTAATATAAAAATTGAGGGGTTTGTTATTAATTTGTCTCATCTTGTTTAGCGCGCATGCACATATATATATATAAAATACGCGTCATATTAATGAACATGCGAAGCATGTTTGCATAATATATAATATATATAAAGTATAAGCATGCACATATAGAATACTATATTCTACCCGGATTGATTATGGACTTTTATTCTAGTTTGGTTCACTAGAGCCACCAAGTGAACCAAAAGGTCAAACCCTAGGGGTGCAAGAAATAATATTTAAATATAACTATTACATTTAAACCCGGGCTCCATTACAAACGGGTCTTCAAGCGCTCCTTGCCCCTTGATCTCCAATTCTTCAAAATAATTCTAAAAATTCCTATTACATAACTATTTTAAAATAAATAGAAACCTTGATCAGCAGTCAAGGGGAAGTACATAGGAGAGAGATAGAATTTACATTAAGAAAAATTAGAGAAGACGAGGTACGCAGACCCCATTTAATAAAACCCATACATTAATGCATCCAACTAAAATAAAATCCAATCGCATTGGTCAATAGTCCATAATCAATCCCATTTATTATCATACATATCACCATATGCATCAATAAATAACATTCATCTTATGAATAATAAACATTTAATATATATATTGATATCATTTAATGGGCAAATTTAGTTAGTATAAAATCTAATTTTGAATCAAAATAAACTCCTTTATTTTAATCCAAATTTAAATCAAAATAAAACTATTTTATTTTAATTTATCCATTTTTGAATAAAATAAACTATTTTATTTTAATCAAAATCTTTAATTAAAATAAACTCCTTTATTTTAATTAATTATGGAATCCAATTCCATATATAAAAATCTTTAATTAAAATAAACTCTTTTATTTTAATTAATTATGGAATCCAATTCCATGTAAAAAAAAAAATTATTAAAGGAAACACGGATATTCTTTCCTATTCACAAATAAACTCCTTTATTTTGAATAATATGAAATCTTATTCCATATTTAAATAAACTCCTTTATTTAAGGAAACATGGATTCTCTTTTTCTATTCACAAATAAACTCTTTTATTTTGAATAATATGAAATCTTATTTCATATCTAAATAAACTCATTTATTTAAGGAAAGATGGAATACAATTTCAACTCAAATTAGTTATCATGGAATCCAATTCCAACTCTAATTAGTTAGCATGAAATTCTAATTTTAAAATTAAAATAAACCCTTTTTATTTTAAGATTAAAATAAACATTTTATTTTAAAATTAAAATAAACTTTTATTTTAAGATTAAAATAATTATATATATATATAATATTCAATTTTAAAATTAAAATAAACTCTTTTTATTTTAATATTAAAATAAACTTTTTATTTTAAAATTAAAATAAACATTTTATTTTAATTATAAAATAATTAAGAATAATATATATATATATAACTATTATATATATATATATAATATAATAACCGTACAACACAATTCGGTAATTTCAAAAAAAAAAAAAGTTTGCATGCTCCTGTAACTTCCTATTGAAAATTCTTTAATTTAGAATGAAAACATGTCTTTTTTTTTTTTTTTTTTTATAACCACTTGATTCTCGATATATATATATATATATATATATATATATATATATATATATATATATATATATATCACGATATATGATTTCCATGCACCAAGTCCTTATCAACTTAGTAAGATTAACATGCTTTATCATGTTGCTTTATTTCCGTCATGCATCTGTTGCCTTAAAAAAAAAAAAAAAAAATTAGGTTTTTTTTTTTTTTTTTAAAAAATTTTATACAATAAAATTATGCCCAATTAAATTGTTCTAAACAAATATCAATATAATATCAAATTATAACAATTAATAATTCGTGATAAAGGTTTGGCTCTCGATGCCACTTATTAGGTTTGTAATATTCATGAACGCAATCAAATTGCAAAAATAAGCGGAAGCGTGTAAAAATCAGAGTTTAAAAATTTTACAAACCATATACCCGGATCACCCTTTATGCACAATTATTAATTAAACGAAAAGACAAAGAATAAAATCATACCCTTGAAGATCGAGCTTCCTCAGGTACAAGTTCACCTCCAATCCTTTTCGCGTTCAACTTGAATCCACCGGGTTTGGTTCCTTCCTTTGATCAACGTTAGCCACCCATGTGTTTGGCTTCTAGAGGTGATCCACCAAGGAAGAAGAAAATTCAAGAAGATGGTGTATATGGCTCAAACCCTAGTTTTCTATCTCTATAGAAAAGGGTACTCTCCAACAAATTGGAATTATTACGTAGTTGTAAAGTCAACCACCCAACCACCCATAATAAGACTCCTCTTATTAATAGATGTGGGCAACCAACCTTAACAATTAAGGAATTGAGTTTTATTTAATTAATTAAATTCTTTTAATTAATTAAGCTCCCTAATCTTATTAGGGATAATTAATTAAACTCCTTTAACTAATTTTCCCTCCTAATCCTATTAGGAATAAATGAGAGTACTTATATTAAATTAATTCCTAAACTCTTTTAGAAATTAAAATAATAATAATTGTAATAATATTAATAAGACTCCTCTTATTAATTTATATTTAATATTTCTAAAATATTAAATAATAATATTAAGCTATTTAATTTATTCTATCACCATAGATTAAATTAAATATACTTAACATATTATTACGATTATGCCATTAACTTCTTAAATAATTATTCTTCCTTTTATGGTGTGACCCTTTAGGTTCTCCATATTAAAACCTAGGTTGAATAAATCAATTAGAACAATTCTAATCTTATTTAAATAAATAAATTAAACAAATAATTTATTTAAATAAATAATATTTATTCTACAATAGGGATAAGCCTCCCCTAAATGATCAACGACTTTCCGTAGATAATATAGATTTCAACATTAATCATTAAAGAACCTTTGAGTAAATAGTTACCGCATAATTCAATCCTTCCACCATACAATGTCCCAATTAAATATAAGACATGGAATTCATCACAAGTCTTATTTTATTTAATTATATGTATTTCGATCCTTAAATGCACAACTCCAAATAATGCAAATTAGAAACTCCTTTCTAATTTCATTCTCGCTTAACCAAGGACTACCGGGTTGTCATTTATCGAATCACATAGACATTTCTCTTCTTTTATTAGAAGTGGTAGATTCTTTATTGATCATACATTATCTCCATGTACAACTTATTATACCCAAGCATACCCTTTGATATACCCTAAGGGTCTTAAGGAATAAGTCAAAGTATAACTCACTATACACAAGATACTATGATGATCTCAAGTCCAAGGATTACTTGTACTACTATCACTACAGAATTCCTATCGACAGCAAATAAAACTCCATTAGGTATTCCTTAGCGAGCCAATGCTCGATGAACTTATTCTCTAATAAGCACCTACATACTTGCTTTAGTGTCTCCATACAAATGATCATGAGATCAATCATCCTCATCCAATGAGCAAGCAACGTATGTACCAATCTATCCGGATTCACTAATCCCCAATTTAGTAATCCAATGATTGGGAACTATTTTAGTTTTAAGCTTTCTAAGAATTTAGATCTCATTAGAATGATCATCATCATTATTCTAAAAGCATTGCTTAAAACTATGGGTTTATCACATATTATAAAACAGCATCATGTAGATAATTAAAAGCTTTTAATAAATTAATACTTTTTATTAATAAATGAATAAGATTGTTACAAAGTATATGCTTTATCATCAAACATGATTGGCTTGTGTGCATACTACTTTCAGATATACCCCAGATGATGATTGCCCAGATGTCATGGTTATCATTCGGGAGAAGGAGGACAGTGAAAATCCCTCCATCACTGCAGTCCATCAGGACTTTGCCCTCGACAATTGAAGCAGCACTCCATTGGTCGACAAGGGTAAAACGGGCAAAAAATCCCTATGCCCTGTAGATAACTTTAATTGCTTACTTTTCTATACAGTATTAGCAGTTATTTTATCAGTACATGCTAACACTTTTGTATAATTAAACAATTTCATATATTAAGTGAAACCATATTTTGTTTCGTGGACTCAAATATAGATGTGTGCATGATTTTGCATGAGATGCCTTCTCTCCACAAGGATCAGTAACTTTGATGAAAAGTTGGACTCGAGTTGATGGAAATACAAGAGGACATTGAGACACCTCAGAGATTAAGGAATGGGTCATGAGATAAACCTAAACCCAACCTTGACCAAACCACTTCTTTCAATCTTGGAACCTTAGAAAGCCCTAAGCTAATCCAGATTGGTTCAGACCTCACCCCAAACCAACGGAATGACATGGTTGCACTATTAAATAAATTCCAGGATGTGTTTACATGGTCTAATGAAGACATGGTGGGTTTGTCCACTGACATTGTTCTTCATCGCCTTCCCATTAAAGAGGGATTGAAGCAAGTTATGCAGAAGCTCAGGCGATTTAAACCTGGGTGGAGTTTAAAGGTAAAAGAAGAAATTGTGAAACAATTTCAAGCTGACATTATCATGGTGTCTATATATCTGGAGTGGATATCAAACATTGTTCCCGTGCCTAAACCCGGAGGAAAGGTGCGAGTTTGCGTGGATTACCGGGATTTTAATAAAGCTTGCCTTAAAGGTAGATTTCCCGTACCTTTATCCATATTCTCATTGACAATACTGCTCAATACGGCATGTACTCCTTTGCAGATTGATTCACGGGGTACCATCAAATTATGGTCACTGAGGAAGACCGTAAGAAAACTACTTTCATCACGCCTTGGGGAACCTTTTGCTACAGACTGTTGTCATTCGGCCTCATCAATGTCGGGGCAACCTATCATCGAGCTATGATGGCTCTTTTCCATGCTTTAATGCACAAGGAGATAGATATCTACGTGGATGACATCATCGTCAAATCCCAAAAGGAGGAAGACCACATAGACCATCTCAAAAACCTTTTTAACAGGTTGAGTAAGTACAACTTGAAGTTGAATCCAACCAAGTGCGCCTTTGGTGTTAAATCAGGCAAGTTGTTAGGTTTCCTAGTCAGCCACAAAGGGATTGAGCTGCATCCCACCAAAATCCAGGCCATCAAGGAAATGCCCATTCCTCAGACAAAGAAGGAAATACGGGGATTTTTGGGAAGAATTAACTTTATTAGCATGTTCATTTCTCAACTCACAGCAACCTGTGAGCCCATCTTCAAGTTGTTAAGGAAGAACTCCTCCATGAAATGGAACGATGAGTGTCAGAAAGCCTTCGTCAAAATTAAAGAGTAGTTGGTTAACGCTCTTGTTTTGGTACCTCCCAGGGATGATGTTTCCTTATTCATGTACCTATCCATTAATGACAATGCCATGGGCTGCATACTGGGGAAAAAGATGATAGAGGCCAAGAATGAGTTATCTATTACCTCAACAAAAGATTCAGCATCAGTGAACACAAGTACACTATAATTAAGAAGACTTGTTTTACTTTAGCATGGGCTTCCATGAGGTTACAACATTACCTCCATGGTCACACAACCCATCTCATATCCCGCGTGGATCCTCTCAATTATGTGTTCAGTAACTCCATACTGAATTATCGACTGTCCAGATGGCAGTTGATCCTACATCAATTTGACATCGTCTACGTGACGCAAAAGTCTATCAAAGGTCAAGAAATTGCAGATCAACTGGCCACCGCACCTGCAGAGGATTACAAACCCTTAGAAACATACTTCCCCGATGAAGGGGTAATGGCAGTTCACCAATACCATCAGTACGATGCATGCCACACATGGAAAATGTATTTTGATGGAGCTGTTAGCACAGAAGGTTCTGGAGCTGGAGCAGTTCTAGTATCCAGTACGGGGGAGCAGTATCCCATCGCCGTTAAATTACAGTTTGTCAGCACCAACAACACAGCTGAGTATGAAAGCTATATCATGGGACTAAAACTTACCCATTCAATGGGCATCATGAGGTTAACTGTCTTTGGGGATTCTGAATTGGTAATCAAATAATCCACGGGAATCTATCAAACCAAAGAATTACATTTGCTGCCTTACAATCAGCAAGTTTTACAGATGGCTTTGGAGTTCGAAGAAATCCCCTTTCTACAAATTCCTCGTAATAGGAATGATTTTACGGATGCACTAGCAACGCTGGCCTCCTTGATTCACATACCTAATAAGGAAAACATGTCAAGCATCACATTTGCCCTGCAAAAGGCCTCAACTTATGGGAACTACGTTCGAGAAGTATATGATGAGCTACCTCCCATCCAACACCCTTGGTATCAGCATATCAAGGAGTATCTGCGAGATGGATCTACACCCACTGAGGCGAGCCTGACTGAAAAGAGGCGGATCCATCAACTTGCTATGAAATTCTACCTGAGCAGAGATGCACTCTACAAAAGAGATGCAGAATTAGGTCTCTTCAGATGTATGGACAAAGACCAAGCTCAGAGGCTCATGGATGAGAACCATGGTGGAGTATATGGCCTACACATGAGCGGCCCCTTACTTGTTAAGAAGATTCTCAGAACATGGCATTATTAGCTTACACTCAAAGCTGATTGTGATGATCACATCAAGAGGTGCTATCAATGCCAAATTTTTGGGAATGCTATCCACGCCCCTCCAAAGGAACTCCACAATATGAGTTCAAAGCCAGTAATGGACATAGCCCTTCTTAATGTGGGGAATGGACGTGATTGAACCCATCGAGCCCAAAGCCAATAATGAACATTTATTCATATTCACCATGATCAACTACTTCACAAAATGGGTAGAAGCAGCCTCCTTCCCCATGGTTACCAAAGAAGTCATTATTGCTTTCATCAGAAACAATATCGTCTGTCGATATGGACAACTAGAGGTCATTGTGTCAGACAATGCTAAGAACCTCAACAACAAAATGATGGAGGAGTTATGCAGTAAATTCCACATCAAACACCTTAACTCCGTCATCTACCGTTCAAAAATGAATAGTGTTATTGAAGCGGCTAATAAAAATATGAAGAAGATCATGCTGAAAATGTCCGCCAATCACAAAGGATGGCCGAACCTCTTGCCTCTGACTTTATTAGCCTACAGAACTTCTATGCGTACTTCCATTGGGGAAACCCTCTACTTATTAGCCTGTGGGATGGGAGCAGTGCTCCCCATAGAGGTGGAAATGGAATCCCTCAAAGTGTTAATGGACGCTCAGCTAGATGAAAACCAATGGGTACAAGACATGTATCACCAATTGTCTCTAATAGACGAAAGGTGAACCGCGGCTATCTTCCATGGTCAGTTATCTCAGCAAAGGATCGCCAGATCCTACAATAAGAAAGTCCAGCTATGGCAGTTCAAACAACATGACTTAGTTTTGAAGAAGATCATTGACAACGAAGATCAATCTATGGGAAAATTTGCTTCTAATTGGGAACGCCAGTTTATTGTCAAGGAGGTATTGACAGGAGGCGCTCTCAGATTACAGGAAATGGATGGCGATGAATTTCCACAGCATATCAACTCGGACACCGTGAAACGATACTATAACTGAGTATATCATCAAGCAAACATCCTGGTATGGATCATCCAATCACCAGTCATTCCAGTTTTTAACCCTCTCTTTTACAAACCCTTCTTCCGCTCAGGGAAACATACACTTCAAACCAGCATCCTGGTTTCACCTCATTTTAAACAATTCATACAATTTCCGTTATTCTGAAGACGGGATTGAACCTTTCACACCTACAGTTTATCCTGAAGATGGGATTAAACTTTTCTATGCCTGCAGTTTGTCCTGAAGACTGTATCAAACTTTTTCCACACATGCAGTTTGTCCAAATTATGGGATCAAACTTTCTTCTCCCCGCAGTATAGCCTGCACATGGGATTCACACTTCTCTTTGGATGCAATTCATCTTGAGGGGCGAACTACGTCGACCTGATCTCCTTGATACCCAGGAGTACGTAGGCAACCATATTCTATATTGTCCGATCGCAATAAATAAAAAACAACAAAAACATTTATGCCCTTTCTCTATAAAAACAAAAACCACAAAAATACTTCTACACCTTTCTTCATCAATAAAGCTTCTACACCCATCTGCCTTCACATTCAGTGTTGAACCTCTTACACCAGGTTCGAACTATGAAAACTTGATCTCCTCTTCAATAGGAGTACGTAGGCAGCCATTTATGGTTCAGTCTAACCCCTACCAGAAAAAAAAATACTTGTCACATGGTACTGGGATCAAACCTCAATTCATTACAGTTCATCGACTTCAGACCAAAGGGATGGAATTACCCAACCTCTTCTCACAAATAGAAGATTAGGTGACCATCTAAGCTGCAGTTGTGCCTCAAAGTGAAATTCCAATCTATAAGAGATGGAATTAACTAGGCTTCTCACAAATAGAAGTACTGGTGACCATATGTGGTGCGGTCAATCTCAGAGAGGAAAAGCCATACTCCTCTCCACATTTCCATACAGAAACCAGTCCCAGGACACCAAAGATGGTAGGGATATACATAGATCAATGATCCATTCTGAAAGATCCTGCGATGGCTCAATGTCCACATATCAAGGATGAGTTCAGAATGCATCATGATCACAAGTCCTGAAGAAACAGGCAATTATCAAGCAAGTATCAAGGCACTACTAAAAGGGAAGTAAATCAAAATATATTTCTCTCCCGTATATAATACTATTTGATATATAGAATATATGTTGTACATGACAAAATGGCTAAGCTAGTCTTTGCAGTAAAAATACAAAGCTATCTACGGATCTGTGTGTATGCGGACTATCAGATCTAGCATAGCATCCCTCTCTAAAGAAGGAGGTAAAGCTGTAAGCTCCTGCCCAAGGGTATCTACACGAGCTAGCAGATCTGAGGCTAACTGCATAATGGCATGATGTTCATCGATGTATGCACTCATATCGGCAAGGATGCCAGTCGTATAGGATCGCACGGAAGTACTATCTGCAATGGCCACATCCCTAGCAGATAGGGCAGCATCCCTCTACACAATCAATGCATCTCTGGCTGATCTAGCCTCGTCCCTCTCTAATAGAGCGACGTCTCTCCCATCAAGAGCTGTCAACATCGAGGCCCTAGACTGATCTCTCTCATAGGTCATCAGATGTAGGCTCTACTCCAAATACTGTGTTGAATACTGAGTAACAGTGGCACTCGAGGTGGGAGAATCCATCACATATCCTGGCAACCCAACATTCAAGTCCTCATCGATGGGAATGTCAGCCTCCTCTATAGGTTCCTCATCGTCAGAATCAGTCCCATGCACTGTGAATACTACCATAGTCGATGCAGTCTCTGTCTCCATTCATGCGAAATACTCTGCAGAATAACCCAGATGACTGACAGAAAACTCAGCTAGCTCTCACTGATCCCAACAAGCATACAACCTGGATCTGTACTATGCTGATAAATGGCATGAAGCAAAGAGCTGACTCACTGCCCCCTCAAATGGATGGAAATTCTGAAACTGGTCAAACTAACACATCACGACCAGTAGGTGGTAGGTGATCATCCCTCTCAAACCAGCTAGAGGAAAATAATCCATGCCCGGAGCATGAGTAATGAAGTTGTAGGGTGAACTAAGCCCTGTACACGACAGTACAGTAAACGGACCTCCAATCCCTGCTAGGAAAGCTGACCAAGATTCATCATCTTTACACTCAGCAGGCTGAAAGGAGTATGACATGGCTATATCATGGGTAAAACAATACCTATGCCATCTGAAAGTGCCAATCGGTCTCAAGTGTGACATAAACCACACGTACAGCATGACCGAGATGCCTGTAAACAATCCTGCCAGATAAGTGCAACAATATGTGGCCGACCTCAGAGTCTCTGTCATAATCATCAGTATGATGGTGTGACCCTCCCTTAGAGCTCTCACTGCCATAATAACACCAATGTCCAACTCATCTATGTATCCTGGCATGAAGACATATGATAGTACGCATAATAGCAGTATATCCACTCTGGTCAAAAACCAATGATCCTCCGGTGTGGTAAAATCCCCGGAATACTGTGCATAACTATCCTTAGAGCCAAATCTATCAAACAAAAAATGCTGGGATATCACGTGGCTAGATGTAATCTCATCATGTACCACTCTACTCCTCAAGCTGGTGATGGTCATGAACTGCCTACTCATGTCCCCGATCGCCATGTGCACGCAAGGTCTGTCTAACGATAGTATCATCAATCGTGCATACTCCTTCAGAGTAGGAGTCAACTCCTGGGTCCTAAATCGGAAAACCTACCTCTCCGATACCCAGTGCTCTAGTATACCCTCTATGAATCATTTAGGAACCTGAAACATCAACAGGGTCATAGTATGCTGCAATAAATGATCTACAGTCACCCTGTCTGGTGGTGGCATACTATCATACCACGATCGTATACCCGATGCCACCAAAAATGGTGGGGTATGATCAATACGGCTAACTGTCGAAGAAGACAGCTGTACGGGTCGTGTCATAAGACCATCCAGGGGTCAATGCTGAATATCTGTAGACATACATACATATGCATAACATAATAATATGCATGATATAATAGATGGCAATATGATATAGGGAATGGAAAAAGTGTACATACACTCCTAAGTATATCATCATCTAATACATCTCTGTACAGCTAAAATACAGGGAAATGGGGTGAAGCTACCCAACAACTAATAGAAGCCTATAAAAAGATATAGCGAGAATGGTGCGAAGCTACCCAGCATCCAACAGAGGCCTATCAAAAGAGATAACGAGAAATATACATCAGAAGAAGTCAATGGTATCGATGTCTATATCGTCAATCCTGTCCACCTGACGTAACTCTTCCTGAGTCACTAGATCTCTATGTACGGGGATGTCAGGCCTATTCAAGGGAGGATCTGCACCGGTAAAGCCATATGGGTCACCTGAGGGGCCAGCGCCAGAGCTGGAAGGATTAAAAGTATCTTCCTCTGAAGGATCTCTACCCAAGTGCTGGATAAAGAAATGTGCCCGATTCAACTACCGGGTCAAACTGTCAATCTGTGTCACATGAGTCGGATCTCTGACATAGGCTAGCCAATCCGTCATTATCATGTATCCTGGAACCATATCCCCATAAACTGTGTGGCGCGGGTCTGAGCTCCAATGGTATGAGGGAACCACCAATGTTGGAACATCTCCTGAGTGCAGGAACCCTCTGACAATGTGAAACTGTCAATTCCCAACAATGGGATATCAATGATGGGTGACTGTGAAATAGGCCAATAACGCCTGGCAGGAGGCAAGATTGGCATGCAAATCTCCCCTGTAGTGCTCCTGATAGCACGCTCTCCTAAATAGAGCTCCCATCCTACATCTGTGAAGAGAGGAATCCTACGGGTGGAAATAACGTACTCAACTCCGGTCGGGTACCCATCCTCAAATCCAACACTCAACTGCTCCCCAGAGTAGGGAACCCATGTGATGACATCCGTTGTCAACAACTCCACCTGTAGGCGGCAATGAGTGAAACCCTCAGCAATAAGTACCTCCGCTAGTATGGAATGATTCCATCTCTGTCCTCATGGATAGGTGTCTAAACCTAGCATGCTCACAGGACGCAAACATAAAAGCCTTTCATAGGCCAAAAACTGCCAACACAAAGACAAACATCTGCTGTCAGTCAACACTCTTAACCTGTACATGGGAAGAGACAAGAGAATTACTCACCAACAAAAATTGGTAGAATCCTAACCAAGCCTCATTCAAGCCCTGCGATCGCATGTTCATTCCCTAAGGAAGTAGGCGAAGGTATAGGAACCTTAATCAAAGTCTTCTATACGATCCACGTGTCGAGTGGTGCTGATCAAAGCGAAGGATGGCGTAGAAGAGTAATTTGCTATGAAACAGCCCCTAATGATCATCAGGAACAATCGCCAAAGAATAAGATCCCTGACTCTCACATTAGCGGGTATAGGCTCACTAAATAGCTCGCTCATAGCATCTATGCTCAGAGGGCTTATACATACAGTCCTGCCCTTGAACGCCTCCGCCGGAACTCCTAATAAGGATCTAACGACAGTAGGGGTAATATCCGTCATGCAAGGCACTAGATCCCCTTCAAACTCCATACCTGTGATAAACCACTAATCCATCGATGTCATCATCATCTCACAGTCTAGCAAATGGAGTGACTGAGTCTGGTAAAACCAGCGCTTAGACAATGCCCTGAGGTAACCCCAGGGACATCGACGGGGAAGAATGGAAAAGAACGTCCCAAATCTCCAGCCATGTACAATCGCTCTATAGTCATCATGCAAAGCCTGATACATAGAGTGGATGCTGAACCAATTCCTTCGAGCCTGTATAAAGCCGGGAACCTACATCAAATGAAAATAAACATCAGAACCCTTTGCTCCTCATCAATAGGAAATAAGGAAGATTAAGATCTAACTTCATACCTCGTTTACATGCAGGTAGACTGAAGGATGCTGACTCAAGTCACCCATAAGATCTGGGTTTGCCACTTGAATACCTGGAAAATCCCTACGGGGAACACGTACAACAAGAGTAGGAAACTTAACCGATACATCCTCTTCCTCGTCCTCTACGTTTGACACTTCAACTCGGATAGGACGTATCACTGCCTCCACCAAACGACGAGGTTGTCTAATAGAACGGGGTCGAGGTACTTCAGAAGCCATCCTCTGTACACCAGAAGTGGTCCTACGGGAACTACTCGGCTGATCCGGATCCATAATATCTGGACAACAAGTCTCCAAATCACCTCAGAAAGGGTGTGGTCAATTCTTACCTGGAGCTTTTCAAAATGCATCTTATGACTACATGCATGCATGCATTGTTTTAGCATACAGTATAGTTAAAAATGCATGATTACCCAATGCCTACTTTTTGGAAAAAAATTTCCATAGCCCACTTTGTAAATAGGACTATCCACATGCACATAGGCATGACTAGGTGGCCATTCAGTAGCACACCTACCCACAGTCATATACATCCTACATGCATTTAATACATCACAGTAAAAATCTATAAGTGTAGTCTAATTACCAGGATTATTTTACTTTTCTACCTTTAATCATTTGTCCTCAAATAGGATAAGAAATGACAGTAAAAGGTGCCAATGTGACTGTGTCAAAAGTCAAATTTTTTCACATCATTATGTTCAGCATGGTTTACTACTAACATTTACTATGTTGAATATTTTTTATCAAGTCATATCAGCATGCATATTCACTACTATGTGTCTAAATACATTTCATGTGATAAGTCATTTTCCAACGGATAGAAACTGGAAAAGAATACATGCATATGTTACCAGGACAGTGAAAAATGCTTGTACGGTAGCAGAATGTGCAGAAAGTCACCCAAACTTAGCAGGTCTGAAGAAGAGCTCTCAGATTTCCTTCGCGGCATAGCTTGAAAATGGCTTATGAAAGCAACCCGCAGGTCCACCTGCGGCTATTACAAGTGTACCTGCGGCACCCCTACATGGGTCCCACACCTCTGGCTCGATCTAGTTAGAGTTGCAAAGGAAGTCTCACAAGCTTAAAAGGCCAAATCAAGAATAAAAATGCTACGCGATTGAGCGGATTAGCCTAAAATCTTGGTTTTCATGGGCCAAACCCTGGCTCCAAATCTTAGTCATTGGTATTCACCTTCATACAAGGTTTACTATACCAGTGTTCTCAGCTTTTACAAATCATGCTCGAAAATACCTCACAAAGGTCCGATGCCGCCAGTACAGGGTCATAACCTTGACGACGTATCCCCGGCGGGGGTTACAATGCCGAAGTCACAAACTGAAGATGTATCCCCGGCAGGGGTTATAACGTCGAAGTCACGAACTGACGACGTATCCCCGGCGGCGGTCACAACGCAGAAATTTCAAACATCTACATATCCCCGATGGGGGTTACAGCGCATTCTCAACCATTGATACACACATCGATAAAGGTCAAGCAACCTTGACGTTATCCATCGAAGCAACGTATCCGTGTCTATGAATCCCCAGTGGGGGTCACAACGTGATGCAACCGTTGATATACACATCAACGAAGGTTAAGCAGCCTTGACACACTCCACAACAAAGGTCACAACTCAATGCAATCATTGATACACACCGATGAAGGTCAAGCAGCCTTACAATGCACCCAACAGGGATATATCCAGTGATACATACATCAACGAATGTCAGGAAGCCCTGACGATACATATTGTTGGCAGTAACTCAAACAAAACTGTGGTATATGTTGTTGATACAAGCTAGAGAAGACCATCCTCATCGGAGAGGACCGATGATGGAATATGTTATACACATCCTCAAACAGGCAAATTTAACTCCCTATAGATCTCTTGCACATAAGAGGCACCTCTATGGAGTAGAAGTTTGTGTCTAAGATTCACGACTTTGGTGATAGCCCCAACTTCAACATCTTTGAAGACTTGCATTGCATGTCCAAGACATCATTGATTGTCATCCCAACAGGATTAACAGGGAACCGACAATTATTTCATCATACATCACACATTTGCATCATGTTGCTGCACATAGCATCATGTTTATCATGTTGCATTTTAGGTGTCTACGATTCTTTATCCTATTCATGCCTTGCATTCCATGAATATGATAAAGAGGGGTATCTGTAGACACTCAAAATTTTCTGCACACCTGTTACTAACATTACAGGAGGGCAGGTTCGTCTTTCGGAGATAACCATAGAAGACAGCTCACATCAATTCCGGATACTACCAGAAATTCAGTCTCAACACTGGAACACACACCGGGAGTATCATTTCAACCTCGAAAATAACCCCGAGTTTCGTCCTTGGAGATAACCCCAAGGAAGGTTGTTGTAGTTCCGGCGATAACCCCGGAAATGCTTGTTTCAAATGCAATCAGCTTCAATCTCAGACCTCCTGCCGAGGCACTCATTCCTCAAACCCGGAGCTACCACCGGGCAGACAGGCACACTTACAGATGACCTTGCGGCACTCAAATACTTGCAGCAGTCTAATTTCAGATATAACCCTTAGCAATGTCTGCTATCAACTAAAACCGTAGATAACCCCAGTGAGGAGTCAAATGTCATCTTGCCACCTCAACACCTGAACATCATCTCAACACTTCATACATACATACATACAATAATGTCTTAAAAGAACCAAGGAGTTCCAATCCCGAGTAAATATTACGCTTGGTAGCACACCGAATAGAATTTGAAGCTTGAAGACCATGGGCATGGTCCCCTCTTCCTGACTTCATACAACCTCTAATCCCATGTCATTGCGTAACTCTAAACACAAGTGTTCCGAAGAAGGTCTTATATACCTGGTTCGTATGCTCGGATTGAAGTTCTACAAGTTTGAGCGGACATCACAATGCACGAGGGCAGGTACTTCGAGACGACGGAACTCGCGGAGTTCGTGGCACCCCGGGAAGGCGCAGGTGCATCTACGGCTGCCGCAGGTACACCTTCGGCTCCTACCCTCTATAAATAGAGGGCTTGGGGTGGCCACTTTAAAAAAAAGAAAGAGGCGAGGAAGCCCTATCAAATTTTTTCGGTACACACCCCATATTAAATGTTTCCTCATTTTAAACATCTGTTAGCTCACATATAGCTATATTTTTACCGACGGGAGCTGAGTGTTTATCCATCTAGAGTCATAGAAGCCTACTTTGGTAGCCCACTATAAGCCTTCTCACACTTTATAAAGCCTTTCTCTTCATCTTTGCACACACTATTCTACACATTGGGAGTCATGTTGTGTGCGTATGCCCGGACTTCGGACCGTGGTTTTTATTTCTGTCTGTATATATATACTTATATATGTATATATTTTATATATGGACTGACATTATCGAGTTATGCCTCGATTGATCCTAGACTTATGTCTGGAGCGTTTACGTGCATAGATATATATATATATATAACTGTTGTCAGACATATCTAATGAGCCTGGATTTTATATCCGGAACATTTATTGCTTATATATATATATAATTGTTGTCGGACATATCCAATGAGCCTATGTTTTATATCCGGTACGTTTACTAATCATATATATATATATATATTTACATTTCTGATCCCCCATGGAGTTGCTTTGTGGTGGTTGATCATGTCTGTATATATAAATTTATAGCTTTTATATATATAACTGCTTACTGCTTTTCATACAAACTTCAGTATTATGTGACCCTAGGAATCATGTGATCCCAGATTTAGTCTACTGAATTTAGATTCGGTTCCCGTGATGGACATTTTTAGCTGTAAGTAGCTTGTACATTATTTACAGTGTACGAATTTCCTTGAATGTTTGTCATGCCCATGAGGAGTTCGACACTATTGTATATTATTTTCTCGAAGATGTCTAGCATCTCGTAAGTAAAAGCAAACAAGCTGAACATTTAATAATAAAATGGAAGTATGAAAAGGTCTCAATTCCTATTGAGCACAGGGTTTGAAAAACCTCTTTTATAAAACTTTATTGCTATATCTTGCCTAAAACTGAATTTTTCTATAAATTCGAACCCTTTGTATATAGGTGCGAACGAGGCCTCACACTACTTTCAAATAATTGCACATTGATCCACACACACATACACATTCATATAACAGTTTCTTGAAAAGAGGCGGTCACCGTGGCAACACGGATGTCAGGGGGTGCCTAACACCTTCCTTCCGGATAATCAAGCCCTCGAACCCAAATGAATCTCGGTTTCACAGACCCGTTTAGCAATGTCACATCACTAGGTCAGTGTGCAAACCTTTTCGGTTGCATTGGTGCAACCAGTTAAAAACACCAACTAGCGACTCTTAACAGTCCATCATCGACATTATACATGTTGTTCCTTTTTCACTTGTTTATTCAAACAAATCTCATCTAACATGAGAACACAAAGGAACAAGTAACAAAAAAAGATAATTAAAAATCCCGACATCGACAGGTAGATGGCGAAGTTAAGGTGTTTGATGTGGAATTTACTACATAACTCCTCCATTATTTTGTTGTTGAGGTTCTTAGCATTGTCTAACACAATGACCTCTGGTTGTCCATATCGATAGACGATATTGTTTCTGATGAAAGAAATAATGACTTCTTTGGTAACCCTGGGAAAGGAGGCTACTTCTACCTATTTGGTGAAGTAATCGATCATGGTGAATATGAATCGATGTCCATTATTAGCTTTGGGCTTGATGGGCCCAATCATGTCCATTCCCCATATTGAGAAGGGCCATAGTGAACTCATATTATGGAGTTCCCTTGGAGGGGCGAGGATAACATTCCCATGAATTTGGCATTGATAGAACCTCTTGACGTGATCATCACAGTTAGCTTTGAGTGTAAGCCAATAATGCCCTATTCTAAGAATCTTCTTAATAAGTAAGGGGCCGCTCATGTGTGGGCCACATACTCCACCATGGATCTCATCCATGAGCCTCTTAGCTTGGTCTTTGTCCATACATATGAGGAGACCTGATCCTACATCTCTTTTATAGAGTGCATCTCCGCTCAGGTAGAATTTCATAGCAAGTCGATGGATCCGCCTCTTTTTAGTCAGGCTTGCCTCAGCGGGTGTAGATCCATCTCGCAGATACTGCTTGATATGCTAGTACCAAGGGTGTTGGATGGGAGGTAGCTCATCTGATACTTCTCCAACATAGTTCCCATAAGCTGGGGCCTTTTGCAGGGCAAATGTGATGCTTGGCATGTTTTCCTTGTCAAGTATGTTAATCAAGGAGGCCATCGTTACTAGTGCATCCGCAAAATCATTCCTATTACGAGGAATGTGTAGAAAGGAGATTTCTTCGAACTCCAAAGCCATCTTTAAAACTTACCGATGGTAAGGAAGAAAATGTAATTCTTTGGTTAAATAGATTCCTGTGGATTGTTTGATTACCAATTCAGAATCCCCAAAGACAGTTAACCGCCTGATGCCCATTAAACGGGCAAGATTCAGCCCCATGATACAACTGTCATACTCAGCTGTGTTGTTAGTGCTGACAAACTGCAATTTTATGGCAACGGGATACTGCTCCCCCGTACCGGATACTAGAACTGTTCCTGCTCAAGAACCTTATGTTTTAACAGCTCTATCAAAATACATTTTCCATTTGTTGCATGCATCATACTGAAGGTATTGTTGAACTGCCATTACCCCTTCATCAGGGAAGTATGTTTCCAAGGGTTTGTAATCCCCTGCAAGTGTGGCGGCCAGTTGATCCGTAATTCTTTAACCTTTGACAGACTTTTGCGTCACGTAGACGATGTCAAATTCTTGTAGGATCAACTGCCATCTGGAGAGTCGACAATTCAGTATAGGCTTACTGAACATATACTTGAGAGGATCCACGCGGGATATGGGATGGGTTGTGTGACCATGGAGGTAATGCTGTAACCTCATGGAAGCCCATGCTAAAGCACAACAAGTCTTCTCAATTAGAGTGTACTTGGGTTCACTGATGCTGAATCTTTTGCTGAGGTAATAGATAGCTCGTTCTTAGCCTCTATCGTCTTTTTGCCCTAGCATGCAGCCCATGGCATTGTCATTAATGGACAGGAACATGAATAGGGGAACATCATCCCTGGGAGGTACCAAAATAGGAGCGTTAACCAGCTGCTCTTTAATGGTAAAGAAGGCTTTCTGACACTCATCGTTCCATTTTATGGAGGAGTTCTTCCTTAACAACTTGAAGATGGGCTCACAAGTTACTGTGAGTTGAGAAATAAACATGCTAATGAAGTTGATTCTTCCCAAAAATCCTCGTATTTCCTCCTCTATCCGAGGAATGGGCATTTCCTTAATGGCCTGGATTTTGGTGGGATCCAGCTCAATCCCTTTGTGGCTGACTAGGAAACCTAGCAACTTACCTGATTTAAT
Organism: Panax quinquefolius; assembly: GCA_020205615.1. Classification (NCBI taxonomy): domain Eukaryota; kingdom Viridiplantae; phylum Streptophyta; class Magnoliopsida; order Apiales; family Araliaceae; genus Panax; species Panax quinquefolius. The sequence continues at coordinate 59,432 of JAINUW010000449.1, read as the reverse complement.
ACCAAAGGCGCACTTGGCTGGATTCAACTTCAAGTTGTACTTACGCAACCTGTTGAAAAGCTTTTTGAGATGGTCTAAGTGGTCTTCCTCCTTTCGGGATTTGATGATGATGTCATCCACATAGATCTTTAACTCCTTGTGCATTAAATCTTGAAAAAGAGCCATCATAGCTCGCTGATAGGTTTCCCCGGCATTAACGAGGCCGAATGACAACCGTTTGTAACAAAGGGTTCCCCAAGGCGTGATGAAAGCAGTTTTCTCACGGTCTTCCCCAGCGGCCATAATCTGATGGTACCCCGCGAAGCAATCACAAAGGAGTACGTGTCATATTGAGCAGTATTGTCAATGAGAATGTTGATAAAGGGTTCGGGAAAGCTATCTTTAAGGCAAGATTTGTTCAAATCTCGGTAATCCACGCAAACTCGCACCTTTCCTCCGGGTTTAGGCACGGGAACAATGTTTGATATCTACTCTGGATATGTAGACAACATGATAATGCTAGCTTGAAATTGTTTCACAATTTCTTCTTTTACCTTTAAACTCCACTCAGGTTGCAATCACCCGAGCTTCTGCCTAACTGGCTTGAATCCCTCCTTAATGGGAAGGCGATGAAGAACAATGTCAGTGGACAAACCCACCATATCTTCATGAGACCATGCAAACACATCCTGGAATTGCGTTAATAGCGCAACCATGTCATTCCGTTGGTTTGGGGTGAGGTATGAACCAATCTTGATTAGCTTAGGGCTTTCTAAGGTTCCAAGATTGAAAGAAGTGGTTTGTTCAAGGTTGGGTTTAGGTTTGTCTGTGACCCATTCCTTAATCTCCCGAGTTGTCTTAATGTCCTCTTACATTTCCATCAAGTTTGAGTCTCACTTTACATCAAAGTTACAGTCCTTGTGGAGAGAAGGCGCCTCATCAGCAAGTACATGCACATCTAAATTCAGAGTCCTAAAACAAAATATGCTTTCACTTAATATATGAAACTGTTTAATCATGCAAAAGTGTTAGCATGTACTGATAAAATAACTGCTAATACTGTATCAAAAAGTAAGCAATTAAAGTTATCTATAGGGCAGAGGGATTTTCTGCCCGTTTTACCCTCGTCGACCAATGCATGGAATGCTGCTCCAATTGTCGAGGGCAAAGTCCTAATGGACTGCAGTGATGGAGGGATTATCACTGTCCTCCTTCTCCCAAATGATAACCATGACATCTGGGCAATCATCATCTGGGGTATATCTGTTTGTATGTTCATTATGGACAATGATGTGTATGCCTGACATCATTAAGGCGATGTCGTGTTTATGTTTCCGCTCCCTTTCTCCACTTCGGGATCGGGAATCAGTAACTCTTTTGCTTTGAATGGTATTGGTTTGGGAAACAAGATAACCATAATATGGGCTGGCACCTTTACTGGAGACTGTATCAGCTTATGCGGTGCAGATGGAAAAAATTGTCGTGTGGCTGAAGCTTGAGGAACCTGCTTGTGCTTATGAGGATTCCTATAACTAGAACTGGCAGAATAACCTAGTCTGGCTGTCCCGATTTGACTGGACACTTGAATAGGGTGCTTAATAACCTGCTAATTTTTACCAAGCCCTTGTCCAGGCTGATGACCCAATGACATCATTTCTTGTGTAGCCGACATAACCTCGGCAGAAATCTTGGGTATAGGAGGTGGTGCTCCAATAGGTTGGTATTGCGTGTTACTCACTTCCAAAGTATGAAAACTAGTCGGCTCAACTTCTGAACTGAAGCTGATGATTGGTAGACCTCCTTGTTCGTGACATTCCGCTTTCGGCGTTGGCCGACTGACTAGGCTTGTTGTTGACAATGTATTTGAGTTGTTGATGTAGTGTAGAAGGAACGACTCTAGCCATGTGAATCCATGGTCTCCCCAATAGCAGGTTGTATCCAAAATCTATCTTGAGGACATGAAAGGATACATTGAATTTATTTGGACCAATCTCAATTAGTAGCTCAATCTTTCCGACAGAGTTTCACCGATATCCATCAAAAGCTTTGATAACCATATGGCTGCTTCAGATCCGTTTGAGATTGACATTCATCTTCACCAAGGTGGCATAAGGACAGATATTCAGAGACGAACCTCCATCTATCAAAACTCCAGCTAACATATACCCGAAGGACAAAACTACAATGTGCAATGGCTTGCAATGACCGGTCCCTTCGGGCGGTATGTAGTCATCAGTGAAGGATATCACATTATTATTGAAAATGTGATCAACCATATGTTAAAAAATTTCCACATCCACTGATTTCGGTAAGTAGGCTTTTTCCAAAACCATGAGTAAGATCTTCCTGCGCTCCTCGGAAGAGAAAACCAAGTCAAGTATTGATATCTGATGCCGAGCTTCATTTAAGCGTAAAACCACTTTAGCTTCATTATGGCCCATAGTGCGGAGTAATTTTTCAATCTTCTCCATAGGAATCTTCTCCTTTGCTTTGATGGCGAGCTTCATCACCCTCTAAGGAAGATACAATGGATTTTCCTTCAACACTATAGCAGTAGTATGAGATGTGGATCCTTTAGCTTCTCCATAATTCCATGGAACTTTGTGTAAGCTGACAACAGGATATTGTGGTCTGAAAGGTAAAGAAATTGGCTCTTGTGCGACCACTTTCAAAGGATTGTCAGCTCCTTTGAGTTGAATTGTTTATATGGGAAATGGTTTGACAGTCTCATCATCCTCAGTGGATATAACTGCTACTGATCCCTTCCATTTGGTAGGACATGTATTCCCACTCTCGAGTTGCACAGTGTCATCGTCTGCCAGCTGCAAGACACCGCTATTAATGAGATTCTGAATAAGATGGCGGAGTACCCAGCATTCTTCTGTGTTGTGACCGCGAGAATGTGAATGATATTGACACACTCCATCAGATTTGAACCGCCTTGAACGGGGATTGATCGGAGGTAGAAGGGAGGTAATTCTTCCTTTATTGATCAGTATTTGAAATATCTCCTCCATAGGTTGGCCAAGGTATGTGAATTCCCTTTGATTGGCAAAATCCCGACGGGCTTTAGCATTTTCTCTCTTTGCAACCTTATCCTCCATAGCTTCGCTTTCTGAAGGTGATGGTGGAGCATTCATAACAAAAGGAAAGAGATAAGCATGCTCCTGGCTGACTAATTGGCGTGTGACTTGATGCTGATGGGTCACTAGTTCTGCCAATTGCTCAATTTTCTTGCAAAGAGCTTTTTCTTTCCATAGAAAATTGGAACTTTGCATAATCCCATATATCAACACCGTCTGTGATGGTCTGGGATGATTCATCATTAAAACTGGCACTCTGTCCAGCGCTCCAACTAATCATGTTGACCTCTTCTTCTTTGTGTTAAGGAAGAGGGTTGTCCTGCACATGAGGTTGATCTGGTTTGGTGACCATGATCTCCCCGTTGTCTATTAAATCTTGGATCTTGTGTTTCAAGGCCCAATAATCTTGAGTATCATGTCCAGGTGCCCCGGCATGATAAGCACACTTTCGAGTAGCATTAAAACCCTTCCCATTAGGGTTGGCTGGTGGAAGAAGACGTGTGATTTTCTTTTGAGTAGTTAGAAGAGCAAGAATATTCTCGAGCGAGTCCCCTAAGGGTGTGAACGTTCGAGGGCACTTTATTTCTCCACTTTTAGGAAATGGAGGTTTTGAAGACTGTGCTTGGAAAGGGGAGTAGTTTCTCCTCTGTATAGGCATGTTTTGACTGCCTTTTTGACCTTGTAGTATCAAGGAAACATCCTCCTCTTCCTTTTTATGGACCCTCCAAGGGTTGTTTCCATAAGATCCGGACTGGATGTGCTCAGTAACTACTTTAAGAGCGGCTAGGTCTTGAATCTTACCGGACTTCAATCCCATTTCAGCCATATCTCTGTGCTTGATCATTTCAGAGAATTGTTTGCCAAAACCAGCTAAAACTCTCTCATAGAAAGGAGCTTCCTGTATGTCTATGAAAGTCATAACCATTTCTGATTCTGTCATGGAAGGAATAACTTAAGCAGCCTGGCTAATCAACCTCTGAGCATACTCTCTGAAAGACTCATTAGACTATTTCTTAACCTTGGTAATCTGTTACCGGTTAGGAGCCATCTAGGATTGAAAACTGTATTGAGTGAGGAAGGCGTGAGCTAGCTATTCCCAACTATATATCTTTAAGTTGTCTAATCTGGTATACCAGGAACGGGCTTCTCCAGTTAGACTCTTCTGGAACAGCTGTATTCTGAGCTTCTCGTTTTCCACATAAGATCCAAGTTCTGCAATGAACACTTTCAAATGTGTATAAGGATCCCCTAACCCGTCATACTTTTCATAGTCAGGGGTTTTGAATTTTTCTAGATAATGAACACCAGGAAATATGCAAAGGTCAGCATATGAAACACTTCCATGTGTTCCAATCCCTTTGAGAGCATGAATAGTTTCCACCATTTGGAGGACCTTCTTCCTGATATCACCGGTGTCTGGATCTCCTTTAAGATGGGTGTTTTCAGGGTCTTTGTTAGCCGTATCCAACTGATGTTCTGCAATTGTTTTTTCCAAACCTTGAGATCCTCCTTGTGTATAGGATTCTGTATGTGTAGGCATCTTTGTACCTTGAGTGGACCGATGCAATTCTTTCAGCAGAACAACCAAGTCTGTAATTTGTTTACTTAATCCATCAAATTCTTCTCGAGAAATAGGATTAGATTTGTTAGAAGAAGACATGATTGGTTCTACGCTTGTGGCCTTTTTAGATTTTGAGCGGGTAACAGGCCCAATGATTTCCCTACAAAAGACTTATGTAGCTTAGTCTTAGGGATAATGTAAATTCTATCATAATGTGTCCATTTTAGGAATATTGTCCTGCAAAAATGGACGTTAATTGATAACATGTCATGTATGCACAGATATTCTTCATATTTTCCATTACATATGGATGAACATGGAATAACATTACAAGTAAATGCTTTTACAAGTAATTGAAAATGGAAAGTATGAAGAGACTTTCCTCTGCGTTTGGATTATCAGAGGTTGACCTATCTTAGGGTTACTCTCGCGGCTTTTTGGTATGAAGCTCCCCAGATCATCGCAATCTACTTGACGGGAAGTTAATCCGGTCATTCAACTTGAGCGAATCTGGGTGGTGCCTTTCCCGAGCCTCGTTGGAATTAGTCTCCCTACGAGTCTAGTAATCAAACACCGACAAGATAGCCTCCTGGTGGAAGAACCACACAACATACATTCACATACAACGTGTCTCACCGTTTTATGAAAATGATGACATGTGCGAAGCACTCATATCACAGATAGATATTTTGCAGTGCAGTAAGTAAAATGAATTCGTACACATTCATCATAAATGTAAATGCAACATTCACACACAAGCATATAACATTTTTGAAAAGCTTGTAATAGTGGCTTAAGCCCTCTTACTAGAGTCCCCAGCAGAGTCGCCACATATCCTTTCACGTCCTCAAGATAGATTCAGGATACAACCTGCTATTGGGGAGACCATGGATTCACATGGATAGAGTCGTTCCTTCTACACTACATCAACAACTCAAATACATTGTCAACAACAGTCTAGTCACTGTCTACGCTAAGCTGGAATGTCCTGAACAAGGAGGTCTACCAATCATCAGCTTCAATCCAGAAGTTGAGCCGGCCAGTTTTCATACTTTGGAAGTGAGTAACACGCAATACCAACCTATTCAACCTTGGCGGGGGTTACAACACTGAAGTCATGAACTGACGACGTATCCCCGGTGGGGGTTACAACGCCGAAGTCATAAACTGATGACGTATCCCCGGCGGGGGTCACAACGCAGAAATTTCAAAAATCTACGTATCCCCGATGGGGGTTACAACGCATTCTCAACCATTGATACACGCATCGATGAAGGTCAAGAAACCTTGATGTTATTTCAGCCAGTTGCAACTAAACCAATCGAAGCAACATATCCATGTCTATGCATCCCCGGCAGGGGTCACAACGTGATGAAACCGTTGATATACGCGTCAACGAAGGTCAAACAGCCTTGACACACTCCCCAACAAGGGTCCCAACTCAATGCAATCATTGATACATACATCAATGAAGGTCAAGCAGCCTTAAAAATACACCTAGCAGGGATCTAACTGGTGATACATATATCAGTGAAGGTCAGGCAGCTCTGACAATACATACTGTTGGCAGTAACTCAAACAAAACCGTGGTATATCCTGGTGATACAAGCCAGAGAAGACCATCCTCATCGGAGTAGACTGATGATGGAATATGTTATACACATCCTCAAACAGACAAAGTTGTCTCCCCACAAATCTCTTGCACACAAGAGGCACCTCTATGGAGTAGAAGACTGTGTCTAGGATTCACGACTTTGGTGATAGCCCCAACGTCAACATCCTTGAAGACTTGGATCGCATGTCCAAGACATCATTAATTGTCATCCCAACAAGATTAACAAGGAACCGACAATCATTCCATCATACATCACATATTTGCATCATGTTGTTGCACATAGAATCATGTTTATCTTGCTACATTTCAAGTGTCTAGGATTCTTTATCCTATACATGCCTTGCATTGCATGAATATGATAAAGAGGGGCATTTGTAGACACTCGAAATTTTCTTCACACCTGTTACTAACATTGTAGGAGGGCATATTCGTCTTTCAGAGATAACCCTGGAAGACAGCTCACATCAATTCCGGATACTACCGGAAGTTCAGTCTCAACACTGGAACACACACCGGGAGTATCATTTTCAACCTCGGAGATAACCCCGAGTTTCATCCTTGGAGATAACCCCAAGGAATGCTATTGCAGTTCTTGCGATAACCTAAGAAATGCTTGTTTTAAATGCGTTCAGCTTTAATCTCAGACCTCCTACCAAGGAACTCATTCCTCAGACCTGGAGCTAACACCAAGAAGACACGAACACTTACAGATGACCTTGCGGCATTCAAACACTTGCAGCAGTCCAATCTCAGATATAACCCTGAGCAATGTCTGCTATCAGCTCAAACCGGTGATAACCCCGGTGAGGAGTCAAACGTCATCTTGCCACCTCAACACCTGCGCGTCGTCTCAAAACTTCATACATACATACATACAACAATGTCCTACAAGAACAAAGGAGTTCCAATCCCGAGTGACTATTATACGTGGCAGCACACCGGATAGAATTTGAAGCTTGAATATAATGGGCATGGTCCCCTCTTCCTGACTTCGTACAACCTCTAATCCCATGTCATTGCATAACTCTCGACACAAGCGGTCCGAAGAAGGTCTTATATACCTCGTTTGAATACTCGGACTAAAGTTTTGCAAGTTCGAACGGACATCACAGTGCACGAGTGCATGTACTTTGAGACGACGGGACTGCTGAGCAGGGAACCCCGGCCGCCAGTAGTACACTCATGGCTCCCCCTCTATAAATAGAGAGCTTGGGGTGGCCATTTTAAAAAAAAGAGAAAGAGGTGAGGAAGCCCTGTCAAATTTGTTCTGTACACACCCCATATTGAGTGTTTCCTCATTTTAAACATTTGTTAGATCATATATAGCTATATTTTTATCAGCGGGAGCTGAGTGTTTATCCATCTAGAGTCATAGAGGCCTACTTTGGCAGCCCACTGTAGGCCTTCTCACACTCTATAAAGCCTTTCTCTTCATCTTTGCACACACTATTCTACACATTGAGAATCGTGTTGTGTGCGTATGCCTGGACTTTGATCCGTGATTTTCATTTCTGTCTGTATATATATACTTATATATGTATATATTTTATATATGGACTAACATTATCGAGTTATGCCTCGATTGAGCCTAGACTTATGTTTGGAGCATTTACTTATATATATATATATATATATATATATAATTGTTGTCAGACATATCTGATGAGCCTGGATTTTACATCTAGAACGTTTATTGCTTATATATATATATATATATATATATAATTGTTATTGGACATATTCGATGAGCCTGGGTTTTATATCCGATGCGTTTACTGCTTATATATATATATATATATATATATATATACATTTCTGTCAGGCCTGGAGTTTACTTCGAGGCCTTTTACTGCTTTATTTACATTTAGTCTAGCCTGGAGTTTACTTCGTGGCGGTTGATCACATTTCCTACTTTATTTACATTTCTAATCCCCTATGGAGGGGCTTCGTGGTGGTTGATCATGTTTGTATATATATATTTACAACTTTTATATATAAAATTGATTACTGCTTTTCATACAAATTGCGGTATCATGTGAGCCTAGGAATCATGTGATCACAGATTCAGTCTACTGAATCTAGATTCTGTTCCCATGATGCACATTTTCAGCTGTAAGCAGCTTGTACATTATTTACAGTGTACGAATTTCCTTGGATGGCTGTCATACCCATGAGGAGTTTGGCACTCCTGTATATTATTTTCTCGAAGATGCCTTGCATCTCAAAAATAAAAGCAAACAAGCCAAACATTTAATAATAAAATGGAAGTATGAAAAGGTCTCAATTTCTATTGAGCACAGGGTTTGAAAAACTTCTTTTACAAAACTTCATTGCTATATCTTGCCTAAAACTGAATTTTTCTATAAATTCAAACCCTTTGTATATAGGTGTGAACGAGGCCTCGCACTACTTTCAAATAATTGCACATTGATCCACACACACACACACACACATATTTATATAACAGTTTCTTGAAAAGTGGCGGTCACCGTGGCAACATGGATGTCGGGGGGTGCCTAACACTTTTCCTCTGCATAATCAAGCCCCTGAACCCAAATGAATCTCGGTTTCACAGACTCGTTTAGTAGTGTCACATCACTGGGTCAATGTGCAAACATTTTCGGTTGCGTTGGTGCAACCAGTTAAAAACACCAACTGGCGAGTCTTAACAGTCCATCGTCGACATTATACATGTCGGACCTTTTTCACTTGTTTTTTCAAACAAATCTCATCTAACATGATAACACCAAGGAACAAGTAACGAAAAGGGACAATTAAAAATCCTGATGTCGACATCTACTATCTTCTATGATTTTAAAAGTTTATAATCAATTATATCGCTGTAATACCCATTAACAGTTCTTTATTATACCCAAGACAAAGAGAACTTTCATCACCTGTCTTCACCTGAACCCCCAAAGATTTTAGTTAAATTCATAATTCATGTTTATAATAATGTGAATCAACAATTCCTCCTTGATACAAAGGCTTAATAGAACATTTACTCAATATCCTTACCCCAAAGGCTCAAGATATTCAAATGTAATAACAATGATTATACCAATCAATTGTCTATCTTTGCAATATGGTCCAAAGATATTCAACTATAAAACCAATGGTCATGATCATACCAATCAATTGCCTGTCAGTGCACTAGGGCCAAAGACATTCAACTGTTAACTAATGGTCATGATCCTGTCAATCACATCATTGAATTATCCCTGCACTACGACCAAGTATATTCGTTAGTATCACCAGTGGTCATGATCATGTCATACACCTGTCCATCTTTGTACTACGGGCCAAAGCTATCAATCAACAATTCATCTTTGCACTACGACCAAAGATATCAATCAACAATTCTTCTTTGCACTACAGGCCAAAGACATAAAACTGTAAAACTAATAACTAATAGTCCATCTACGTATTACGGGCCAAAGATGACTTTTAACGCAATATATGTATGAGGATCATGACAATGATATAAAGAATCAATGAAATGAGATAAATGATAAATATTAAACATTTATAATAAAATTTATCCAGAGTTCAAGAATATCTAAGTTGTCAACATGATCACCAATTGTGGAGTAAAATTCAAGAATAATATTCATGTATTAAAAATTAATTTGGACAGAAAAAAATCATTTTTTTGTCGTGAATAGTATTTCGTGAATAGTACCCCGTGAATAATACTTCATGAATAGTACCCCATGAATAGTACTTCATGAATTGTACCTCGTGAATAGTACTTCGTGAATAGTACCCTCGAGTGAATAATACCTCATAAATAATACTCCGAGTGAATAGTACCCCATAAATAATACCCCGAGTGAATAGTACCCCGTAAATAATATCCCGAGTGAATAGTATCCTGTAAATAATATCCAGAGTGAATAGTACCCTAGTAAATAGTAAGAAATAATAACCTTTACGAATAAGAAATAAATAACATCCCTTACGAATATTGAAGGAAAATAATATTCCTTACGAATATTGAACCAAAATAATATTCATATGAATATGAAAAATAATATATCTTCAGAATATGAAATAAATAATACCATTTACCTTAGTAGAAGGTTGAATACTGCAATAGTGAAGTAGCAGAATACACTTCTTCTTTCCCTCTATAGCTTCTCTCTCTATAATTGCTCTTGTGAGTCTTAGTGAATCGGTGAGAATGAAAGAAGAATGAGCTTCTATTTATAGGAAAATATAGTTTTGATAATTGCACATTTTGGGGCTCAGAATATTACAGTATAATACCTTCATCTTTTCCTCAGTTTTTAATTTAGTCCTACAAGTATTATCAAACTTTCACCACCTCCCCTCAATATCCTTACCCCAAACGCTAAAGATATTCAAATGTAATAACAATGATCCTACCAATCAATTGTCTATCTTCGCACTATGGGCCAAAGATATTCAACTATAAAATCAATGGTCATGATCGTACCAATCAATTGCCTGTTAATGCACTACAGCCAAAGACATTCAATTTTTAACTAATGGTCATGATCCTATCAGTCACATCATCGAATTATCCCTACACTACGACCAAGGATATTCGTTAGTATCACCAGTTGTCGTGATCATGTCATACACATATCCATCTTTGCACTACGGGCTAAAACTATCAATCAACAATTCATCTTTGCACTACGACCAAAGATATCAATCAACAGTTCTTCTTTGCACTACAGGCCAAAGACATACAACTGTAAAACTAATAACTAACAGTCCATCTACGCACTACGGGCCAAAGATGACTTTTAATGCAATATATGCATGAGGATCATGACATTGATATAAAGAATCAATCAAATGAGAAAAATGATAAATATTAAACATTTATAATACAATTTATCCAGAGTTTAAGAATATCTAACTTATCAACATGATCCGTAACAATCAAAAAATTTAAATTATAATTTTAAATATTTATGGAATTATATAAATATTTAATTAATGTGGTTATTGTAGAATAATTATTTGTTTAATTTGATTTGATTTGATTATTTATTTGTTGAATAAATAATTAACGAGTTAAGGAAATTAATCATCGAGATATTATTTTAATATTTAGTTGATTAAATAAAATTATAATTATAATTATGCCGTATTGATTTATATGGTGAATTAATTTAATAAATTGTTATTAGAATTAATTAAATTGAATATTAAAATTTAATTAATTAAAGTGTGACCATAAATTATGTTATAAATGAGTTATTAAAAATAGTTAAGGGAGGTTAATTCATTTTTTGCCAAACAATACTTAATGAATGTTAAGTCTTTAATTTAAATCTGTTTTACCAAACAAGGTGTAAGATTTAATGGGTTAATTTTTAGTTAGTTAGCCAAACAAGCTTTATGGCTTTTGAGTTTAAAAAAAAAACTGATGTTAGTTAAAGTTATAATTATATTATATACTTAATACATATTATATCTTATACGTTATATTATGTTTAGTACGTAAGTTAGAGTTTAGAATATGGAGAAAGACTCGGAGGAAGAAAAAGAAGAGAAGATGAAAATTATATAGAAAAGTAAGAGAGAATTGGGAGAAGTCTAGAGAGAGGAATTGGGGAAAAAGAAAGCTTCATAATCAAAAGAATAGCAATCATCTTCTAAAATTAAGGTATCCTCTTGCTTTTATTTTTTTTTTCAAAAAGTTGTAGTTATATTCTCTTCTAAAATTCTCTGCAAAAACTTTGTGAAGGTTGAATTGTTTGTTGTATATAGCTTTATATGATAAATTATTTGTTACAAAATTGTTTTCATAAGGTTATATATGAGTATATTGAATGAATTCATGTTAAGTATGTATTTTGTGAAGGAAATCATATTAAAGTGAATTGGTATGAACATATATGAATATGGCTTAGTTTAAAGTAAAATTAAGGTTTAATTAGTTGTATACTATATAAATTGACTATTGAATTCGAAAGAGGATGAATAAACATAAGCATAGTATGATGAATTAACTCTTTCGGTTGAAAAACAAAATCACAGTGATGATTTTCACAGAAACTTTCAAAAAGTGAAATTTTAACAAAAATAGTGAAAATTAATGGTTGTAATTTGGATGTTTATGTTGTTTAGATGGCTAGAAACGCATTAGATAATATTAGATTATGTTTCTATAAACCTATTACACCTTGGGTAGGTTGATATCCTTGCTAGAAACGAGTTTGGAGGCCTAATTTGGCTTTCTGTAGTGTTCTAGAGCACAAAATCATAAATCACAGAGGAACCCGCCAATGGTAATCCCCGCCAAGGCAAAAACCCCGCCTTGGAGGGGGGGGTCTGCTAAGCCGCTGTCAATTACTTTTTTTCATACTGAATCATGATTGAGGCGATTCAAGATGATCCGTAATTCATTTACGAATGTATCTATAACTTTTATTCTTTTAAGTTGTTCAATTTGATGTTGTTATGAAGGGTCAAAATGGCTATCTTTAGGATTGTTGTGTATTTAGAGGCAATCGGAGGGCGTCGGGATGCGTGAATACAAGTGCAATCCTTTATGTATTAGTATAACCTAATGATAACGTGTTGAACATGCAATAGGATGTTGTATCAAGTTGTTAATGTGTATGTGATGCAATGACATGATCACTTAAGTAGTTGTAATAAAGCTAAAAAGTAACGTTCATGAAAAGATGTGATGTTGTTTAAACTTAAACTTAGTTAGTAGCTATACTAAAAGTGAGAAAGCAACTCATGGAGTTAATGTTAGTGTAACTAATGTGTACTGTCAATACATATGGTATGTGTAGGACTTGTGGTGAACGTGAGTAGTGATTGTTTAACCTACACACGATGCAAGTTCTCTAACTCTACTTTTATAATTATGCAAGTGCTTAAACTTTCTTTGAGCAAGTTTTTCTAACTCTAAGCTTTCTTTGTGCAAGTTTCTTAACCCTAATTATATTGTGCAAGCTCCTAAACCTTATCTCTTGATATTGAGCCAATCTTTAACTTGTTATTTAGCATGCAAATTTCTACATTGTAACACACTAATGTTGAACAAGTTTTATCATTCAACTTTCTATTTGTTATGCATGCTTAAGACTCAACTCTAAATAAGGTTTTAACATTAGCTTAACATTGTTCAAGCAAGGTATATTACATTATTCAATACTTATGCTCTTAGATTATTCCTAAAGCATGACCCTAGTACACAATGTTGATTCACTTATAAATAGCATAATGTTATTACAGTTTTATTCAACTAATCCTTAGTTGATGTTCATAAACTCTAACTACCTTGAAACTTATCCAAACCAAACTTACTTTGGTGCGGACTCGTATTCTAAATGCTGAGATGAACAACCCTGTTATAGGGGATAACTTACGCATAGCGTTAAAATGTTTGTGCACAATACATTGTACGAAGGGCTGATCCCCCTAAGTACGAGGAGTCCTTATAGTCGTATGACTGTTAAAGTTTAAGTTGAAAGATTACTTACAACTATAGACATAATTCATGGTCTTATGACCCTCGGATACATATTTTAGATTTTAATTATCATTGATAGAGCATATTGTTCAGTTCTATTGGGCCTATTATTTGTCAATTGTTATAAAGTTTTATTCATTTTCATTTCAAGTGAGCATTGTTTACTCAATCTTTCTTATATAACTATTACAACTAAAGTTGAGAAGGTCGATGTTCCTAGCACCAGTAAAGGAAAAGGAAAGATGAACAAGTATTGAAAACTTGTAAACATGTTGACTTTTAATATTGTCAGACTTTGTTTTTAGTTATTATGATGACATGGGATAGGTTTAAGGAGATATTCTTCGAGATCTATTTCCCATAGAGTTCAAAGAATCAGATGGAGGTGCAGTTTCTGGAACTGAAGCAGGGAACAATGACGGTATCAGAATATGCCACAAAATTTAACGAATTGGAGAGGTTTGTGCCATATCAAGTTAACACGGATGAGCACAAGGCTAGGAGGCTTGAGCAGGGATTGAAGCCCTGGTTGTACAGTAGGGTCTCCTTGTTCTAGGTGAAGACATTCGAAGTGGTGCTTGAGAAGGTAATTCTCACTAAGAGTGGAGGCGAGGGTGTAATAAAGCACAACCAAGAGCAAAAAAAGAAGAAGAATGAGGGCGAAGTTAAGAATGGTGGTGGTAACAGTGGAAATGGTAGCAATAACCTGAAGAGGAAATGGAATGGAAATGTGGGTTCAGGAAACTAGTAGGGTAATCAGCAGAAGAAGAAGTTCGAAGCATGTGCTACGTGCGGGAAGTTTCACGTGGGTGTGTGCTTAAGGGGGAAGCGTGTATGCTTTAACTGTGGCCAAGAGGGTCACATTGCCCCAAATTGTAGTCAACCCAAGAAGAATGTTTGCTACAGGTACGGGTCAAAGGATTATTTTGCTCGTGAGTGCCATAAGAAGAAAGCTGAAGAGACGACGGGAAACAAGGGAGGTAGCAGTGGAGGTACATTGACCATTGCAGGACCAACGTCATCCAACAGACCCACAGCCAAAACCTTCAACATGACTGTGCATGATGTTGTTAAATCGAAAGATGTGGTGTCAGGTATTATCCCAATCAATGATATTGATGCTTATGTATTATTTGATTCGGGTGCTACTTTCTCTGTAAAGCCCCCAAACTCGGGTACTTGAAACCTGAATTCAGTGTTTCACGATACCATTTCTATGAGCGGAATAATACTAATAATAATAACAATAATATAAATATTAAACTTAATTTTAATAACTATCAAAGTCTAGCTCCCAAGTACGTAACCTTTAATCATTCCTTACAATACATGATAATAAATATATAACATTGTCTTAATAATATTAAACTATAACATAATGTAACATTGAAATCATTCAACAACCTTTCCCTTTCCCTTGTTTATAGCAGAGCCTTCAGATTGTTCACACTTAGCTGAAAACATTTAAATTAAGCAAGGATGAGCATTTGAGTGCCCAGCAAGTAATAACAATTATATATATAAGCTGAAAGAATTTAAATGTTTTCTTTATACTACTCTTTTACAATAAATTAATAGTTGTGAAGTAATCTGAACCGATAATAATATCATAGCAACCCTCTTTCAAATTTTTGAAACTATGTACTGATTATAAATAGGGTTAAGGTGACATACTATGAACATTGTTTTCATTTTTGAAAAGGTTAAATAGAACTTTATCTGTAAACCGTCATAACTTACGGGCACGGGGGTGATTAGCCCGTTGTACCCTATATTGATCAATACTACATAACAAGAATGATATTATCGTTCACTCTGGCTGCCTTGGGCACATAAAATTTTTTGCATGAATGGGATGTTTATACTTGTCGGTGTTCCAAACCAAAGCAATTCGGTTGGATAATGGTAGGTTTTATCTTGTTCAACAATAATCTATAATTCAACATATATATATATATATGGTTAATTGACAAAGGTGTATCAACATGTGATTAAATGCAATGATTATCCAAGTGGGGACACTTATATAACCATTTATAGAATTTAACGAACAGAATATATATCTGAATTACCATATACTAACATGTTGATAATAAATGAGCTTATATAATATAGGGTTAATAATGCATATAAAGAATAATATAATTACAAACATTCTTACTCATGTCCATTGCGATAAAGGAAATGCAAAGGTAGGATACTTGCCTGATGCGCTGCTTACAAAATGCAACTTAGTTTTATCTTTTATGTAATCACCTATCATTAATCAGATCATTCGTTCGATTAGAACAATATACTATAACATATAGTACTGCATTTCGCAGTCAGCACATAACCTAATCACATTATCACACATGTTCAACAGTTATTGCATCACAAACAAACATTAATACAGTCAAAATATCTAAGTCTATATCAATTTTAAAATATGTGTGCATTATCTGCAACCGGTCTTATCAGTAATTATCGAGTCTAAGACTCTATTCTGTAACTCAATATTTGTAAATATCAGTCATATTATTTTAAATAACTCAATAAACATTTATCATAAATTTTTAAACACCGGAATCATTATCAAATGAATTGAACATCAAGCTTATCTATTATCATTAATATTAAACTATTAATAAAACCATTGCCGAATATTAAAGTTATTTATAGTAACTCAAAATACTTTTAAAACATTTATATTACCCTTTAAATGATTTTTAAAACATTTAAAATCATTTTTAAATAATTGCCATTAATATTAAAATATTAATGTAATATTTATCCAATATTAAAAGTCATTAATTATAACTTAAAATATTGTTAATTCATTTATATCCTTTTAAATTATTTTTAAATCAATAAAATTATTTTTAAACCATTTATTTCATAAATAAATTTCATATCATTAATGTTAAATAAATATCATTAATATTAAATTATTCTTTAAATATTAAAAGTTATATTTTATAACTAAAAATATCTTTAAACACTTTATTTTTATTTAAAATGATTTTTATAATAATAAAATCATTTTTAAATTAAATTATTTAATATAATTATTAAATAAATTTAATATCATTAATAATAATTAATTAATTAAATTCACCTTTAAATATTAAAAGTTATATTTTATAACTAAAATAAGTTTTAAATACCTTATTATTATTTAAAATGAATTTTAATATAATAAAATCATTTTTAATATATTTATTTAATTCATTTATTAAATAACTAAATTATCATTAATATTAATTAATTAATAAATTTCATCACAAAATATTAAAAGTCATTAAAAATAACTTAAAATATTTTCTCATCCCATATTATAATTTTAAATGATTTTCAAGTATTAAAATCATTTTTAAATAATTTATTTAACATAATTATTAAATAAATTAATTACCTTTAATATTTCAAAAATATTAAATATTTGTGAAATATATCCAAAATAATTAAAATATAATTTTCTGACTTTAAAATAATTTTTAATAATTTATTATGTATTTTTAATAATTAAAACTAATTTTCTACAATTATTTAATAAAATATAATTTTTATAATTAAATAGTCATAAAGACCACCTATAGCAGCAGTAACCGTCATTGTAGGTGTTCTTCGTGTTCTTTATGCAAACCCGATCTTTGAAGCCGATTCACAGAAAGGTGGGGGTTTGACCAAGTGTAAATCGATTGTGTGTTGTGTGTCCGGACTTATTTTTGGTCGATCTGGTAGAGCTAATGTAAGACTACAAGATCCAGCAACAAACATGTTCATATTATGCATCAAATGAAAGATCTAAGTCATCAAAGTGGCTGTCAGAGGTTGTTTTTCATTTCTGGGTTACCCAGAAATGAAGAACAGATCGCGGGTCACACTTTGAGCCTCCACTACACTCTGATCATGAAATGTTTCTGTGTTCTATAAACTTCAGTGTGTAGCCAGTATGTAAAAGAAAAGATCTAACAAAAAATATCAACAAAACATCAAAAGATCTAGCAGATATTAGTCGGTCAAAGGTTGTCAGAAAAATTGCACAAACATTTTCTCGGTACCCAGAAAATGGTTCTTGTGATCTTTTTACCTACTTTGACCAGTCACTACAACAAATATATAAGTTATTTAGATGATCTGGAAGCATTAAACTGTAGTCCATATACAAGATTACAACTGCATTACAACAACAACAACAGAACTTGCAAAACCTCGATGAGATCCAAACCACACAAACATTACTCGTCGACCGACACGGGCATAATCTGGCCATTTTGCAGATTTCTTCCCGTGAATGCCGGTCAACGGTATTTGACCGTTAATAACTTCCATTCTAGACATCAAATGACCCAGATTCTTTTGGCAGATTAAAGACCACATTACAAGCTACACATAAAAACTTATAAACAACAAAAACCATAATCGAGCAAGGATCTGTGGCCACTGACATTCGTTGGCAGACCACAGTTTGATTTTTTTCCTGATTTTGCAAATCTTCAAATTCAAGCTTATAAATGTTATGGATCCAACATTTAGCAACCCAGATCATCATTAGACACTACTAACAACATATTAAAACACAGAATCCTAACATCTAACAACAGATTTATGGTCAGATTTCAAGCTAGGTTTTATACCTTTATGTGAACAAATCTTGATTTCTAACTTTCTGATTTGATTGGTGTTAGCGAGGCATGGATTTGGGACTGATATGCTAAGAAATTTCATTGGTTTAAGAGAGAGAGAGTCTAGGTTGAGAGTTGATACAAAATGAGCTAGCAAATTGTTTATTTCTCTCTCTAATCTATTTATATAAGTCTAGCAAATGTGGGATTTAGCTATTATCCCCCATACATGTGTTGTCTAATAGACAAAACTCCTTATCTTGTTCTTAAGTATGCTTAGTGAGATTCCCACCAATGAGGTGTAGACAACATTGTACTTTGTGTAAGAAAGTAAGGTCATTAGCTATTTAAGGAAACTTGATTAGCCTAAGTTGTTTCCTTAAAAGGCCTATTGTGGCCAGCTATGCATATACCCACTAATTCCTTTATTTAGCTTTTATTTTAATGCATAAATTAGATAAATCAAAGGTCTAAAAGACCCTTGGTTACGTGGGCTAAGTTTGGGCTTGAATTTGATTTCTTTTTGGGCTTCTCCATAATTGTTTTGGGCCATGTAATAATCATAGCCTATCAATTTTAATATATGTTACCCAAGTTGTTTATTTAGGGTTTAAAATAAATATAATTAGTTTGTAAAATTTATAATTAGGGTTTTCTTAATTTGATTAGGGTTCTAATCATACATGAACATTAGGGTTTATTATATAATAATTATAATTATCCTTGTTAATTTAGCAATTTGGTTTTATAATTTTGGTAATTAGGTTTTCATGAAATTAATAAATCTAAATGTTAATTAGGGTTAATCATAAATCATATAACACAGTTATATAACAGACTTAAACTCACAACTGAGTTTCAAATTCCCACAGTAAACTAGGTTTTGACATAATACACCATATTAAAAATAAAAAAATTTATACGCAAAATTTCTAATTTATTTGTATAGAAAATATTGGGTTGTTACATTCACCCTCCCTTATAAATATTCTGTCCCCAGAATCACCGTTTTAAAACCTACGCATACAAGTGTACGTAGCATATACAATCATTGCAAGTAGATCTTGATCCTAAATGATCGTACTGACCTTTAACCTATTCACGTAAAGCATGTCTATCTGATTAAACAAAAATTTGATTTCTAAAAGAACTCAAATCCTTCTTCAAAATTTCTTTATAAAATAATTACTATATATAGGAAAATCGTGTATATAAAAATAAAGTTATACGAACAATACCTGGAATTGCACCACCAGCTGCTACGGTATCCTGGACCGTCATGTTGTAGACCCTCGCAGTTGATTTCATCGGCTTGTTGGATGACGTTGGTCCCGTGATTGCTAGAGTTCCACTGTCCTTGCTAGTATTCACACTCCCTGCCTCCGTCCTCCTCTTTGGACAATCCTTCACCTTGTGCTCAGTCGATCCACACAGAAAACACCCACTGTTCATTTTGGGATTGAGGCAGTTGGGAGAGATATGGCCCTCCTACCCGCACTTATAGCATACAAATTTTCCCTTCAGACATTCCCCAGAGTGGTTCTTCCCACAGTTTCCACACTGCACAGCTTACTTCTTAACTCCTTCTTGCTTCACCTTAATACTTCCAAAATTGCTTCCATTCCTTTTGCTACCACCACCGCTACTCCCACTATTAACTTCCACATTCCAAGTTCCTCCGACCTTACTCTTGTTCTTTCTCTCCTTGTTGTATAGGCTCATGGCCTCACTTCCCTCCTCAGTAATAATAGCCTTCTCCATGAGTGCTGCAAATATAAGGATCTGCAACACCACCACCTTGTTGTAGAGCCAGGGTTTTAATCCCAGCTCAAACCTTCTAGCTTTCCTAGCCTCCGTGTCAACTTGATACGGAGCAAACCTAGCCAACTAATTAAATTTTGCGGCGTATTCGGACACCGTCATATTCTCCTGCTTCAACTCTAAAAATTTTACCTCCATCCAAGCCTGCATACTAGTGAAAAATAGTTCTCAAAGAATAGTGTCTTAAACCTATCCCATGTAACTACACCTTCTCCTACCATCGCCTGATTCGCTTCCGACCAAAAATTTGCCTCACCCTTCATCATGTAGCTGGCAAAAGCGGTCTTTTGCCCCTCAGCTACCCTAGCTATTATGAACGCCTTCTCAATCTCTTTAATCCAAGTCTGTGCTTCAATAGGGTCAGTTGTCCCTTTGAATTCGGGCGGTCCTACAGCCTTGAAGTCTTTAAAATTTTCCAAGCGGTTGTCCGGCTGGTTCCCTGCGACTAGCATTCCTTGTTGCATAGCTTGTGCTACCATGTTTGCAAAGTGCTGCATCGTGTCTACTTGTTGTTGTCCTTCAACGTTATTGACAGACTCTTCTGCCCTTTGGTTTTGAGTTTGACGTCTTGGTGGCATTATCTGGTTAAGTAAAACCATATATTATTCTTTACATTCTAAATCTTATCATATAAGTTTAGTATATTAACTCATTTCATTACTCAAACTCAGATTCATATTCATTTAGCGAATACTTTACATAGCATATCACATACTGCTTTAAACATCTTTCATCCCTTTATGACTACAAAAGTCAGGATTTACTGCCTTGACTAATACCAAAAGTTGGGAATATTACATTACATAGACATACTTAACATTAAAGAAACCTACACAACAGAACCTATACTACCTATTCACTACGCCTTTTTCTTGGACAACCTTTCGTTCGATGACCTTCTAATCCACAAATAAATCATGCACCTAGCTTAAAGTCAGGACAATGATGAGAGATATGTCCCTCATGTCCGCAAATGTAACATATCTTCTTCCCTTTTCTGCATACGCCATCATGTTCCTTGTCACAGTTTGTGCACTTTTCTATTTTACTAGTGTTCTCTTGGTTATTATCAGAATTTCCTAAGTCGCGATCTTTTATCTTCCTCTTCCCCTTCTTGCTCGGAGCTGCACACGATGTGTTGCTTGTGGCTCCCATCTGATCAATTTGGATTTTAAGCTTATCTTGTTCTTCCATTGTTTCTATTAATGCCTGACGCAGTTGACTATTTAACAACTTTTCTATTTCCCACATCTTTTCCAGAGAAGAAACCTTGTTCCTCAGATCCTACACCTCTGTTGATGCTTATTTAGCTTCAACTTTAGTGTCTGAATCACTATCTTTCAGCTCCACCATCTCCGGATCTGGTACTACATTTTCTACAATAACCACTTCATCTGAGTTGTTTTCATTGTGAGCCTCTATTTCAGCTATTTGCTTCGATATTGGCTCGGGGTATAGATTTGATCCTTCTTCGTGCTATAAGCATATAACAAGTCTTTTCCACCAGACATCTACACACATAAATTATCCTGATTAGCATATAGTATATACACACAGCAAATAATAGTTTTATATAAGTTATCTTTTATTTTGTTTGACGATGAATTTAGTTAATTCATCTCTTTATAAACTCTATATGAGTTATTTATATTCTCAATGTTTCCCTCTGTTCTAAGGTTATAGCCTAAGGTCTATCCCACCTAAGGTTTCTAACCCTAAAGCTTTGATACCAACCTGTAAAACCCCAAACTCGGGTACTTGAAACCCGAATTCAGTGCTTCACGATACCATTTCTATGAGCGGAATAATACTAATAATAATAACAATAATATAAATATTAAACTTAATTTTAATAACTATCAAAGTCTAGCTCCCAAGTACGTAACCTTTAACCATTCCTTACAATACATGATAATAAATATATAACATTGTCTTAATAATATTAAACTATTACATAAGATGACATTGAAATCATTTAGCAACCTTTCCCTTTCCCTTGTTTCTAGCAGAGCCTTCAGATTGTTCACACTTAGCTGAAAACATTTAAATTAAGCAAGGATGAGCATTTGAGTGCCCAGCAAGTAATAACAATTATATATATATAAGCTGAAAGAATTTAAATGTTTTTTTTATACTACTCTTTTACAACAAATCAATAGTTGTGAAGTAATCTGAACCGATAATAATATCATAGCAACCCTCTTTCAATTTTTTGAAACTACGTACTGATTATAAATAGGGTTAAGGTGACATACTATGAACATTGTTTTCATTTTCGAAAAGGTTAAACAGAACTTCATCTGTAAACCGTCATAACTTACGGGCACAGGGGTGATCAGCCCGTTGTACCCTATATTGATCAATACTACATAACAAGAACGATATTATCATTCATTCTAGCTGCCTTGGGCACATAAAATTTTTCGCATGAATGGGATGTTCATACCTGTCGGTGTTCCAAACCAAAGCAATTCGGTTGGATAATGGTAGGTTTTATCTTGTTCAACAATAATCTATAATTCAACATATATATATATATATATATATATATATATATATACGGGTAATTGACAAAGGTGTATCAACATGTGATTAAATGCAAAGATTATCCAAGTGGGGACACTTGTATAACCATTTATAGAATTTAACGAATAGAATATATATCTGAATTATCATATACTAACATGTTGATAATCAATGAGCATATATAATATAGGGTTAATAATCAATACAGTAATAATATAATTCTGAAACATTCTTACTCATGTCCATTGCATAAAGGAAATGCCAAGGTAGGATACTTGCATGATGCGCTGCTTACAAAATGCAACTTAGTTTTATCTTTTATGTAATCACCTATCATTAATCAGATCATTCGTTCGATTATAACAATATACTATAACATATAGTACTGCATTTCGCAATCAGCACATAACCTAATCACATAATCACACATGTTCAACAATTATTGCATCACGAACAAACATTAATACAGTCAAAATATCTAAGTCTAGATCAATTTCTGAAATATGTCGGTGTACCGACAGTCTTATCGGGTAATTATCGAGTCTAAGACTCTATTCTGTAACTCAATATTTGTAAATATCAGTCATATTATTTTAAATGACTCAATAAATATTTATCATAAATTTCAAACAGCGGAATCATTATCAAATGTTTTAAACATCAAACAACTCTATTATCATTAATATTAAACTATTAATAAAACCATTGCCAGAATATTAAAGTTATTTATAATAACTCAAAATACTTTTAAAACATTTATATTACCCTTAAATGATTTTTAAAATCATTTTTAAATAATTGCCATTAATATTAAAATATTAATGTACTATTTATCCAATATTAAAAGTCATTAATTATAACTTAAAATATTTTTAATTCATTTATATCCTTTTAAATGATTTTTAAATCAATAAAATTATTTTAAACCATTTATTTCATAAATAAATTTAATATCATTAATGTTAAATAAATATCATTAATATTAAATTATTAATGAAATTATTCTTTAAATATTAAAAGTTATATTTTATAACTAAAATATCTTTAAACACTTTATTTTTATTTAAAATGATTTTTATAATAATAAAATCATTTTTAAACTAAATTATTTAATATAATTATTAAATAAATTTAATATCATTAATAAAAATTAATTAATGAAATTCACCTTTAAATATTGAAAGTTATATTTTATAACTAAAAATATTTTTTAAATACCTTATTATTATTTAAAATAATTTTTAATATAATAAAATCATTTTTAATCTATTTATTTAATTCATTTATTAAATAACTAAATTTTCATTCATACTAATTAATTAATAAATTTCATCACAAAATATTAAAAGTCATTAAAATAACTTAAAATATTTTCTCATCTCATATTATAATTTTAAATTATTTTTCAAGTATTAAAATCATTTTTAAATAATTTATTTAATATAATTATTAAATAAATTAAATACCTTTAACATTGCAAAAATATTAAATATTTGTGAAATATATCCAAAATAATTAAAATATAATTTTTGGACTTTAATATAATTTTTAATAATTTATTATGTATTTTTAATAATTAAAAACTAATTTTCTATAATTATTAATGAAAATATAATTTTTATAATTAAACTGTCGCTAAAGACCACCTATATAGCGTAAGGCGTAACTCGTCATTGTAGAGGTGTTTTTTGTGTTAGTTCGCTATGCAAACTCGGATCTTGAAGCCGCCACCGAGTGGGTGGGGTTGACCAAGTGTAAATCAGTGTGTTGTGTGTCTGGACTTGTTTTTGGTCAGATCTGGTAGAGCTAATGTAAGACTACAAGATCCAGCAACAAACATGTTCATATCATGCATCAAATGAAAGATCTAAGCCATCAAAGTGGCTGTCAGAGGCTATGCTTCATTTCTGGGTTACCTAGAAATGAAGAACAGATCGTGGGTCACACTATGAGCCTCCACTACACTCTGATCATGAAATGTTTTTGTGTTCTATAAACTTCAGTGTGTAGCCAGTATGTAAATGAAGAGATCTAACACAAAATATCAACACAACATCAAAAGATCTAGCAGATATTAGCCGGTCAAAGATTGTCAGAAAAACTGCACAAACGTTTTCTAGGTTACCCAGAAAATGGTTCTTGTGATCTTTTTGCCTACTTTGACCAGTCACTACAACAAATATATAAGTTATTTAGATGATCTGGAAGCTTTAAACTGTAGTCCATATACAAGATTACAATTGCATTACAACAACAACAACAACAGAACTTGCAAAACCTGACAAATCTAACCACACAAACATGTTGTCAGACCGATCTGGGCATAATCTGGGCTGCCCAGATTTCTTCCGGTCAATGCCGGTCAACGGTATTTGACCGTTAATAACTTCCATTCTAGACATCAAATGACCCAGATTCTTTTGGCAGATTAAAGACCACATTACAAGCTACACATAAAAACTTAAAAACAACAAAAACCATAATCGAGCAAGGATCTGTGGCCACTGACATTCGTTGTCAGACCATAGTTTGATTCTTTTCCAGATTTTGTAAATCTTCAAATTCGAGCTTCTAAATGTTATGGATCCAACATTTAGCAACCCAGATCATCATTAGACACTACTAACAACATATTAAAACACATAATCATAACATCTAACAACAGATTTATGGTCAGATTTCAAACTAGGGTTTTATACCTTTATGTGAACAAATCTTGATTTCTAGCTTTCTGATTTGATTGGTGTTAGTGGGGCTTGGATTTGGGACTGATATGCTAAGAAATTTCGTAGGTTTAAGAGAAAGAGAGTCTAGGTTGAGAGTTGATACAAAATGAGCTAGCAAATGGTTTATTTCTCTCTCTAATCTATTTATAGAAGTCTAGCAAATGTGGGATTTAGCTATTATCCCCCATACATGTGTTGTCTAATAGACAAAAGTCCTTATCTTGTTCTTAAGTATGCTTAGTGAGATTCCCACCAATGAGGTGTAGACAACATTGTACTTTGTGTAAGAAAGTAAGGTCATTAGCTATTTAAGGAAACTTGATTAGCCTAATTTGTTGCCTTAAAAGGCCTATTGTGGCCAGCTATGTATATACCCACTAATTCCTTTATTTAGCTTTTATTTTAATGCATAAATTAGATAAATCAAAGGTCTAAAATACCCTTGGTTATGTGGGCTATGTTTGGGCTTGAATTTGATTTCTTTTTGGGTTTCTCCCATAATTGTTTTAGGCCATGTAATAGTCATAGCCTAACAATTTTAATATATGTTACCCAAGTTGTTTATTTAGGGTTTAAAATAAATATAATTAGTTTGCAAAATTTATAATTAGGGTTTTCTTAATTTTATTAGGGTTCTAATCATACATGAACATTAGGGTTTATTATATAATAATTATAATTATCCTTGCTAATTTAGCAATTAGGTTTTATAATTTTGGTAATTAGGTTTTCAAGAAATTAATAAATCTAAATGTTAATTAGGGTTAATCATAAATCATATAACACAGTTATATAATAGACTTAAACTAACAACTGAGTTTCAAATTAGGGTTTCCCACAGTAAACTAGGTTTTGACATAATACACCATATTAAAAATAAAAAAATTTATATGTAAAATTTCTAATTTATTTGTATAGAAAATATTGGGTTGTTACATTCTAATTTTTATCTGTTGAATTTGCTAAGAGGTTAGGATTTCCTAGCGAAGAATTGAATTTTCCTTTAAACATAGAAATTGCAAATAGGGAGTTAATTCCTGTTAGGTTCGTATACAAGAATTGTAGGGTGAACATTAAGGAAAATGTTATGATGGTAGATTTAATTCTGATAAAACTTGGAGAGTTTGATGTTATTTTGGGAATGGATTGGCTGTTCGATTATGGATCGATAATTTATTGCCAAAATAAATGTAAAACCTTATGACTCAAAATCGAAAGGTAGTTTTCTTTAGTATCGTATTGCTGAGACATGCGAGATGTCCGCGATTATCTGATCGAAAGTTTTTGAATCAAGGTTGTGTGGGTTATTTAGCTTACATAGTCGATACTCAGAGGAAGGGGGTGAAACTGGAAGAGATACTAGTGGTTAGGGAATTTGTGGATGTGCTTCCAAAGGATTTGCCAGGACTTCCGCATAACCGAGAGATTGAATTAAGTGATCGACTTAGCGCGCCAGAACCGCTCCAATATCGAAGGCCCCATACAGAATGGCTCCGGTAGAGATGAAGGAACTGATGGTACAATTGCAAGAGCTGTTAGACAAGAAGTACATTCAGCTGAGTGTGTCACCGTGGGTTGCGCCGATGTTATTCGTGAAGAAGAAGGATGGGTCAATGCGTCTTTGCATTGATTATAGGGAATTAAATAAAGTCACTATTAAGAATAAATAGATGACTTTTTTTGATCAATTGAAGGGTGATAGATATATCTCGAAAATAGATTTGAGAAGTGGGTATCATCAATTGAAAGTAAGGAAGGAGGATGTACCGAAGACGGCATTCCGAACTCGGTATGGACATTACAAATTTTTGGTGATGTCTTTTGGTTTAACAAACGTCCCTGCAGCGTTCATGGATTTAATGAACAGGGTGTTTAAACCATTCCTAGATAAGTTTGTGGTGGTATTCATTGATGATATTTTGGTGTATTCAAAATCTCAAGAAGAACACGTGGAACATTTATGTTTGACATTGGAGACGCCAAGAAAGGAAAAACCGTACGCAAAATTCTCTAAGTGTGAGTTTTGGCTAGAACGTGTACAATTTCTTGGGCATATGATTGACAAAGATGGGATTTCAGTGGATCCATCAAAATTTGAAGCTGTAATCAATTGGGAACAACCAAGAACACCATCGAAGGTGAGGAGTTTCTTGGGACTGGTCGGTTATTATAGACGGTTTATCCAAGATTTTTCCAAGATTGCCACTCCATTAACAAATTTGACAAGGAAATTTGTAAAATTTGTTTGGACGAAGAAGTGTGAAGAAAGTTTTCAAGACTTGAAAAAGAAGTTAAGTGTGGCACATGTGTTGTCATTTCCAGATAATACAGAAAATTTTGTGGTGTATAGTGATGCCTCACATAAAGGGTTGGGTTGTGTTCTTATGCAGAACGACAAAGTTATTGCTTATGCATCAAGACAATTGAAAGACTACGAGAAAGGATACCCGACTCATGATTTAGAGTTGGCTGTGGTGGTATTTTCTTTGAAGATATGGAGACACTATCTCTTTGGGGAAAAATGTGAGATCTACAAAGACCATAAGAGTCTGAAGTATATTTTCACACAGAAGAACCTAAACATGCTTCAAATGAGATGGATGGAATTAATAAAAGATTATGATTGCGAGATCTTTTATCATCCAGGAAAAGCAAATGTGGTTGCAGATGCTTTTAGTAGGAAGGGTCGTGAGAAGTTGATGTTGTTAACCAACCAGGAGGAGCTCATTTCAGCAATGGCAAGAATAGAGTTGGAAATCAAATTTCCAAAAGAAACCAATGAAAGATTGTTCCAGATGGAAGCTAGTTCAACTTTGGTTGACAAGGTGAAGAATGCTCAACTATAAGATGAAGAATGTGGAAAGATTAAATAGAAAGTAGTTGAGAGTGGTGAAGTGAATTACAAGATCGATACCGAAGGGTTACTAAGATTCGAGGGAAGAATCTGGGTTCCAGCAATACCAGATATTAAAGAAGAAATCTTGACTGAAGCTTATAACTCAAGATGTTCGATACACCCAGGAAGTACGAAGATGTATCAGGATTTACGCTGACACTTTTGGTGGCCAAACATGAAAAGAGATGTCGCAGAATGTTTTGTGAAATGCTTGACATGTTAAAGAGTCAAGGTCGAACATCAAAGACCAAGCTGATTACTTCAACCATTGGAAATACCAGAATGGAAGTGGGAACACATCACAATGGATTTTATGGTGGGTCTTCCAACTACTCGGAAAGGATACGATGCGATTTGGGTAATAGTGGATAGATTAACAAAATCAGCACACTTTTTGCCAATAAAGATTAGATTCAATCTTGATCAGTTGGCAAAGTTATACGTTAAAGAAATCGTTTCGAGACATGGGTTCCAATGTCAATTGTATCAGATAGAGATCTAAGGTTCACGTCAAACTTCTAGAAGAGACTACAAGATTGTATGGGAACACAGTTGAGAATAAGTACGGCATATCATCCGCAAATAGATGGCCATAGAAAACGAAAAATCCAGACGTTGGAAGATATGCTGAGAGCATGCATCATGGATTTCAAAGGGAGCTGGGATGAATGTTTACCATTGGTGGAATTTTCCTACAACAACAGTTACCACGCAAGCATCGGCATGCCGCCTTACGAAGCATTGTACGACAGAAGGTGCAGAACTCCACTGTGCTGGGATGAAGTCGGTGAACGTCAATTGTTGTGACACCCCCAAATCCAGGCACTTCATTTCCACAGGATTTGGTGTTCACTTATCAAAAACTATTACATCTAACTACCCAAAATTAAAGGATAAAGACATAATTTAAATAACTTAAACAATAATCTTCCCCATTAAAGGGTTACATCATAATCTCAAAATAAATCCCAAGTAATCTAACCTTAAAATTATTACATAAGTTTGTGGAATGCATCACATATTAAAACAAGTATTTAACATAAATCATTAAAATAAATTTCTCACATGTCTTCAACATTTGAACATCTTGCCCTTTCCTTTACTAGTAGACGGCTCATCGACTTTCTCAACTTTAGCTGCAGTGTTAAATGCAAGAGTGAGCAAACAATTGCTCACTGATATAGGAAGTAGTAATAATAACAACATGAGAATGAACAACAAATGCTAGCAATAATGAACTTGTTCTGAGAATTAAGAATTTAACACAAGTTTGAAATCAATGTCTAAGGGTCTTAAGACCACGAACTATGTCTCCGATATATAGGTATTATTACCTTAACCTTAATGATCGTTATTAATCGCATGCAGACCCTTCTTAGCATACTTAGGGGGATCAGCCCTTTGTACCATGTATTGTGCACAAACATCTAAACGTTACACGTACAAAAATCCCCTATATTAGGGTTGTTCGTCTTAGTTTGAATTTAGAATTTCTGCACTAAAGAAAGTTTAGTTTGGAACTAGCTTATCATTGTCTCTAGAATTTTAGAACACTATTCAACTTTCATCAATAAAGGTTTAGTACGAGATTGTATAACTGAACAAGGCTATTAAAGTCAAAGATCGGATATCAACAATATATATAACTGAATAACATGATATACATGCAAAGTGCTATATTCAAAGGAGTTTAGAACAATCTTCTATGAACCAATGTATCAGAACAATATATGCTTTGATTGATAATAACAAAAGTAAAGCTCGCTCGATGTAACGAATTAGGTTACAAGAGCATGCACAAACATACTCAAGATAAACTAGGCTTGTTCATCCTTACAAGAATTTTAAGAACTTGTACAATAACGATTTAGGAATGGGAAGATGCATTCATTATGAAAAGAATGAGGTTAGAAAGCTTGCTCAATGTAAAGAGTTAAGGTTTAGGAACTTGTATTCAATATGAAAAGAATGAAGTTAGAAAGCTTGCTCAATTGTAAAGAGATAAGGTTTAGAAACTTGCCTTGTTTGTAAGCTACACAAGTGTAAAATAATCTCCAATTACCCTACACATATCATTAAAATCGCAACAACAATTAATTGTATGAATATTAGCTTTATGGGTTTAACCCATCATCTAGGTCATAACCTTAACTTAGCATCTAACCATGTTGGTTAACATACTTAATGAAATCAAATCTCATTCTGAGACCAACATAGCCTAACTGTTCATCTCTAACCTTTGAAAACATCACATTTGGTTTCATTTTATAACTTATTTAAATAATTATTTCAAATCTTTACACTTTGCATTACAACGCATTACAATCTGTTATTGTATTTCAATTAATGTTTTAGTATCCTTTACATGCATGTTAAACTAACCCAAGTCCGTTACACATGACTGCAATTAAAGCGAGACTTCATTTGATGTGATTGGCTACTTTCATGCGCGTATGCTGAGTATTACACTGGCTTTCAGCGTGCCCGCAGTGCACACTTCCAAATGTCAAGCTTTACTTCATGCGCAGGCCAATTGCTTGCATGCCAGGCCAGTGCTGTCGCGCGTGATGCATGCATTCGACTTTAGTTTTTGAGAACCTCGAACTAATACTCTGTTATTGGCCAAAAATCCCAATTTCACAGAAAATCTCGCAACTTCAACGTATAACACTTTGACATACTATATTTATACATGCTAAACACCACTCTATATACAAAACATTATAAATACACCATTTTGAGGAATCAAACCATAATATTTTCCAAATTTTCTTCATTTTTACACTTTTAACGAATTTGATTGCCACGAACTCGTTTCTTAATCAATTGACATGATTTAAACTTCGTTGTTTTTGTTTCTTAACATATTATCACAATTCAACTTCAATTCGCAGATTACATCACATATTGGACAAGAAATTTGGTACTTTCTAAGCTACTTTATGTGACCATAAATACTATGATTTCATTTTCTTCCCTAAACCCAATTTCTCATGAATTTGATAACAAATAACAAGTTTACATGATAATTAACAGAGTTTTACAATTCTATATGAACATATATACATCACAATTCACATGGTTTTCAACTTGTATCAAATATACATATATACCAACAAACTAACAGTAACAATAGAAATAGTATATACCTTGATTAGCAATTAGCAAACCCTTCTCTTCCACTTGATTATCACAGAATGCCTTCTCTCAAGCTCTCACTCTCAATCTCTTTTGATATCTAGCTAGCCTTAGAAAAAAATACGTGAAATAAAATATTTGAGCGCTTAAACACTGATAATCGTGATTATCGGTTTATTAAGCCAAGCGTCTTTGGCAGTTATATTAACCAAAAGCCACAAGGCTTTGTTTGGTTACACATAATTTCCATAGTAGATTATTATTATAATATTTTTATTATATAGTTTCACTTGTCACACATAATTTACCCATTAAATAACTTTCATAATTTATAATTAATTATAATTCTTATATTCTTATTATAATTATGCTTATAATAAATAATTATATATCTAACTTTAATTAATAAATTAGAAACATTATTTTATTTAATTTATTCATTTAATATTAAACAATTCACTTAATTTAATTATCTTCTTAAATATTAAGCAATTTATTTAATTTAATTATTTCCTTAAATTAAATCCTTCAAATAAAATTATCATTACTCAATTTAATTAACATTAATCAATTTAGTTACTAAATTAATTCACCACAATTCATCGATTATTTATTTCCTCAATAAATAAATTATTTAAAATATTTATTTAATTAAATAAATATTTAAATTAAATTATAAATTTCCCGATCATTACATCCTTCCCTCCTTAAAAGGATTTTGTCCACAGAATCACAACTCAAAAAAATTTATTCGTTACATTCTCTCCTCCTTAACAAGATTATGTTCCCAGAATCGCTATACAAAATCAAGCAAACAACTGAGGATAATTCTTCATCATAACGCTTTTAAGTTCCCACGTAGATTCTTCAGCATTGTGGTTCCTCCGGATTACCTTAACAGAAGGTATCACTTTATTCCTCAGTACTTGCTCTTTTCTGTCAACAATTTGAACAGGGACTTCTTCATAGGACAAATCTTTCTCAAACTGTAAGGGCTCATATTCTATAACTTGCTTATAATCAGGCTTATATGGCCTCAATACCGATACATGGAAAACATTATGAATATGCTCCAACTCCGCAGGTAAAGCTATGTCGTATGCCACTTCACCAACTCGGTGAAGCACTTCAAAAGGTGCTATAAATCTAGGGCTCAATTTCCCCATCTTGCCAAATCGAATTTTCCCCTTCCAGGGAGACACTTTCAAGAAAACATAACTACCGATGTCGAATTCCCGATTCTGTCGATGTTGATCAGCATATTTCTTCTGTCTATCTTGTACAGCTATTAATCTCGCTCGAATCACTTTGATGATCTCGACAGTCTAGTGTACCAATTTTGGACCCAATAGATGACGTTCACCTACCTCATCCCAACATAATGGAGTTCTGCATTTCCTGCCATATAACGCTTCATAAGGCGGCATGCAAATACTCGTGTGATAACTATTATTATAAGAAAATTCCACCAGTGGTAGATGGTCATCCCAATTTCCCTTGAAATCCATGATAAATGCTCTGAGCATATCCTCTAGTGTTTGGATGGTTCTCTCACTTTTTTCGTCCGTCTGAGGATGGTACGTTGTGCTCATTCTCAGCTGTGTTCCCAAACACTCTTGTAATCGTTTCCAGAAATTAGATGTGAAATGTGGATCTCTGTCTGATACGATGGACACAGGTACACCGTGTCTTGACACAATTTCCTTTACGTACAGCTTTGCTAATCAATCTAGGGTAAATCAAAGCTTGATTGGCAAAAAGTGTGCCGACTTCGTCAGTCAATCGACAATCACCCAAATGGCCTTATAACATTGCTGAGTCGTTGAAAGACCTACCACAAAATCCATTGTAATATGCTCCCATTTCCATTCTGGTATCTCCAACGGTTGTAAAAATCTGCTTGGCCTTTGATGTTCAGCTTTGACTTTCTGACACGTTAAGCATTTTGCCACACACTCAGCCACATCCCTCTTAATATTCGGCCACCAAAAATGATGTTTAAGATCTTGGCACATCTTTGTACTCCCAGGGTGAATCGAATATCTTGAACTATGAGCTTCACGCAGAATTTCCTCTTTAACTTCTAGTATTGGCGGGAACCAAAATCCTCCCTTCGAATCGAAGTAACCCTTCCGAATCGATTTTGAATTTGTTTTCCTCACCTTCAGATATCTTCTATTTTATCTTTTCGCAGTCTTCATCCTGAAGTTGTGCATTTCTCACCTTATCCACCAACGTTGAACTATTACCTATCTGGAACAACTTTTCATCAGATTCTGTCGGATATTTAATTTCCAACTCCATCTTAGCCATTTTCGACACTAGCTTCTCTTGATCAGTTAACATCATTAACTTCTCCTGTCCCTTCCTACTTAAGGCATTAATGACAACATTCGCCTTTCCGGATGATAGAAAATCTCATGATCATAATCTTTGATCGGCTCAACCATCTTTTTTGTCGCATGTTCAAATCTTTTTGTGTAAAGATATACTTGAGACTTTTATGGTCGATATATATCCACACCTCTCTCCATAAAGATAATGTCTCCAAATTTTGAGGCAAACACCACTGCTGCTAACTCTAAGTCATGAGTCGGATACCCTTCTCCGTAATCTTTCAATCGACGTGATGCATATGCAAATAACTTTCTGCCGCTTGCATAAGCACACAATCTAGTCCTTTATGCGATGCGTCTCTATACACCACAAAATTTCTGTATCATCGTGTAATGACAACACAGTCTTTGAACTCAACCTCTTTTTTCAATTCTCAAAACTTTCCTCACACTTCTCTGTCCAAACAAACTTAACCGCTTTCCTAGTTAAATTCGTCAATGGAGTTGCGATCTTGGAAAAGTATTAAATAAAACATCTGTAGCAACCTGTCAATCCTAAGAAACTCCTTACTTCTGACGGTGTCTTCGGTTAATCCCATTTTATTACAGCTTCAACCTTTGATGGATCTACCAAATTACATCCTTATCAATAATAACGTGTCGAGAAACTCATACATGTTCCAACCAAAATTCATATTTTGAGAACTTAGCGTACAACTTCTCTTTTCTCAACGTCTCCAACATCAATCTCAAATGTTCCACATGCTCCTCCTTGGTTTTGGAATATACCAATATATCATCAATAAACACCACCACAAATTTGTTTAAGAATGGTTTAAACACCCTGTTCACCAAGTCCATGAACGCTGTAGGTGCGTTGGTTAAACCAAAAGACATAACCAGAAACTCGTAATGACCATACCGAGTTCTGAACGCTATTTTTGGTACATCCTCCGGCCTCACCTTCAACTGATGATAACAACTTCTCAAGTCTATCTTAGAGAAATACCTTGCTCCCTTTAATTGATCGAACAGGTCATCGATTCTAGGTAATGGATACTTGTTTTTAATTGTGACCTTATTCAATTCTCGATATTCAATGCAGAGCCGCATCGATCTATCTTTCTT
Organism: Panax quinquefolius; assembly: GCA_020205615.1. Taxonomy (NCBI): domain Eukaryota; kingdom Viridiplantae; phylum Streptophyta; class Magnoliopsida; order Apiales; family Araliaceae; genus Panax; species Panax quinquefolius. The sequence goes on along the minus strand of JAINUW010000449.1, from coordinate 24,548 downwards.
CTTAACAAACAACACCGGTGTTCCCCATGGCGACACACTCGGCTGAATATACTTCTTGTCGAGCAATTCTTGCAATTGCACCATCAATTCCTTCATCTCTACCGGGGCCATTCTATATAGTGCCTTATATATCGGAGTCATTCCTGGTAGTAGGTCAATCACAAACTTGATTTGTCGATCCGACGGAAGACCCGGTAAATCATCTAGAAATACGTCTGCAAAATCTTTTATAATCGGTTTCTCTTCTAACTTTGCACTCTTCATCTGCGTATCAACTATGTAGGCTAAGTATCCTACACATCCTTGTCTCAGCAACTTCTTGGCTTGCATCACCGTCAGACAACTTGCTTGTCAAGGTGACTTGTTGCCAAAGAATACAACCTTTGACGGAGTCATAAGGTTAACACACTTCCTTTGGCAATCAATTACTGCTCCGTAATTTAATAACCAATCCATTCCCAGTATAACATCAAACTCACCAAGTCTAATTGGTATCAAATCTACCATCATCTCGTGACTTTTTATAACCACCATACAATTCCTATATACAAATCTAACAGGAATCACTTCCTTATTCTCAATCTCTATACTTAAGGGAAATTCTAATTCTTCCTGAGGCATATCTAAATTCTGAGCAAATTCATCAGATATAAATGAACAAGTAGCACCCGAATCAAATAGTACATAAGCATTAACACCATTAATCGGAATGATACCTGACACCACATCCTTAGGCATGCAACATCACGCATGCGGTCATGTTGAAAGTCCTCGCAGATGGGTCGCTTGATTGTGGCCGGTCGATGATAGTTAATGCACCACCACTGTTGTTGTTTCCTTTTCCGCCACTTGCACTTCCCGCTGGCTTCTTAGGGCAATCACGAGCCATGTTATCCTTCGAATTGCAAGTGAAAAATGCTCCTTTCTTTGGACTAAAGCAGTTTGGTGCAATGTGTCCCTCCTGACCACAGTTAAAACACACTCTCTTTCCCTTCAAACATACCCCAGTATGGTTCTTCCTGCAAGTTGCGCAAGCTTCAAACTTTTTCTTCTGCTGATTTCCTTGTTGTCCTCCCAGTCGAATTCTCGCTCCATTTCCTCTTCTGATTATTACTTCCAACGTTACTTCCACCAGCCGTATTCTCATTGTCACTCTTCCTCTTCTTCTGTTCTTGGTTGTACTTGGTCAAAGCATCGCTTCCACCTTTCGTGATAATTGCCTTCTCCAGTACAGCCGCAAATGTATTCCACTGGAACATTGAAACCTTGTTGTAAAGTCAGGGCTTCAATCCTTGTTTGAACCTTCTCGCTTTACGCTCATCAGTATTGACTTGATAAGTGGCAAACCTTGCCAACTCGTTAAATTTCGCAGCATATTTCGGCACCGTCATAGTTCCTTGCTTCAACTCCAGAAATTTCACTTCCAACTGATTCCGAGAACTCGCTGGAAAATACATTTCGAAAAACATTTCCTTAAATCTATCCCATGCTATCACTCTTTTTCCTCCACGAACCTTATTTTCTTGCCACCAGTAGCTAGCTTCAGACATCAGCATGAACGTTACGAACGCAGTCTTTTGATCTTCATTAAATCTAGCAATGTCAAACACCTTCTCCATTTCCATGATTCAGGTTTGGGCTTCCACTGGATTCATAGACACTTGAAATTCTGGCAGTTTAACCGCTTTGAATTCCTTGAAAGTCGTCACTTAAGCTTGCGGCTGATTCACAAGTGCACCCATCAACAGAGTTACCAACTGCTGAACCAGATTAGCGTTGGTCTCGTTGTTATTATTAGTAGACCCCTTAGGAGGTGCTTGCTAACGTGGTTGTCTTCTTCTAGGAGGCATTTTCTGTTAAAATATACGCTTATTAGCTCATTACTCAACTTCTTGGGTATTTAAAGTTTAACTTAAACATTCCAAGATTAAAGCTTTAACACATAACATTTCAAATAAACTTTGATATTTTATTCATTCATAACGTTTTAAAATATACTAAAGATAGCATAATCGCTATCAACATTCACTTTCCTGAACTAAACAAGTTCCGGGATTACATACTCATACTATCCCTTTATTCATCTCAAAATAAGGATTCACAATTTATTTATTCATATAATTAACCACATATTGTTATCTATCCTATTCTATCTAGGCATATTAAGACGTCATAAGGCTTCCCGACGCTCTTCCTCCATGATATGATACACCGTTCTACGATCCATCACGAACCACGGCGAATTCTCAAAGTGAGGTAGGTAATAATAGACTCGATCATGGGCCCTATCAATAGCCGAATTAAAAGCATAATCCATCTCCTTCATCTTGGATTTCTTCACTTGGACCTTAGCCTCAGCACGGTCTTCACGTTGAGTCGCCTTCATCCAAGCATCCTATGCTCTTGTACGCTTAGCTGACTCCTCCTTGACATCATCTTTTAATTTCTCCATGTCAGTCTTTATCTTCTCGTGTACTGCCAACAGGTCCTCATGCTGACCCTTGGTATGAACCAAATCCCACTCCGTGTTTCCAAGTTTCGAATCAAGTTCCTGAATCTCCACATCCTTCTGCTCCATCGAAGCATGATGCATATGTTTCCAAGTTTCCAAGTTTCGAATCAAATTTGGCGGAAACTCCTCAGGATCCTCTTCTCATCCACCTCATCTCCTCGAACTATCATCCTGGATCACCACTCTAATCCCGGATCAATTCTCACTTTGGGTGAATATGAATATGGATCCTCCTTCATTAGACATCCTGATAATAAAAAATTTTAAGTTTTACTTAATATTTTCGATACTCGCGAGCACATAAGTTATTAACATATAGCACATATTGTCTTTTATTATTTAGCTTCAATGGATACCTTAATCCATTCCTGAAAACTCGGTAAGAGTTAAATACCTTTATGTTTTCTGTTTCCTTAAAGGTTACTTCCTAAGATTTCCCCACCTAAGGTTCATAACCTAAAGCTCTGATACCAACATGTGTCACCCCCAAATCCAAGTACTTCATTCCCACAAGATTTGGTGTTCATTTATCAAAAACTATTACATCTAACTACCCAAAAACAAAGAATAAAGACATAATTTAAATAACTTAAACAATAATCTTCCCCATTAAAGGGTTACATCATAATCTCAAAATAAATCCCAGGTTATCTAACCTTAAAATTATTACATAAGTTTGTGGAATATATCATATATTAAAACAAGTATTTAACATAAATCATTAAAATAAATTTCTCATATGTCTTTAACATTTGAACATCTTGCCCTTTCCTTTACTAGTAGACGGCTCATTGACTTTCTCAACTTTAGCTACAGTGTTAAATGCAAGAGTGAGCAAACAATTGCTCACTGATATACGAAGTAGTAATAATAACAACACGAGAATGAACAACAAATGCTAGCAATAATGAACTTGTTCTGAGAATTAAGAATTTAACACAAGTTTGAAATCAATGTCTAAGGGTCTTAAGACCACGAACTATGTCTCCAATATATAGGTATTATTACCTTAACCTTAACAGTCATTAGACTGTACAGATCCTTCTTAGCATACTTAGGGGGATCAGCCCTTTGTACCATGTATTGTGCACAAACATCTAAACGTTACACATACAAAAATCCCCTATATTAGGGTTGTTCGTCTCAGTTTGAATTTAGAATTTCTGTACTAAAGAAAGTTTAGTTTGGAACTAGCTTATCATTATCTCTAGAATTTTAGAACACTATTCAACTTTCATCAATAAAGGTTTAGTACGAGATTGTATAACTGAACAAGGCTATTAAAGTCAAAGATCGGATATCAACAATATATATAACTGAATAACATGATATACATGCAAAGTGCTATATTCAAAGGAGTTTAGAACAATCTTCTATGAACCAATGTATTAGAACAATATATGCTTTGATTGATAATAACAAAAGTAAAGCTCGCTCGATGTAACGAATTAGGTTACAAGAGCATGCACAAACATACTCAAGATAAACTAGGCTTGTTCATCCTTACAAGAATTTTAAGAACTTGTACAATAACGATTTAGGAATGGGAAGATGCATTCATTATGAAAAGAATGAGGTTAGAAAGCTTGCTCAATGTAAAGAGTTAAGGTTTAGGAACTTGTATTCAATATGAAAAGAATGAAGTTAGAAAGCTTGCTCAATTGTAAAGAGATAAGGTTTAGAAACTTGCCTTGTTTGTAAGCTACACAAGTGTAAAATAATCTCCAATTACCCTACACATATCATTGAAATCGCAACAACAATTAATTGTATGAATATTAGCTTTATGGGTTTAACCCATCATCTAGGTCATAACCTTAACTTAGCATCTAACCATGTTGGTTAACATACTTAACAAATCTGAAATCTCATTACGAGCCAACATAGCCTAACTGTTCATCTCTAACCTTTGAAAACATCACATTTGGTTTCATTTTATTACTTATTTAAATAATTATTTCAAATCTTTACACTTTGCATTACAACGAATTACAATCTTTTATTGTATTTCACTTAATGTTTTAGTATCCTTTACATGCATGTTAAACTAACCCAAGTCCATTACACATGACCTGCAATTAGGCAGACTTCACTATTCTGATTGATACTCTCGTAACGTCGACCGAGTAGTATTACATTGAGCTATCGGCCACATATGTGACGTAACTGCATGGCCTAATCTAAATATCACATACTTGTTTTCCAACATCTTGCTAGTAAGCAATTGCGTCTGATACACCGGACTTAGTTTTTTGAGAACCTCGAAACTAATACTCTGTTATAGGCCAAAAATCCCAATTTCACAGAAAATCTCCCAACTTCAACGTATAACACTTTGACATATTATAGTTATACATGCTAAACACCACTCTATATACAAAACATTATATATACACCATTTTGAAGAATCGAACCATAGTTTTTTCCAAATTTTCTTCATTTTTACACTATTAACAAATTTGATTGCCACGAACTCGTTTCTTAATCAATTGACATGATTTAAACTTTGTTGTTTTCGTTTCTTAACATATTATCACAATCCAACTACAATTTGCAGATTACATCACATATTGGACAAGAAATTTGGTACTTTCTAAGCTACTTTATATGAGCATAAACACTGTGATTTCTTTTTCTTCCCAAACCCAATTTCTCATGAATTTGATAACAAATAAAAAGTTTACATGATAATTAACAGAGTTTTACAATTCTATATGAACATATATACATCACAATTCACGTAATTTTCAACTTGTATCAAATATACATATATATACCACCAAACTAATAGTAACAATAGAAATAGTTTATACCTTGATTAGCAATTAGCAAACCCTTCTCTTCCACTTGATTATCACAGAATGCCTTCTCTTAAGCTCTCACTCTCAATCTCTTTTGATATCTAGCTAGCCTTAGAAAAAAATACGTGAAATAAAATATTTGAGCGCTTAAACATTGATAATCGTGATTATCAGTTTATTAAGCCAAGCATATTTGGCAGTTATATTAACCAAAAGATATAAGGCTTTGTTTGGTTACACATAATTTCAATAGTAGATTATTATTATAATATTTTTATAATATAGTTTCACTTGTCACACATACAACCCATTAAATAGCTTATAATTTATAATTATAAGAATTATATTCTTATTATAATTATGCTTATAATAAATAATTATATATCTAACTTTAGTTAATAAATTAGAAATATTATTTTATTTAATTTATTCATTTAATATTAAACAATTCACTTAATTTAATTATCTTCTTAAATATTAAGCAATTGATTTAATTTAATTATTTCCTTAAATTAAATCCTTCAAATAAAATTATCATTACTCAATTTAATTAACATTAATCAATTTAGTTACTAAATTAATTCACCACAATTCATCGATTATTTATTTCCACAATAAATAAATTATTTAAAATATTTATTTAATTAAATAAATATTTAAATTAAATTACAAATTTCCCGATCGTTACAATTGTTAGGACCGGAACTGGTACACCAAACTGCTGAGGTTGTTAAACTCATCGGAGACAAGGTTAGTAATTTACCAAGATGATGTAAGAAGTATCTTTGATCAACACAGACAAGATCGTGAATTCAATGTGGGAAATTTCGTGGTCTTAAAAGTTTCTCCTTGGAAGGGGAAAATCCGTTTTGGTAAAAAGGGAAAACTGAGCCCGAGATTTATTGGACCTTTCGAGGTGCTGCGAAAAGTAGGAGAAATGGCTTATGAGGTAGCTCTACCTCCGGGGTTGGAACACGTTCATAATGTTTTTTATGTTTCGTTATTACGACCGTATAAACCTGATTACAAGCATGTGATAGAGTGCGAACCTTTATAGTTCGATAAAGACTTGTCTTATGAAGAGGTTCCTATGCAGATAGTCGACAGGAAAGAACAAGTGCTCAGGAATAAGGTGATACCTTCTGTGAATGTAATATGAAGGAACCACAATGTCGAAGAGGCTACGTGGGAACTCGAAGCTTAAATGATGAAGAATTACCCTGAGTTATTTGTTTAATCTATGTCTTCGATTCTGGGGACAGAATCTTTGTAAGGAGGGAAGAATGTGACGATTAATTTGTTTGAGTTGTGATTTTGGGACAGAGTCCTTGTAAGGAGGGAAGGATGTAACAATCCGAAAATTTAAATTGTAATTTTAAATATTTATGGAATTATATAAATATTTTAGTAATGTGGTTATTGTAGAATAATTATTTGTTTAATTTGATTTGATTTGATTATTTATTTGTTGAATAAATAATTAACGAGTTGAGGAAATTGATCATCATGAGATAATATTTTAATATTTAGTTGATTAAATAAAATTATAATTATAAAGAAAATTATAATTATGACATATTGATTTATGTTGTGAATTAATGTAATAAATTGTTATTAGAATTAATTAAATTGAATATTAAAATTTAATTACTTAAAGTGTGACCATAAACTATATTATAAAGAAGTTATTAAAATAAGTTAAGGGGGGTTAATTCAGCTTTTGCCAAACAAGACTTAATGAATGTCAAGTCTTTAATTTAAATATGTTTTACCAAACAAGGTGTAAGATTTAATTGGTTAATTTTTAGTTAGTTAGCCAAACAAGCCTTATGACTTTTGAGTTTAAAAAAAACTGATGTCATTTAAAGTTATAATTATATTATATACTTAATACATATATTATATCTTATACATTATATTTGGTTTAGTACGTAAGTTAGAGTTTAGAATAGGGAGAAAGACTCAGAGGAAGAAAAAGAAGAGAATAAGAAAATTATAGAGAAAAGTAAGAGAGAATTGGGAGAAGTCTAGAGAGAAGAATTGGGGAAAAAGAAAGTTTCATAATCAAAAGAATAGCCATCGTCTTATAAAATTAAGGTATCCTCTTGCTTGTATTTTTTTTTCAAAAAGTTGTAGTTATATTCTCTTCTAAAATTCTCTTTAAAAACTTTGTGAAGGTTGAATTGTTTGTTGTATATAGCTTTATATGATAAATTGTTTGTTATAAAATTGTTTTCATAAGTTTATATATGAGTATAGTGAATGAATTCATTTTAAGTATGTATTTTGTGAAGGAATTTATATTATAGTGAATTTGTATGAACATATATGAATATGGCTTAGTTTAAAGTAAAATTAAGGTTTAATTAGTTGTATAATATATAAATTGACTATTGAATTCGAAAGATGATAAATAAACATAAACAAAGTATGTTGAATTAACTGTTTTGGTTGGAAAACAAAATTACAATGATGATTTTCACTAAAACTTTCAAAAAGTGAAGTTTTAACAAAAATAGTGAAAATTAATGGTTGTAATTTGATTTTTATGTTGTTTAGATGCCTAGAAACGCGTTAGAAAACATTAGATTATGTTTCTATAAGCCTATTACACCTTGGGTAGGTTGGTATGGTTGTTAGAAAGGAGTTTGGAGGCCTAATTTGGCTTTCCGTAGTGTTCTACAGCACAAAATCGCAAATCGCAGAAGAGACCCCCGCCCCGGCAGGCCCCCCAATGTAAAAACCCCCGCCCCAATGGGGGGGGGGGGGGTAGTCTGTTGAGCCGAATTTTGAAAAAATAACTGACATAACATGTTTTACTAAAATGAGCATAACATTTTCATATGAACTCCGATTGATGCGATTCAAGATGATCTGGAATGAGAACGAATAGACCTATAACTTTTATTCTTTAAGTGTTTCAATTTGATATCATTATGAAGGGTCAAAATGGACATCTTTAGGACTATTGTGTATTTAGAGGCAATCGGAAGGCGTCGGGATGCGCGAATGCAAATGCAATCTTTTATGTATTAGTATAACCTAATGATAACATGTTATACATGTAATAGGATGTTGTATCAAGTTGTTAATGTGTATGTGATGCAATGACATGATCACTTAAGTACTTGTAATAAAGCTAAAAAGTAATGTTCATGAAAAGATGTGATGTTGTTTAAACTTAAACTTAGTTAGTAGCTATACTAAAAGTGATAAAGAAACTCATGGAGCTAATGTTAGTGTAACTAATGTGTATTGTCAATACATATGGTATGTGTAGGACTTGTGGTGAACGTGAGTAGTGATTGTTTAACCTACGCACGAGGCAAGTTCTCTAACTCTACTTTTATAATTGTGCAAGTGCTTAAACTTTCTTTGAGCAAGTTTTTCTAACTCTAAGCTTTCTTTGTGCAAGTTTCTTAACCCTAATTACATCGTGAAAGCTCCTAAACCTTATCTCTTGATATTGAGCCAATCTTTAACTTGTTATTTAGCATGCAAAATTCTACATTCTAACACACTAATGTTGAACAAGTTTTATCATTCAACTTACTATATGTTATGCATGCTTAAGACTAAACTCTAAATAAGGTTTTAACCTTAGCTTAACATTGTTCAAGCAATGTATATTATATTATTCAATACTTACGCTCTTAGATTATTCTTAAAGCATGACCTTAGTACACAATGTTGATTCACTTATGAATAACATAATGTTATTACAATTTTATTCAACAAATCCTTAGTTGATGTTCGTAAACTCTAATTACCTTGAAACTTATCCAAACCAAACTTACTTTAGTGCGGACTCGTATTCTAAATGCTGAGATGATCAACCTTATTATAGGGGATAACTTACACATAACTTTAAAATATTTGTGCACAATACATTGTACGAAGGGCTGATCCCCCTAAGTACAAGGAGTCCTTATAGTCTATGACTGTTAAAGTTTAAGTTGAAAGATTACTTACAACTATGGACATAGTTCGTGGTCTTATGACCCTCAGATACATATTTTAAATTTTGATTATCATTGATAGAGCATATTGTTTAGTTCTATTGAGCCTATTATCTGGCAGTTGTTATAAATTTTTATTTATTGTCATTTCAAGTGAGCATTGTTTGCTCACTCTTGCTTATATAACTATTACAACTACAGTTGAGAAGGTCGATGTTCCTGGCACCAGTAAAGGAAAAGGAAAGATGAACAAGTATTGAAGACTTGTAAACATGTTGACTTTTAATATTGTTAGACTTTGTTTTTAGTTATTGTGATGTAATTATTTAATTTTTTTTGCATATGATGTTTGTATTTAAAGGTTAGATAACCTGGGAGATTTTGTTTGATTTATTGATGTAACCCTTTAACGTGCAGGTTTATTATTAAACTTTATTATGTTTGGGTAGTTAGATATGCATGTTTGTATCAAGTGAACACCAAATCTGGTGGAAATAAATTTCCCAGATTTGGGGATGTCACATGATCACCAATTGTGGAGTAAAATTCAAGAATAATATTCATGTATCAAAAATTAATTTGGACTGAAAAGAATCAATCTTTCGTCATGAATAGTACTTCGTGAATAGTACTCCATGAATAGTACTTCGTGAATAGTACACCGTGAATAGTACTTCATGAATTGTACCCCGTGAATAGTACTTCATGAATTATACCCCGTGAATAGTACCCCTGAGTGAATAATACCCCGTAAATAATACTACGAGTGAATAGTACCCCGTAAATAATACCCCTAGTGAATAGTACCCCGTAAATAATATCCCGAGTGAATAGTACCCCAAAAATAATACCCAAAGTAAATAGTACCCGAGTGAATAGTAAGAAATAATAACCTTTACGAATAAGAAATAAATAACATCCCTTACGAATATTGAATGAAAATAATATTCCTTACGAATATTAAACGAAGACAATAAATATTGAACAAAAATGATATTCCATACGAATATTGAACGAAAATAATATTCATATGAATACAAAAAATAATATATCTTCAGGATATGAAAAAAATAATACCCCTAACCTTAGTAGAAGCCTGAATACTGCAATAGTGAAGTAGCAGAATATTCTTCTTCTTTCCCTCTATAGCTTCTCTCTCTATAATTGCTCTTGTGAGTCTTAGTGAATCAGTGAGAATGAAAGAAGAATGAGCTTCTATTTATAGAAAAATATAGTTTTGATAATTACACATTTTGGGGCTCAAAATATTACAGTATAATACCTTCATCTTTTCCTCTATTTTTAATTTAGTCCTACAAGTATTATCAAACTTGCACCACTTCCCCTAATAGTGCATCATGTGAATCAATAGTACATTCATGTGAATCAATAGTTCTATACATGTGAAAAAATAGTTACAGTATAGTACCTTCATCTATACCTCTATTTTTAATTTAGTCATGTAAGTATTATCAATCTTCCACCACCTCCCCGAATAGTACATGCATGTGAATCAATAGTAAATACATGTGAACAAATAGTTATAAGTATGTGAATTAATAGCAATTAATTGCTCATTTATCCGATTAATTACCCGATTGGTTAATATAACCTCCAGTAATAAATTATTATCAAAATAAATACTGATTTCCATTAACACTAATAATCCCAACACAATGGAAATATCAATTTCATATTTAATCAACACGAACTTATTTATCATTAATATTATAACTCACAATATTTAACAACCAGATCATTCTCAGGAAAGAGGGGGCTTTCTGATAAGGATTTCCCCTTATTGGCGCCAAATTAAGTGACCAAACCTGTAAGACCCGGAATTTTATGAAATGAAAGTATTCAATTTTCTTATAATAATTATTCTATTTAATAAATGGTTAAATTGATAAAAGGTTAAAGTAAGGGTGATATTTTAAAATTTTGAAAAGTAAGAAAGTTGATATAAAATATTCGTTGTATCGGGGAATATTCGATTGGTCGGGAAATATTCGTTTTAACAGGGAATATTCGTACGACGGCACAATCATTGGTGGACCCCACAACGGAGGTATTCTCGTAGTTAGAAAATGACAAAAATAATTTTTAAAAAAATAACGGCGAAAGTTTTACCATTAAACTGTTGAGATACCCGATAGTAAAAATACAGTAATACGCGTGGTTGCATAGTAGCACACGATATTGATTATTGATGCTTACGTAAGAAGCCACTCAGTTTACTCAATTATTACTGCAGTAATTGTTGCATAGTTTCTCACGTTATTTGATTCAAATTATTGTCACAGTATCATCTGCATAATATTTTATATTATTAAATCAATAATTGAGACGACAAAGTTATTCATATTATTATTTGCAATATTGACAAATGTCTAGAAGTTTTGTCAAGGGGAGGTTTGGTCACTTAATTGCGCACCAATAAGGAGAAATCCTTATCAGAAAGCCCCTCTTTCCTGGGAACGACCTGGTTGTTAAATATTGTGAGTTATAATATTAATGATGAATAATTGTTGAAGTATTAAGAATGTGTTTATTTAAGATAAGTGAATTACAAAAGTTAGAGGGGAATAATGCAAACTTGGAAAACCGGGTTACTATTCGTGGGTTACTATTCACCCGATTACTATTCACTATAATATTATTCACTCGAGAATTCGAGGCACTTTTCATGCCAGAGTACTATTCATGAGTACTATTCATGGGTTACTATTCACTCTAGTATTATTCACTCGGATATTCGGGGTACTTTTTGTCCAGGAGTACTATTCACGAGTTACTATTCACGAGTTACTATTCACAAATTACTATTCACCCAATTACTATTCACTCTAGTATTATTCACTCGTGTATTCGGGGCACTTTTCATGCTGGGGTTACTATTCCCGGGGTACTATTCTCGAAGTACAATTCACGGGGTACTATTCCTGAGGTACTATTCATGGGGTACTATTCACCCAAAAAATTTATTTCTTTTCTATCCAAATTATTTTGATACATGAATATTATTCTTGAATTTTACTCCACAAAGTAGTATCATGTTGACAATTTGGATATTTTTAAACTCTGGATAAATTTAAAGTCTTTAATATTTATCCTTGATCTCACTTGATTGAATCTTTATATCATTGTCATCATTTTCATGCTTATATTGAAAGTCATTTTTGGCCAGTAGTGCAAAGATGGATTATTGATTATTTGTTTTATAGTTGTATATCTTTGGCTTACGTGCAAGGATGGACTGTTGATTATTGGTTTTATAGTTATATATCTTTGGCTTACATGCAAAGATGAACTTTTGATTGATAGCTTTGGCCCGTAGTGCAAAGATGGACAGGTGTATGACATGATCATGACCACTGGTGATACTAACGAATATCCTTGGCCCGTAGTGCATGGATAATTCGATAATGTGATTGGCAGGATCATGACCATTAGTTAACAATTGTATGTCTTTGGCCGTAGTGCACTGACAGATAATTGATTGGTATGATCATGATCATTGGTTTTATAGTTGAATATCTTTGGCCCGTAGTGCAAAGATAGACAACTGATTGGCATGATCATTGTAATTACATTTGAGTATCTTTAGCCTTTCGGGTAATGATGTTGAGTAAACGTTCTGTTAAGCCTTTGTGGCAAGGAGAAACTGTTGATTTACATGATTATAAATATGAATTGTGAATTTAACTATAATCCTTACTGATTTAGGTGAAGACAGGTGATGAAAATTCTCTTTGTCTTGGTTACAAAAAAGAACTGTTGATCAGTATTATAGGAATGGAATATTAACGATGAACTTTTAATTTGGAGGAGATAGTAGACATTTATGTTCTACTTGACTCTTCTAATGGATTGTTGATTCCGCTGCGATTATGGTTGAAAGCTGTTATTATCTACCATATGTTCTAAAACTCTGAGTTATTACTGATGAAGGCTATTGATAAATTAATTATCTTAGCCATAATATTCTTTACTGGGCTATTTGTGCTCACCCTTTTTCTTCACAATTCCTTCCAGGTAATAAGAGTATAGCTGGGTCGAGTGGGGATAACAGGGGAATAGTGTGATGGTCCGAGACTGTCGAAGTTTCTCAATACATTATAAAACGACATGACATGCGATATATAATTGTATTGAGGACCTAAGATGTGTGTGTCGTATTTCATACGTCACTTAATAATTGATTTTGGTGAACAACAATAGGGTGATGAGAACCCGACTTTGAAAGCGTCAAAAGTGCACCTCATTAGAATGAACAAGATAGTAATCTTCTCGTTCTTCTTTGGGGTCTTGAAATATTTGATGCTGTATTTTATGTGGCATTGTAATAATTTGATTTTGGATACTGTCTACGAGATAATATTGTATTAAAACTCACAGCTTATGTGTTGTCGTACTCTACATAACAGTTCAACAGTTGTATAAACGAAGTTTGTATTTGATTTCTATAGTGTGATATCTGGCGACTCAGAATGGGTCATGTGGACCTATTTTGGGGGTGTCACAAAACCTCTCCTCAATAGAACTTTCTTGACATCGTTAATATTGTAAATAATAATATGAATAACTTTATCGTCTCCAATTATTGATTTAATAATATAAAATATTATGCAGATGATATTGTGACAATAATTGAATCAATAATATGAGAGATATTATGCAGCAATTATTGTAGCAATAATTGAGTATAACTGAGTGACTTCTCACATAAGCATCAATAATCAATACAGTGTGTTACTATGCAATCACGCGTATTACTGTACTTTTATCACCGATTATTTTATGACAACTTGCTTACTTTGAGTTTTTTTCACATATCACCCTTAACTTTAACCTTTTATCAATTTAACCATTTACTAAATAGAATAATAATTATATGAAATTTGAATACTTTCATTTTATAAAATTTGGGATCTCACACCGTAAAGACTCAAAGGGAAAGTACTTATACTGTAGGAAACGCTGAAGGCAAGTTTTCTTAACGCTTGACTAACCTTCATGTTAGCCATATTTTCAGTGATTCATGTTATGAGATGCATGAATGGTTTTAAGGAAAGGGTCGATGCCAGTTTTAACTCAGCTAGACTGATCTTAAAAGATTGATTGATTTATTTACAAGTCTTTCAATATTGAATTGATAACGCTATCCTACACCAATTGTTTGGATTCAAGGTAAGCCTGAGTATGAATAAACAAATGTATTTTACATCGATTATTTGATGGGCAGGCGAGGTTGCCAAAACATAAACGTAAATCCATTTAACGGATGAGTGTTGATAAACATAGAGTACTATAGGGTGATCACCTAGACGTGCTCATAAGAAATATCGGACTTATGGTCTTAGTACCGAGTTGTCCTTTTCATGAATAAAAGCTAAAGAGGATGTTCATGGTCTATGGACCTACTCAGAATTTCCAAGTTACTATATGTACTTTGGAATTATTTTATGAGATGAGAAGTGCTATTCAATGATTCATAGTACTTCATAACTATTGTTCAGTTATTAAAGAATAATCATATAATTCTAGAAGTGGTATCTTTATAATATATTATTAGACTTGTTGAGCTAGTTATGCTCACTTCTTACTTGAATCATATGATTGCAGCTAAGGGAGAGCGAACTGAGGGTTCCAGTAGAGATAAAGGCAAAGCGAAGATGAATGATTAGTTTATTCTGTAATAGACTAGTATGTTTATATGAATTATATTATGATGAACAAAGAATGTAAAGGTTTCAGAACTTGAGAACGAGATGTATTGTTATTAATGTAATAAGAATGTCGTTGATACATATATTTTGATGTTGTTTCAATAGAATTAATGTACAGTTATAAGTACCATGTGGCACCATCTGTCGGGTTGAAAGATACCCGAATTTGGGGGTGTCACAATACTGGGGTATAGGAAGGTTATGGATGGTGACCTGAGAATTTTTAGTGTAGTAAGATTTAAGGATGATAAAAATAGGTAGAATTATTAAGCAATGAAGTATTGGTTGATGAAGGAAAGATAGGTACGTATTTTAAATCTTTAAGCTATGCTAGATTACAAATTTATTGACATCGTGCTGATAAAAGCATTTTTGAAAAAAATATGTGGTTCAATTTTTGAACCAATAAGATTTTAAAAAGTTTTATTATTCATATGTCTACGCTAATCTCTTCGCTAGACAAATATGATTTGGAATATGAAAATATATTTTATATATCATTAATGCATCCTTCAACCTGGTGCAGAGATGATAAAAATGATGAAGTTATCAATGCAAAAATTACCTAGTGTTGGATGTGATCTAAGGACCGTCAGCCCACTGTGGTATGATGTAGTATGACAAAGGCACAAGATGACGAAATCCTCAAATGGACTGTAAATGCAGTGCGGTATCATGACATCATAAAATAATTTTTAGAGTTTCGAATCAGTTAAAGAAGTCAATGCCAATTAAAGTGGCTAAAGAAATATTTTGATTGGTGTATTAATTATTTGTATACGTCTAAGCTATTTGATTCAACTATACAAATGTTTATGAAAATTCAAGTACTTCTTTGAGAATTTATCCCGAACCAAATTGGTTTGGTGCGGAATCTTATGCTAAGTCTGAGGTGAACAACCCCAAAAAATGGGGATATATTGGTTGGATAATATATTCTACTCTTTGAACGCATATAGTCGTTTTGAGAAGTAAGGTACAATAGATTGATCACCTAACGTACCCGCATCAGTAGTTTACCTTCTTCATGATTGTAAACTTGCCTAGTACATCATGTTTTAGATTTGGTTATGGTGAATACCATTAAACCTGAGAGTTCATGGTCTATATGACCTTTCAGCATGATATGAAAAGTATTAACTCCTTAGAGAGAAGTCATGGAAGAATGTGATGATATAAGTGATCTTCATAGAAGGAAAGAGTATGTACTCATTGATTGAGAATGAAATCAGATGTAATTAGATAAATGTTAAATTAAAAAAGCTATTTTTGGTGAATAGAAAAACATGAAATTAGTATACTGTAATTTCGAGGACGAAATTTTCAGAAGAAGGGGTGAATGTGACAACCCAAAAATTTAGAAATCTTAAATGATTAAATTAAAAGTTAAAGTTTAAAACCTAGAGTAGAAATAGAAGATTTATTTAAAAAACAATTTAAGAAAAATTTATACGGTTTAATAATCAAAAGAGATTATGTAATAATAAATATACAAGCCATGTTAAGAAGGCTTATTGAATGTAGTAAACCGTATTAAGAGGTTTAATAGACATTAAATTAAATGTCTAAGTCTAATATATGAGTATATAAATTATTTTATGATTTATGAATGATATGTATGTTTATGTAATATGGTAAATATATTAAATGATATTATTATATGTAAATAAATTGATATAAACAATTTATAATGTGAGAACATAAATTTATTAGTTATTTTCTATATGTGATGTGTGCATAATTGGTGTACTTTTATTTGGGAGTTAATATATATTAAACTGGAAAATAAAATTATTGGGAACAATTTGAATAATGAGGCAAAAAAGCAGTGATTAAGCATATAATATTTATATACTTTACCTAAGAGTATTAGAATAATTTCTTATATGAAATTAATTTAATAAAGAAAAGATACTATATTTATTGTAATATCTTAAGAATGTAAATAAATTCTTAATTGAATTTATGAGGTAAGGATATTATATTATAATATCTTGAGTATGTAAATAATTGTATTTGCATAAAAAATTATGTGTAGCATAATTATTTTATAAATATGTAATTCTAAAGTACGATATGTTATGATTTATATATTAAGGATGAGTTATATAAATAATAAGTTTTCATATGAAAAAAAATATTTTAAAGTGGGAGAATTAGTAACTTAAGAATTAAACCTTAGTTACTAATTTTTGGGTAATTTTAAATTACTCAATGCAAGTATTATGTGATTTAAGAAGATAAATAACCCAAATAAGGCAATTTAATTAAATCAAAAAGTGGGCCAATTAATTGAGGGGGAATTATTCAGCAAGAGGCTAGAGGGAGGGATAAGAGGGCATTGTGACCTAAGCTAGGGAGTATGAAGTCAAAAAGGCAACCAATGGAGATATGCCAAGCAAAAAGTCATTTTGGGCAAAGTAGCAAGCAAAGTAAAAAAATGATTATTAAGAAATAGAGTACCCCATTTCCCTTGGGTTGCTCGACAATGAGGATGGATAAGAGGGCATTGTGACCTAAGCTAGCATGTGGGAGAATTGTAAGTAAAAATAATATTAATTAAAATTTGGCAAAAGGGAGGGGGTGACACCCGACCCTTTAAGAGGGATTAATCTCACGGGCAAAATCAATTCATATCTTATATGAGCTTAGGTGTTACAATATCATGTTAGCCATATTATTTATCTAGATTTGTAAGCAAGAAGAGAGAGAGGAGGAGAGCTAGCCAAAAGAAAGAGAAAGAGAGAGAGAATGAAAAAGAAATAGAGAGGAGGTAGAGAGAAGGAAGTGGTCGACAGCCCATTAGGGAAGAAGGAAGAGGAATTTTTTCATGCTCTCCATGTATATTATCTATCTTGGGAAGAAGAAGAAAGATAGCATAAAACAAAGGCATAAATCTAAAAACCCCAAACTAGTTTAATGTATTTTATTTTGGTGGTTTTAAATCAAATCGTGGACTTCTGATTCTAAATTCAAAAAACATAGATCTTCATGTTAAATGATGTTTTATGTGTAGATCTTACAATTTTGGATGTTAACAAGCTTGATCAAAGAAGAAAAATAAAAACAATTTTTAAAGCTTAGAAACGCTAGTGACTGCTGCTCGTAAACAGAAAATTTGGGGTTAGTTAGAGTGTTGTTAAATTCTGGGCTTTTTGTATGTTGTAATATACTAAATAAGCTTTTCATAGACTTCAGAACAGACTAACTCTGACTTCGGAGGAAAGTGTTATGCCATTTTAAAGTAGACAAGTCAAAACTAAAAAATCCATTTCAGTTGAGTCCTTTTGCACGAATTTCAGGGCTCATGTGTTTGGAATCTAGAAAAATATCATTAGAGGAAAGTTGTAGATACATAAGTTAGCTTCGCGTGGCCGCAAGAATCACTCAAAAATATTTTCAAAGGAGAGAGTTATGACTATTTTAGCGAGAGAGGATAAATTTGGGAAAAAGGTGAAAATCATTATGAATATCCATTTTTGGCTAATTATTTGGACTGCCTAAAGATACTGAATTGGGATTTTGATATTTTTTAAAATTTTTCTCATATGATACGAAAAACATATCTAAAAATCAGATAAATCGAAGTTATGGGCAATGCGTGAGAAATTCGCGAAGTAGTGGATAGGTTAAGCATTGCGGCGAGCAAAAAGGCAATTGGACAAAGAAGAGTAGGCAACGCCAGTAACATTTTGCAGACTCATCTTTGGTGCCATTTTTGAGCGTTGTTTTGACAAACATCCGTGATTTGTTTTCACGGTTTGAAATTTTTCTAAAGTACTATGACATGATGTCTACAACATACCCAAAAATTTATTGTTATAAGACTTATGGTTTAAAAGTTAAAAATGAGTAAAGGAGCATGTCAGAACTTAAAAACGGGCAACGCCGAGTGTCAGCCTATTGAGCAATTTTGACGTTCGACGTTACGAATTGCGTTCCAGCAAAATAATAAGTTATAATAAGTGTAATAAAGTCCTACAGGGTTTGAAAGTTGTGTGAAGCCTCGTTCGTACCTATATACATAGGGTTTGAATATGTATGAAAAATTTAATTTTAAACATGATATAGTAGTGAGGTTTTGTAAAAGAGGCTTTTCAAACCATGTGCTCAATAGTAATTGAGACCTTTTCACACTTCCATTTTATTATTAAATGTTCGACTTGATTGCTTTTATTTTCGAGATGCGAAGCATCTTCGAAAAAATAATATATAACATGGTCGAACTCCTCATGGGCATGATAGCCATCTAAAAAATTCAAACACCATGCATAATTTACAAGTTGCTTACAGCTGAAATGTCCATCATGGGAACTGAATCTAGATTCAGTGGATTGAATCTGTGATCACATGATTCCTAGGCTCACATGATGCCGCAGTTTATATTAAAAGAAGTAAGTAGTTATATATATAAAAGTTGTAAATATATATATACAGACATGATCAACCCCCACGAAGCACCTCCATGGGGGATTTGAAATGTAAATATATAAAAGCGATAAATATATATAGAGACATGATCAACCACTACGAAGCAGCTCAATAGGGGGTCGAAAATGTAAATCTATAAAATCGGTAAATATATATATAGAAACATGATCAACCATCACGAAGCACCTCCACGGGGGATCAAAAATGTAAATAAAGCAATAAATGCGATCAACCGCCACGAAGTAAACTCCAAGCAGGACAGAATGTAAAAAAGTAGTAAAAATGATCAACCACCACGAAGTAAACTCTAGGCGGGACAGAATGTAAATAAAGCAGTAAAAAGCCACGAAGTAAACTCCAGGCCTGACAGAAATATAAATATATATATATATATATATATATATATATATATATATATATATATATATATATATATATATATCTGAGAGGCTCTAAAGCGAACCTTAAAAAGTGAACCAAAGATGAACCGTCCGTCGTTTTGGTGTCTATGGCGACAGTTCGGCAATTCGTCGCTAAAGACTACATGGCTATGGCGACGGATCAAACCATCGCCATAGACACCAAAGACGAAGGTTCATCTTTGGTTCGCTCTTTAAGGTTCACTTTAGAGCCGGACCGTATATATATATTTATATATATATAAGCAAGTAAATGCTCCGGACGTGAGTCCAGGCTCAATCGAGGCATAACTCGATAATGTTAGTCCATATATATAAGTATATATATATAGACAGAAATGAAAACCACGGACCAAAGTACAGGCATAGACACACAACACGACTATCAATGTGAAGAAGAGTGTGTGCAAAGATGAAGAGAAAGACTTTATAATGTGTAAGAAGGCTTACAGTGGGTTGCCAAAAAAGACTTCTATAAGTTAAAGTGGATGAACACTCGGCTCCCGCCAGTAAAAATATAGCTATATGTGAGCTAACAAGTGTTTAAAATGAGAAAGCACTCAATATAGGGTGTGTACAGAGCAAATTGAATAGGGCTTCTTCATTTTTCTTTTCTTGAATATGGCCACCCCAAGCTCTATATTTATAGAGCTGGGAGCCGCAGGTTAACCTGTGGCATCCGTAGATGCACCTACGGCTGCCCGGGGTGCCTCGAGCTCTGCGGGTCCTGCCGTCTCAAAGTACATGCACGCGTACAACTTGATGTCCGTTCAAACTTGCAGAACTTCAATCTGAGCATTTGATTGAGGTGTATAAGACCTATTTTGGACTACTATTGTCAAGAGCTGTGCAATGACATGGTATTAGAGGTTTTACGAAGTCAGGAAGATTTTACCATGTTCTATCTCTTCAAGCTTCAAATTCTATCCGGTGTACTACCTTGCGTAGTAGTCACTAGGGATTGCAACTCCTTGGTTCTTGAGGGACATTGTTGTGTAGAATGTAGGTTGATTGTTATTTGTTGAAACGGAGCCATGTGAGGTTGAGGTGGCAATTTGACGACTTTTCCCTTCACCGGGGTTATCTCCAGTTTAGGCAGATAAAGCAGACGTTGCTTAGGGTTATCTCTGAGATTGGACCGCTGCAAGTGTTGAATTCCCTCAAGGTTGTCTCTGAGATGTGCTTGTCCTCCCAGGGTTATCTCTGGGTTAGTGAATTGAGTGCCTCAGTGTGAGTCCCGAGGTTGAAGCTGACTTCATGGGTTGAAACGAGCATCTCCAAGGTTATCTCCGGAACTGCAACTGCACTCATTGGTGTTATCTCCAAGGTTGACATGATCTTTCCCGGTGTTGTTTCTGGGACTGAGACTGAACATCTCGAGGTTATCTCCAAGAAGAATCAGCCTTTTCCGGTGGAATTTCTGGTATTTTCACTACTTTCTTCGGGGTTATCTCTGAGCTGGGGAAAGGATACTCCCGGTGTGTTTTTGGGGTTAAAACTGAACTTTCGATGGTATTTTTGGGATTAAGCTAAGTTATCTTCCAAGGTTATCTTTGAAAGAAGATTCCGCACTTCCTGCAATGTTAGTAACAGGTAGGCAGAAAATTTCGAGTGTCTAAAGATGCCCCTCTTTATCATATACATGTAATACAATGGCATGGATATGATAAAGAATACTAGACACTTGAAATGCAACAAGATGTTTATGATTCAATGTGTGATAACATGATGCAAATGTATGTGGTTTGTTGGATTGTCCTCCAACATGATGTGATGATTGCCAGCTCTATGTTACTTCTACCGGGGATGACAATAAATAACCAGCCAGATGAACTATCTCGGACGCATGATCCACAGCTACTAGGAATCTCTAGGATTGTTGACGTTGGGGCTATCACCAAAGCCTTGAATCCTTGATACATTTTATCCTGAAGATGTATCTCTTACGTACAAGAGACTCTATGGGGATGTGTTTTGTCTGTTGAGGATGTGTATAACATATTCCATCATCGATCCTCCATGATGAGGATGTTTTTCCCTAGTTTGTATCATCAGATCCTTCCACTACTCTGTTGGAGTTACTGCCAACAATCGGTGTTGTCAGGGTTGCCTGACCTTCATTGACATGTGTATCAATGGATGAGATCTCTGCTGAGGATAATGTCAAGGCTGCTTGACCTTCATTGACGTGTGCATCAATGGTTGAAAAATGCGTGACACCCCCACCGGGGACCATGTTAAGGCTTCTTGACCTTCATTGACGTGCGCATCAATGGTTTGAAAAATGTGTGACACCCCCGCTGGGGAACATGTCAAGGCTTCTTGACCTTTATTGTTGTGTACATCAATGGTTGAAAAATGCATGACGCCCTCATCGGGGAACATGTCAAGGCTGCTTGACCTTCATTGACGTATGCATCAATGGTTAAAAAATGAATGGCGCCCCCGCTGGGGAACATGTCAAGGCTGCTTGACCTTCATTGATGTGTGTATCAATGGTTGAAAAATGCGTGACACCCCCACCGGGGACCATAAGACCTTTGTGAGATATTGTCGGATGTAGTTTGAAAAAACTGAGATCATCGATATAATGTACCTTGTGTTTGGCCGAAGACCAAAGAGTGTTATGTAAAGCCACAGTTTGGCCTAATAAAATCAGGATTCCAGGCTATTCCGCTCAATCGTGTAGCGTTTTTATTCTTGATTTGGCCTTTTCAGCTTGTAAGAACTCCTTTGCAGCTCAAATTGGACCAAGTCGGAGGGGTGGGACCCATATAGGGGTGCCACAGGTATACCTGTAGCAGCCGTAGGTGGACCTGTGGTGAACCGTGAATGTCCTTAAATGGGCTGGTTGATGTCCCAAGTCATTTCAAGCTGTGTCGCGAAGGAAACCTGAGAGCTCTTCTTCAGATCTGCTACGTTCGGATGACTTTTTGTAAATTCTGTCACCGTACAAGTGTTCTACACTGTCCTGGTAACGTATACATGTCTTCTTTTATAGTTTTCATCCATTGGAAAATTAAATGTCACATAAAATGCATCTAAACACATAGTAGTGATTATGCATGCTGAAATGACTTGATAAAAAATATTCAACATAGTAAATGTTAGTATTAAATCATGCTGAACATAATGATGTGAAAAAATTTGACTTTTGAAATAGTCAAATTGAAACCTTTTTCTGCTATTTCTTATCCTATTTGAGGACAAATGAGCAAAGGTGAAAAAGAAAAATAATCCTAGTAATTAGGCTACCCTTATGGATTTTTTACTATGATGAATTAATGCATGTACGATGTATATGACTGTAGGTAGGTGTGCTACTAATTGGACACCTAGTCATGCCTATGTGCATGTGGATAGTCCTATTTATAAAGGGGACTATGGCAAAAAATTTCCAAAATGTAGGCATTGGGTAGTCATGCATTTTTAACTCTACAGTAGATGTATGTTAAAATAATGCATGCATGCATGTAGTCATAAAACGGCATTTTGAAAAGCTCTAGATAAGAATTTACCACACCCTTTCTGAGGTGATTTGGATATTTGTTGTAAAGATATATGGATCCGGATCAGCCGAGTAGTTCCCGCAAGACCACTTCTGGTGTGTGGAGGAGGGCATCTGAAGTGCCTCGACCCCGTTCCATTAGACAGCCTCATCGTTTGGCGGAGGCATTGATACGTCATGTCTAGGTTGATGTACTGGATGTGGAGGATGAGGAGGAGGATGTATCGGTTGAGGCTCCCACTCCTACTGCACATGTTCCCCATAGGGATCTCCTGAGTATTCAGATGGTGAACCCATAGTTGTTGGGCGATTTGAGTAGACATCCCTCAGTTTACTTGCATGCAAACGAGGTACAAAGCTAGATTTTGATCTTCCTTCTTTCCTATTGACAAGAAGTAAAGGATTCTGATGTTGATCTACTTTGTGATGTAGGTTCCCGACTTTACACAACCTAGAGGGAACTGGTTTAGCATTTATGCCATGTATCAGGCTCTGAATCCTGATTATAGAGCGATCGTGCATGATTGGGGATTTGGGGCATTATTTTCTATCCTCCCCACCGTTGTCCTTGGGGTTACCTCAGGGAATTGTCTGAGCGCTGGTTTCACCAAACTCAGTCACTCCATTTGTTAGACTGTGAGGTGATGATTACGCCGATGGATTGGCGGTTTATCACAAGTATGGAGTTTAGAGGGGCACCAGTGCCTGGTACGGCAGATATTACGCCGATTGTCGTCAGATCCTTGCTAGGAGTTCTAGCGGAGGCGCTCAAGGGCAGGACTATTCGTACAGGTCCTTTGATCATAGATGCTATGAGCGGGCTGTTGAGTGAGCCCATACCCAATGATGTGATAGTCAGGGATCGCATTCTTCTGCGATTGTTCCTGATGATCATTAGTGTGACGCCCCTAAAATAGGTATACATCACCCATCTTAAGTAGCCAAATACATGGCACAAAATTCAAATACAAACTAATAATACAGCAGTCGTGTAAAATACGACAAAACATATGCTGTGAGTTTAAATACAAATATTATCTTCTAGACAATATCCATTCTCAAATAGAGTTCTCGTTACATTTATTATCACACTATTTTATAGAATAGTGAGGACTACTAAGACACCATCTCGGACCATCACTCTGCTTCCCGACTAGTCCCAAATTTCGTTCTCATTTCACAAGAGAAC